>CM070873.1:189168103-189558103 GCA_036365515.1 Torymus aiolomorphi | reverse complement strand
AAATTTTGAAAATCTATATAATTGAATCTAGAGTATAATATATTAAAGAAATCCAGACACAATATATGGGAAAAAATCATCCGGTCAAATTGAACGAATCATTGGAATAAGATAGATTTCTTCAAGACCTCAAGATCTATCTTTTTCTAAAGTTTCTTTCAATTTGACCGCATGATTTTTTCGCATACATTGTGTGCGAGGTCCTTTAATGTATGTTTCTATTTTATCAAAGAAATATAATTTTTCAGTTAAGCATGTACTTTAATAAGTAGTCTGTGATACCTGTGGAATAGTATATTATCCATCTTCGGAGGAAAGAGCTTACCAATTTTCCACCCGTGGTGCGTATACTATTTTTCAACAACCGTGTGCTGAAAATACCACATTCGCATCTTTGAGCTGGGCCGAAAGTGACACTTCCGGCTAGGGTATTACGGAAATAGTTTTTTGGTCTCAATGTGTATGTCTTTACGTCTCTGTCTCTACGCCTCTCTCTACATCTCCGTCTCTACATCTCGTCTCCACGACTCCGTGTCTACGTGGCAGTCTCTACGTCTCTGTCTCTAGATCCCTGTTTCTACGTTTCTGCCTTTAATCTCTCTCTACGTCTCTGGCTCAACGTCTCGGTCTCTCCGCCTCTGTCTCAACGTCTGCGTCTCTACGTCTCTATCTCTACGCCACTGTATTTACGTTTCTGCCACTAATCGCTCTCTCTATGTCTCTGTCTCTACATCTCTGTCTCTACATCTCTATCTCTACGTCTCCGTCTCTACGCCTTTGTCTCTATAACTCTGTCTCTACGTCTCCGTTTCGGCGTATCTGTCTCTACGCCTCCATGTCTACGTGTCTGTCTCTTTGTCTCTGCTCTACATCACTGTGTCTCCGTTTCTGTCTCTAATCTCTCTCTACGTCTCGGCCTTTACGTCTCTGTCTCTACAGCTTTGTCTCTATTCTCTGTTTCTACGTCTCTGTCTCTACTTGTCTGTCTCTACGTCTCGGACTGTCCGCCTCTGTCTCTATGTCTCTGTCTCTACGTCTCTGCATCTACGCCTCTGTTTCTACGTTTCTGTCTCTAATCTCTCTCTACTTCTCTGTCTCTACATCGTTGTCTCTATGTCTCCATCTCTACGTTTTTTTCTCTGATCTCTCCCTCTATGTCTCTGTCTTCACGTCTCTGTCTCTACGCCTCCGTATATACGTATCTGTCTCTACGTTTCTGTCTCTAATCTCTCTTTGTAATCACTGTCTCTACAACTCTGTCTCTATGCCTCCATGTTTACGCGTCTGTCTCTACGTTTATGTCTCTAATCTCTCTCTACGTCTCTGCCTTTACGTCTCTGTCTGAACATTTCTGTCTCTACGTCTCAGCCTCTACGTGTCCGTCTCTACTTTTCTGTTTCTGCGTTGTCTCTCCGTCTCTGTCTCTCCGACTTTGTCTCTATGTCTTTGTCTCCACGTCTCTGTCTCCACGTCTCTGTCAAATAATTTCCGGTGTCTCTTCTCGTTCCGCATCAATAACTTGATCATGAATTGACACGATAGTTTTATTGATGAAACAAAAGAAGCGTCTTCCATGTTACTCTAAGGGGACTTTTCATAGACGCGTTGGATTTATTTTAAGTGGCATCCTTCCTTAATAGCCCTACCTTTCCACTATTAATCTGAAATATTTTTGCATGTTCATGTATATTTTTTGTAACATATAGATGTTACCGATATGTGCTAGGAATGAGAGGGCGGTGATGGTGGCGTTGCGGCGGTGCTGAGGGGCGGGGGGGGGGGGGGGAGGAATCGCGGGGGTGTGTGGTGGCGCTAGGTGGGGCTAAGACTTTTAAATTTCCTTAAAAAAACGTATAACACATTTTTATGTTGTTTTGAGGGGGGCGCGAGAGGGGCGAGGGGCCGGGAGGGTAGGAGGTGGAGGGCTTAGTCGTAAGCATTTTCTTACAACTGTATAATATATATATATATATATATATATATATATATATATATATATATATATATATATATATATATTTTTTTTTATTACAATCACACAGACACACAATAAATAGTAACAACCACTTTAAAAACAAGGATGTAATTTATTCAAGATCAACAACACAAAAGGTTAAATGTGTCATCAACAAGGTCTCGAATCAAATAACTGAAAAACTAAATTGAATCGAGAACAACAAACTAATCGCTTAGCAACGCTTTCGTTCTTTTCATGCTCGATGACAATAGACTAATACATAACATTATTCCCCCCCTTTTCAGATTGTCGTTCCGACAATCTTAAGATAAAAATGAAAGAGAAGGTGTCCTCTCCAAGCGGGCTGATCCTTGGCTCACCCGACCAAAAGGGCCCGTCTCTTGAAAAATAGTCCTCCTCAGCCAAAACCGAATCAAAATGGCATCATCTTCAAGCGGGCTGATCCTTGGCTCACCCGGCCAAAAGGCCTGTCTCTTGAATTGGTCCATCTTAAAATCATCTTGAAATCATCTTGAAATTTTTTTGGAATCGTTTACTTTTTAAGAGGGTTGATCCTTGACTCATCCGGTCAGAGGACCCGTCTCTTAAAATGTAGAATCGTCATTTTTGGATATCATCACGTCATCATCGGTGGGTCTTGTCGGTAATTCTTGAACACAAGTGGGGAGTTGGCACGCCGTGGTACCTCACCTGTGTCCCTGCTCTAGCATTTGCCCTGTGTCTCACGGGAAAAATCACGGCTCAAAATAACCGTGAGTAGAGCAGAAGAAATACCTATCGTGGTAGGTCGCCAATCTATCAATATGAAAGATCTTCTTTTTGTGTTTTGGTGTCTTCTGGATGCAGAAAACGACGTCACTGATCTTCTTGACAATCTTATTAGGTCCTTCCCAATCACTTTGGAGCTTCGGAGTCCTTCCTTTGACTCGGCGAGGATTATACAACCATACTTTCTGTTGTTCTTGAAAGTTGACATGTCTGGATGTTCTGCCATAGGTTGTTTTCGTATGTTTTGAGGAAAGGAAAATGTTCTTTCATGCTGATTGATGAATTTTATTTATGGTGGTTTTTAGTTTCTGGACGTAACTGCCATAGTTAGGACAATCTTCTTCTTCATTAGGATATCCGCGTACCAAATCAAGAGGAAGCCTCAAGTCTGTACCGGTGTACATCTCCACTGGTGTGGCACCAGTTGTTGCCTGTATCGAGGATATGTAAGCTAAAAGATACAAGGAATCCAACGATCCCAATCTTTTTGGTGGTCTGTTATGCATTTGGACAAGTATTCTAGTATGGTTCCGTTTTATCTTTCTGCCTGACCATTCGATTGCGGGTATAATGGTGTTGCTCTAGTCTTCCGAAATCCTATCAACTGAGATAATTCCTTAATTAGCTTAGAGTCAAAGTTGCGACACTGATCAGTGTGAGCTTCAAGAGGAACACCATATCTACATATGATTTCAGGAACGAATACTTCAACAATAGTTTTTGTTCTCATATTAGAGAGAGGAAAATCTTCCACCCATTTAGTAAAGCAATCTGTTACAACTAAGGGATACCTATTTCCTAAAGAAGAAATTGGGAAAGGTCCTAAAATATCCATTTGGATTCTCTCAAAAGGTAATCCTACATTGTAGATTCTCATCTCATTGTGACCTCTATCTGATGGACCTTTCTTTGCAATGCAAACTGAACAAGATCTACACCAAGTTTCAACACCTTTTTTACAAGTAGCCCAATAAAATCTTTTGCAAATTTTCTGTAACGTTTTAATAACATTAAAATGACCACCAAAAGGAGAATCACGGGCTGTTTCTAAAACAGTATTGACATAATTTCTAGGGACAATTAAGGTTAGAAAATGTTCTTCAAATTTTAGGTCGATATTTGCAAATATAAAAAAGCTATGCAAGATTGAAAATTCAATTTTTTTGCAATTTTTGGTTAAAATCCAAGTTTATTCATTTTTTAACTCAAAATCTTGAAACTTTTCGTATAGAACATTGATTGGCAAAAAGTTTGCATTTTTTCTGTAGAATGTGCCAGTATTTATTTTATGACCCTTTTTGAAAGTCTCTGATTGTCTGCTTCTTAGTATACCTTCATTGAAGGATATTGAGGCTGCGGCCAAATATTTTTTTTTCGACAAATTTTTTTTGTATTCTTCTTCGAAAACCCTTCAAAATGCTTTTCTGATCAATACTGGCCGAGCAAATGGAAAAAGTTACAATTTTTTGAAATATCAAGAAAAATCCATAATTTCAATTTTTGATAACATGATTAATGAAACTGAATATTATTCATTCATCTTATGGCATGGACCGTACCACTGAATTTTGTTAGAGCATCAAATAGAACATTATATATATTTTTTTCAATAATATTAGGCTTACACAATAAGCGATACCTAATTATGAATTAATAATAAATTAAGCTATAGAGGTTAATTAGTTTAAAGCTGTCAAAATGAAATCAGGCAACAGACTCATAATTTCATTCATAATTAGGTATCGCTTATTGTGTAAATCTAATATTATTGAAAATAAATATTTATAATGTTCTATTTGATGCTCTAACAAAATTCAGTGGTATGATCCATGCTATAAGATGTATGAATAATATTCAGTTTCATTAATCATGTTATCAAAAATTGATTAGGGCGTCAGCCCTAATCTGGGCTGACGCCCTATGTAGCTACACAAGCTATGAAACCACATGGCAGTGAACCTGTATGACAGTCGCACTGAGAGTAGCCCGTGCCTATCGTTTCGTGTCCGATATTTCTCTTTCGATAATTGCAGGACTGCCTTCCATCAATCTAATAGCAACCGAAAAAGTCTAAATGTACCGCGAGGACAGGCGTACTGATGGTTCCACAACTGATGTTAAAGAAGGACCGATGAAGAGTGGTATCGCCGATGGGATTCAGTACACAAGGATCGGTGAATCCATAGTGTCATTCTAGACGTGGGGGCCGAACATCCGTCTGACCTAGGTACTTACCGAAAATGGCTGCTTTCGTAGTTTTCTGAAATGGGTCAGCATTTACGGAAGCGCAGAGTTTCCGAGCTGCCCTGGAGTTCACGAGGATGTAAACCATGCGCTATTTCAATGCTCGAGGTTTAAGAAAGAGAGAAAACGGTTTCGGGCAAATGGAGAGGTCTGTCTATCTTGCGAGAGCATAAGAAGCCGCACTCCATCAGAAAAGCAGAAGAGAGAATAGGAGTGAGCTACAGAAGGAGCCGATAGGTAAGGACTGCATTCTGCGAAGTAATGATTTGCGGTGGTTCCGGCAGAGCAATAAACATTCGGGAGGAGGACTCTGCTACTTAAGATCAGCAGACGGGTTTGAAGTAGGTATTATCAACAATAGCACAGGCCCACATAATATACTAGTATGTAAAGAAGGCATTTTTCTTCTAACCTCCTCTAAAAAAAACATACACACATACTCACGTGCACACAAACACATGCAAAGACATACCATACACCAATCAATCCTTAATTTGATCAACCCACCAAGACATAAACTCCCATAAACCCATCAAACGAAAACGCCAAGTTCCATAAGTCCCAAGACTCATACACAACAAAATCCATAAACCCCAAAACTTATAAACCCCGAAATCTCAAAACTCATCAACCCATCACTCCACAAACCTATCAACTCATCAACCTGCGGGATCCTTTGTAGTTAAGTTCACGTTCTCTTTTTATATATTAATGAAAAATTGCGGGCTTATAGCTACATCTTTGAGCCAAACTTATTTCAAATTTTGTTTTGCGCAAACGAGCGGTAGAAACTGGAGTGCCTTTAAATTGCTTGGATTCAATATTTGGATAAAAGAAATAGTTTGACGGTGACAAATTTTTCGATGTGCGAAGTTCATTTTACTATACTCAATTTTACATAATCCAAAATTTGCTCTCACCACTATTTAACATTATTTTTTACTATTTTTTCGACATTGTGAACGTTGCAGATTTTCACAAAGTTTAGTATTCTAATTCACTTTAATTGGAGCTTTTTTTTCTTCTACTCTTGGGTTTTCGTATTGCTCGTGTTTTTATAATTAATTGCAACTTTGCGTAGCCGTAGGGAAGAAGTTTTCTTGTCTAACCGAATAATTATAATTTTGTTTAAATAGAAGTAAATTCAGTAACATTTTCTTGCTTATCTTGAGTTATAAAAAACAAAAAACAAAATTGTTTTATAATGTTAAGCAGAGCTAGTGAAATAGGAGCTATTTGAGAATGTTACTCGCTCGTTTATTAAGTATAAGGAACTTGAATTGGAGTTCAGCTTCGCTGGGCTTTGCCGGAGAGAATCTTATATGTGCCGACCCTCTTGTTGCAGAAAACCATTTTACTCATGGTGTCGTGGTTAAGACCGTTATAGAGTTAAAATGAAATTCCGACGCCGATGTTATTATTTTGTGTAATCAGCTCGAACGCTATAAAATGCGGAAGCATTTTAACCCAGCTACGGCTCCGTGGAATCCGGCCGTAAGCGAGTCGGTCGAAATCGGGTCATCTCCGGCTGCCTCCAACTCATCTCCCCATAGTGTTTGTGCAGATGGCGGGTCAACTAGAACGTCAGTGCTATCTGAGTCTCTTAAATAGCTCTGTAGCCCGCTATCATGAGAGCTTTAGGGACATAAACAATTTTAGAAGTCTTTTGCCTCTTCCAACATGTCAGACAACTCAGTTATGCTTCCGAAAAAACCAAGGCGATGCTCATTACCCAAAAAATATGACGTACGCTACCTTCACGGTCAACAATAAAAAAATTCTGGACGGGGGACACTATGAAATATATAGGAGTCACAAGTATCTCGAGCTCTCGCGGGCATCCTGCTGAACATAGGGGGGCCAAAGCAACCGCGACGGTTTCTCTTTTCCTCGATGGAGGCCCTGGTGATTCTATACAGGGCCCCAACATGGACTGATCCTATGAGTGTAAGCCGAGCTGTGCCGCTTGCCGAAGAGCCTGCAGGGTGATCACGCTTAAAGTGGCGTGCGCCTACCGTACCGTATCAGATATCACTCTTCCGATGATCGCAGGATTACCATCCGCAGAGATCTTTTTGTTTCTAGATGAGATTAGGAAAACAAATAACGTATAGAAAGATGGCCATCGATAGCGGCGTTATCCCTGATAGAAGTCATCCTCTTCTGTACTTACACCTGCCTTTGCGGTAAATCTCGGCTCTCTTGGTTGCCATTAGATAATTTTTTATGTTTGTGGCGTTATAGTCGACGGCTTTGAATTTTGTTTTATTATATTAAAATCAAGTATCTCCTCAAACGCTTAGTAAATCCATGATCCCGACCTGAGATACTCTCCTAGTGAGTAGAAAAACCTTTTATTAACCTTAGTTTACAAATTTTTCTAAGTATCTTGGTCACATCAACATACTCAGATGTATCAAGTTGACGATCGACGAGCCAAATGGTGATTCCTGTTTTCCATGGTATTCCACTTTTTTCTCCGGACCCTTCCATTGAAATTTGGATAATTTTTGGATTTTTGAAATTATTTGGAAAATATTTTCTTGATAATTTTTGGATAATTTTTGAATAATTTTGAGATAATTTTTGGATAGTTTTTGGATAATTTTTGGATGGTTTCTGGATAATTTTAGGTTAAGTGATATTTTCAATCGTTTCGTCGTTAGCCATTCGTTACCCTCCTCTTCTTCTATATTATTAATCTATTTCTATTCTTAAGTTGTTCATTTTTCATCGTCCTTCGGACTTTAGCCTGACATTTTGTAGGTCGCGCCCAACCAACTAATACCTTTTTCATAAAGTACATTCGTGCATACAAATGCATCCTTTCATAAAAGTGCATAAAAATGCAAGAATAAGCGGTTTAGCGTACATTATTCAGGAGTTGCCCATGATAATTGAAGTCGTTTATAAAAAACGATAAATTAACTTTTGCGACGACCGCTTATAACTAGTATTAGTGAAAGCGGACCAAAGCACATAAAAGATACGATAGTTATATTTTTAAAGCCCCGTTCGAGATTTCTACATTACCATGGAACTAGGATAACAATTTTTTTTAAATCACTGCTGTAATCATAATTATTCATGTGGTTCAAATAACTGGAACGAATAAATCTCAACACGTGCTTTATTTATTCCCATATTAATAAAAGCAATAAAATTATTATTAAATTATAAAAAATGTGAGGATTATATGGATGATGCATGGGTAACAGATTTATACATTTATCGAATATAGTATATTACGCATCTAGGGAGGAAAAACTTGACCAGTTCACAGCTCATGGACTTGTATTATTTTTACGTAGATGTCATGCAAGACATGAAAGAAGACACTAATATGGGTAAGATCACGTATAGTTTACTCAAGAACTTAAAAAACTCGTAAATTGGGAGATGATTGAAGATGACCATGAAAAATCAAAATTTGAAAGTCAGGATTTTGTAAAAAAAATTTTGACGCAATTTTAGTGCAATCGAAAAATGAAAAAATACGTGTCGAATCATTTTTCGAGAAGATTCCAAAATGATCGATGAGGTAGGCATACCCTGGCTGTTCGATTTGAGATGGATTCGGCCATTATACATGTACAGGTGCACGATTCCATTCTAGAGTGTATATATGGGAACGTCTGCCAGAAACGAGCCAGCGGGCGTGCGCGGTGCCGTTTTCGCGCAAAATGCACTATGTTCAAATCGCTCATATTTATTCGTTGAGTATCTCGGACAAAAGAAAGTACATATATCGATAGATTTTTTCCTTCTCTTTCTAATGGTACTATTGTTTTTTCTCCGAAATGCTTTCTTCTGATTGAAAATTTAACTTGAATGTTCAGAGCCATTTTGCTCAAAGTATACAAATTTTTTTTTTTCAAAATGCATTACACCATTGGAAAGTACAAGTACTTAAGCTATAAAAGCCTAAAGTTTCAAGTTGGAGAAATGAAGGGTTCAAAAGTAATGAAATTGAAAAGACAGCGGTGGGCGGTCGGGCGCGCTTCCCGCGCTGCGATGCAACGCGCTGTTAATGTGCTACACGCGGATGTGTGTAATTTTCATTCATTTTTTCATACCCAAAGAAGCGACTTCAAAGTCTTAAATGCCCACTGAAAAATGTATTCTTCCACATTATATTTCTATAGATAATTCATAAAATTATTATGACAATTATTTTTTGATACTCCTATTTATCATGAATTTTCATCATTGTTTTAATCCTTACAATGAAACAAAACATTCACATAATCTGAGATTAGTTTCAGTAGAAATGAAGATACGTTTTCCGTTTTTGAAAGATATAGATAAAATATGTGATTCTTGCAGGATACAATTTAATGCCAAGAATAAAGACGAAAATGAAGTTTCGATAAATGATTGTTATGAAATAATTTCTAATTTGAAAAAATTGTTTAATGATGAAAATGTAACAAAAAAGGAAAAATTGATCCTCATGCAATTTCCAAAGCATTGGAGCTCTCGTAAAATTGCTGTATTTTCAAATTCTTCTCGTCGGCTGGCTACTAAATCTAAATTACTAGGTAATGATGAGTCTCTTTTAGTTGACAAAGTAGAAAATAAAAAATTATCAAGCGATACTGTAGTCAAGTAAGACTGTTTTATGAAAGTGATGATAACAGTAAAATTATGCCAGGCTACAAAGATTGTAAGTGCATAAAATATGAAGATGGATTAAAAAACTACATGCAGAAAAGACTCGTTTTGTATAATCTGAGAGAACTATACATAAAATATAAAGAAATATATCTCAATTCGAAAATTGGTTTCACTAAATTTGTGGAATATCGTACTCAACATTGCGTTTTAGCCGGTGCTAGTGGCACTCATTCGGTTTGTGTATGCGTCTACCACCAAAATGTTAAACTTTTGTTAACTGGCTTAAGAAACTCAGTAGGCGTTTTTGATAAAATGAATACTTACAAGGATTGAATAGCTCAAATAGTATGTAAAAATTCAACAACAAAGTGTTATTTAAATGAGTGCTCTAATTGTCCTGGTGTTGAATCACTAAAAAAAGATTTAGAATTATTTCTTGAGGAATCTGACGTTAATGAAATTAAATTTCAGATATGGCAAACAACTGATAGATCGACATTACAAACTCAAACTGTTTCTAATTCATCATTTATAGACATCTTTTAAATTCAAGACTCATTCTTTCATCTCCAAACAGGCATCTTATTTTAAAATCTTGAAAGAATCGTTATGTAAAGGAGAATTTTTAATTTCCCTAGATTTTTCAGAAAACTATGCTTTTATTGCACAAGACGCAGCATAAGCTGTCCACTATAACAATAATCAATGCAGTTTGGCGACAATAGTCATTTATTATAGAGAATCAGTTTCCAAAATTGAACACAAAAGCATGGTAGTTTTTTCAGACAATTTAATTCATGATGCCATAGCTGTTTACTTAATCCAAGAAATTATAATTAATTACCTTAAAAATTCTTTTGATTTTGTTAAAAAAGTCATTTATTTTACTGATGGAGCAGCGCAACATTTTAAAAATAAACATAACTTCCAGAATATTGTTCATCACTGTGAAGTTTTTTCTGTTGAAGCTGAGTAACACTTTCATGCAACTGCTCACGGGATAAATGCATGTGATGGAATTGGTGCTTCCGTGAAAAGCAATGCCTAGGCGAGCAAGTTTGCGGAAAGTATCCGACAATTATATATTGACGCCACAAAATCTTTACGAGTGGGCAACTAAGTATTTTGAAAATATTGTTTGTTTTTTATCATCAAAAGATAAATATTTAGAAACTAGATAAAAATTAAAGCGACGATTATAATCAGCAAAAACTGTCCCTGGACCTCTGTCATACCATTGCCTTAAATTGATATCAGACACTAAACGATTAGAACTAAAACGATTCTCAGCATCAGAAACATTCGAATTATACCCACCAATCAAAAAAGGAAAAGATTATAAAGATCAGAAGGAAGAAAAAAACAAGTATTGAGAAAATACCTATCAAAATGAATTAGACTAAAAATAAAAAAAATTAAGAAATAAACAAAAAATTAACATGATTTAGAATTTTAATATGTGGACTTTCATACAAATTAACGTTTACATTAATGGTGCAGCGCAGCGCGGAGAGCGCGCTTGACTTCATGGCGCTGTCTTTTTAATTGCATTACTTTTGTACCTTCATTTCTCCAACTTGAAACTTCAGGCTTTTGTAGCTTAAGACCTGTACTTTCGAATGGTGTAATGCATTTTGAAAAAAAAATGGTATACTTTGAGAAAAATGGCTCTGAACATTCAACTTGAATTTTCAATCAGAAGAAAGGATATTGGAGAAAAAACAACAGTACCATTAGAAAGAGGAGGAAAAAATCTATCGATATATGTACTTCGTTTTTTTTCCGAGAGACTCAGCGAATTAATATGAGCGAGTTGAATAGAGTGCATTTTGCGTGAAAACGGCGCCGCGTGTGCCCGCTGGCTCGTTTCTGGCGGACGCACCCATATGTATGTGTATGTGCGCGTGGATACATCTAAGTATACGGGCTCACGTTTGAGTTATATATACGTAATTCCTCCCCTGATTTTGGAATAAACTGCTTGTTACAAATTCAAATTAACGCGCAGTGTCAGAGAAGGATGTTCGAGGTAAAATACAAAACAATGACTTTGTTGAAAAGTAGAAAATAAAGAGGTTTATTTATTCAATCTGGATTGTTTAACAATAAGCAACATGACGGTCCGATCCGAACGTGTAGCCGTCTTGTTGCACAGTGAACGCTCTCTCAAAACTTGCTCTATACCTCGCATCGATATATCCAAGTCGCGCGCGCCATCACTCGGTCATCATACAAATCATAAAACATCGTGTTTTCTAACATTATCCCACCTTGAGCTACAAGGTCAACACACATTTCTCTCATTCATAACGTCTGTTCTTTTTCTACTTCCCGCCCGCTACGAGTCATATATTCCGGAGAAGTTCGCAATTTTTCAGGTACGGAGTTATTTGACTCTTTTCTTATTAACACGCTACGCCTTTTACGTTCTACATCGATCTTTTCAGCAATTACATGATCCGGTAAAACATTAGATTCGTCAAGAGCCACCTGTTCTATCTCTAACGGATATAATCGCTGAATAGGTCTTGTAAGCTCCCCATTTTTAGTTTTAACACGATACACCCGCGCTTGCCCATATCGACCAACAAACACAGATGTAATACTGCCTAAGGGCCAGTCTATTCGCTTACTGTCATCGCTACCTATGAGAACTAAATCTCCCACGCACAGCTTACGATTCTCACTATCTTTTAATTAACTGTTTTCCCTAAGTTGCCCAAGATATTCAGAGCGAAACCTTTGTCGTAAATCATTTTTAAAATTTTGACAGTATCTTGACTTTTCGCACAAGTCAATACTCGCTAACGCGTCTAAATCTGGTACGCAAATTTCACGTATCTCATGAAAAAACATATTAGGCGTTAAAGTGGCTAGATCATCGCAATCTGAAGATACATAGGTTAGTGGTCGAGCGTTAATTATAGATTCGCAATCACAAAGAATTGTAAGCATGTCCTCATATCCCACCGAAGCTCTCGACAAGATTTTACGCAACAAATTCTTTACAAGCCTAACTATCCGCTCCCACCATCCGCCCCACCAAGCCGAAGATGGAGGGTTAAATCGCCATTCGATGCGTTTAGCAGAACTATATTCACTAATAACCTTCCAATTCAAAGATTTAAGATCATTTTCTGTTCCTACAAAATTAGTCCCGTTATTGCTAAACACAATCGAAGGATGACCTCGCCGCGCGATAAATCTAGAGAAACCCTTTACAAATTCTGAAGTCGATAAAGACGATAAAAGCTCGAAATGAACCGCGCGGTAAACAGCACAAGTAAAGATGCATATATAAGCCTTTTGATCGCCCTTTAAATACAACGGCCCAGCTAAATCTACCCCAACAATTTCGAAAACTACTGCATCCCTCACGCGCTCTATAGGCAGTGGTATCGACTTCGCTTCCATGCGCTTACTATCGTACCGTTTATATTTGACACATTTCGTTAAAACTGATCGAATACTACGCCGCGCGGAAGGAATCCAATATTTTTCACGAAGACTGCACAACACCGTTTGCACACCAGCATGTCCTAATTTTAAGTGCTCTTCTTCCACTATTAATCGCACAATAGAGTGAGCAGAATCTAACAATATAGGACTGCGGAAATTTTTGTTATCATCGCGATAAAAAATTTTGTTTTTACCCTTAAAATTCCATTTTCGTCTTTCAAAACGTTAAGCGATTTCAATTTATCATCTTTCCCATTAATAAACATTTCACTTTGTACCAATTTTAAGAAAATTATTTCTGCAAAATCAATTTCTCTACTATTAACATAATGTTCCAAATACCTTTTTTCTTTATCACGAATTCGCGAATTTAAAAAAAAATCTATACATCCACGCAATCATTCTAACGATTTTAGTGTAACTCGAAAAATACCGCAAATAAGAACCTGATTCATTAGGAGCCGGTTTACAAAGCATTGCAGTCGGAATAGTGGACGATTTCTTCATTTCTTGTTTAATTTCTTCTTCGTTAATCGGTTCGTCGACTGCTGGCCACTCACTCCGAGCTAATCGGAGTCATTCTGAGCCCTCCCACCATTTGGAGGCGGCAAGCTAAACAGGGCTGCATCCTCGCGAAGGCAGGTCAGCGGGATTTTGCGCTCCGGGAACATGGCGCCATACTCCTTCGCTACTCAAATCTTTGATTTCTTGAACGCGATTCCATACAAAGGTTGACCACAGTGCCTTTCCATTAATCCAAGACAGAACAGTGGTGGAATCGCACCGGAATATTAGCTCGGCTTTTTCACAGTGGGCTGCCTGCACCAAAGATCGAGTCAATCGAGCTGTTATCGCAGCGGCCAACAATTGAAGACGTGGTATAGTCATGTTTTTAGTAGGAGCGATGCGAGCTTTGGCTCCAATCAGTTGCACATCTACTCTGCCCACTACTTCCACACGCATGAACACCGCTGCAGCATAGGCCACCTTACTAGCATCTGAAAAAGCATGAATCGTTATATTACAGTAATTTAATGAGACAATTCTTCTAGGTATTTTTATATTGCTCAAAACAGTAAGATCCTCCAGCCATTTTGAGAATTCTAGCTTGATCTCATTCGATAGTTCGTCGTCCCAACCTACGTTCTCCTTCCAGACTCTTTGAAGCAACAGCTTGGGATGTAGTGTCACAGGGCACGTAAACCCAATGGGATCAAATATTCGCTGAGCGATGGATAACATTAACCTTTTAGTAAATGGGCCCGTCTTGGAGCTCTTCAAAAATGATAGGTTGACAAATAATATATCTGCTTCCTTATCCCACAGCATGCCAAGAACGCTCGCATTTCCCGGGTGGTTATCTCCTGTATACTCCCAGCGACTTAAATCAAATTCAGCCGTTTTCAACACATGCACTGATCCATTTATAAATGTCAATAATTCTTGCTGTGAATCAACACTTGTAACGCAGTTGTCTGAATAAAAATGCTCCATCAATTTTTGTACAGTACGCAGACTTGGTGAAACAGTAACAAAACCTTGTAAAACATTCTCAATATTTAATTCAATTGTCGCTCCAAGCAGATAAGGGCTGCACGTAACCCCAAAAACTACCCTTTGGTGGCAGTACTCTACTATTTTTCCATTACGTTCCAATAAGAAGCGCAGATAATCTCTCTCTTCAGGAACCACACTTATCTGAAGAAACGCGCTCTTAATGTCTGCAATGACTCCTATATTTTGTAAACGAAACCTCAGCAGAATAGAAGGTATACACTCAATTAGATTCGGTCCAGTCTCCAAGCACTGGTTCAAAGACGGATGATTTCTTTCATGTGCCGAGCTATCAAATACTGGCCGAATCTTGGTTGAGTTGCTACTTAATTTCAACACAGCCCTATGTGGTAGGTAGTGTGCAAACTTACCCAGTCTCGTACCCATTCATTCAAAATTTCGTTGTATTCTTGACAAAGATTGTTTTTATTCGAATTTTCAATTGTTTTCTCTAATCTCTTAACAGCAGCGACTCTATTGGATGACAGCGGTGGGTGATCCGGAATCCAGGGTAGTTTAACCTCATATCTGCCTTCATCTTTAATATAAGTAGTTTCCTCAAATGTTTTCATCACATCATCCTGACGTTCTTGTTTACTCTTGCGCTCTAGTGGATCTTCTGTCCCAAGTATATCAAAACGCCATAAATCCGAAACAGACCTTTCTTCTAACGCCAGCATATTCAACAGTAATAACGTCTCGTCGCGTGGATCCGCAGATGAATCTTTTCCCATAACCGTCCATACAAAATAGGTTTCAATTGCAGTTAACCCATTTTTTAGGTTATGTTGACGCCCTGTAGATAGCTTTCTGGCCACATCCGCACCGATCAAAAGTTCAATTAATTCATTATCTTGACCGTAATCCGATAGCGTAATATCGCTCGCTTTCAGCTCAATTAAGCAATTTACAGACTTCATACCTGAGAATCCTTCGCAAATAATTTTCTGATTCATGACGTCAAAGTTGCAGGCGTAATCACCTTTTAAACTTCTCAAATGCGCCTTGTAGACGTTGTGCTTTTGTGGTAAAGATTTCGTGCCTCCAAACAGTGCGTGGCTCACCTCATGAGAATCAGTGGGAATATAACCCATTTTTATAGCTATACTGTCCGTGATATATGACCGTTGCGAGCCACTATCTATAAGCGTGCGGACTATGCACTCTTTTGTTCCGTTGACTAACTTTACACGGAGAGTTTGCAAGTAAACATTAGTCGTATTGATAAAACTTGTTAGGTTATGATCCTGCAGATTAGCTGTTTTACCGACCGACTCGTCATTTACTGCATTACCGGCGCTGACCTCCGCTTTAGAGCTCTTATTGCACATTAACAAAACATGTTTTCTTGTACACCATGCGCACTTCAATCTGGTCTTGCACCGCTTATAGTTATGTCCCGGTTTCAAGCAGTTGAAACAGCAACCCGCTTCCTTTACATCTTCGCGACGATCATTCAGCGATAACTTCTTAGCCTTGCTACAGTCTTGACTCCAATGGCCACTATTTTTACAAAATATGCATTCGGGCACACTTTCCGCCTTTGTCAATAACCCCAAAGCTGTAGGTATGTCAGCAGGTGATGATCCACTTTTGGACTTGACATGCTTCGACTTCTCACCATCCGTTTGCAGTGAAAATCCAGAAGCAGCCATTTGAATGCGCTCCTCACTTTCAACCTCAGTAGACAAAAATTCCATGAGGTTTTTCAACCGCACTTTGGAGACAGTAGCGCCACCTGCTATCGATGATCATTGCTACGCGCGCAGTACTTCCTCTGGAATCGCCGACTCTACGAGCGGGAACAGCATCGAGGCGCATTTCACGGAAGTGACGCCAAGCATTTCGAGCGCCCGTGTCATATAGACTGGCAATCGACAATTTTTCTTTTCCACTCAAAGCATTATTTAGCACTAGGTTTAGTAACTCCCTCACGTATACTTCTATTTGGAGCTCGTCTTTGCCAACCCCGTTTTTCAAATCTTCAACTGCTTTTGAATAGTTCTCTCTTGTCGGTGGAAAACTCGATACTAAATCGTGAGCACGTGATCCCACTTCCACGGAACGAAGCAACATTTGAAATTTGTCCTCATCGTCGACTTCATTGTCTTCGTCGATTTTTCGGAACTGATTCTAAAATTTCAACCAGTCTTTAACGTTTCCAGAGAATTTGGCTATTTCAAATGTCGGCATCTTGAATTTCATTCGGTCCGTGCGCATCGTGACGGGGTTGGCGTTCGCGGAAATCCCGGGCGAAACAGTACTTACACTCGCACTCACGCATAAATTAGTCACTTTTCGTTTCACAGCTAAATATTTCTTTTTGTATTCATCGTTGTGGCAGTTTCACTTTCAAATAAAATTGCATAGCCCTATTCCAGAACAAAGCCAATCACTTTTGCTGAGCTACCATCAAGTTCAGTCATTTTATCTTGCAGCATTTCAAAAACAATTGCAACTTCTTCTTTATCGGTCTCTTCTCTCGTTAATTCAACTCGTTCAGTGTTTTAGTGAAGGAGGTTCTGTGAGCAGTTCTAATCTCTTTCAATGTATCCATCTTGAATATCTTTTCAACCGAAATACACTCTTACCAAAATCACTACGCGTCCTGTCACGGTCGCCAGATGTTACGAATTCAAATTAACGCACAGTGTCAGAGGAAGATGTTCGAGGTAAAATACAAAACAATGACTTTGTTGAAAAGTAGAAAATAAAGAGGTTTATTTATTCAATCTGCGCAGTGAACGCTCTCTCAAAAATCGCTCTATACCTCGCATCGATATATCCAAGTCACGCGCGCCATTACTCGGTCATCATACAAATCATAAAACATCGTGTTTTCTAACACTGCTTAACAAAAACCGCTGCTAACTGTTTTGGCAGACTGCTTTCTCAAAGAGAATTGTTAAATTACATCATAATTTTTTAAAATTTACATTTTAATGTAAAATTCAATTTTTGTCTGCTTATTTCATTTTTCATACACGTTATTCAAAAGTTTATATAAAATTATATTTAAAGACATTTACGGAGTAAAGATCTTAATTATTTAGACGAAAAAAATATGAATGTACAGGAAATCGAAAGTGCTTTCAGAAAATGCTCTTACTTCCAACCTATTTTTGGACGTCGCCTCGAAAAAAATTATTTTAGATTTTTTCATATTATTCTTTATTTTTTTTAACCAACTTAAGGCAATGTGCAGTCCAAAATCAACCTAAATTCATTATTTACTAAACTGACTTTAAAGTCAAAGGTTTAAACCTTTATTTGAAAAAAATACGTCAGTTAAGCCCTCCGTACATGCAAGTAATATACTCAGCAATTTTTCTGGAATGATTCTATTAGTATTTTCATGTAATATCCTTGTTCTAAAATCAGATAAAATGATAAAAATGAAGAATCCTACTTAACGACCAGAACCGTTTTTATTTAATTAAACAATTTTTTAATATTTTTCGAAAAAATACGTCAATTAGGCACTCCGTATATGTAAATACTGCATTCAGGAATTTTTTTTAAGGGTTCTAGCAGTAATTGCACGAGAAATATTTTTGCTCGTATTATGTCGGTATCTTACATCACCTTAATGTTATCCGATGTGGACGAAAAAATATGAATGGATAGGAAATCAATAGTACTTTCAGAAGTGCTCCAACTTTCAACCTATTTTTATACCATGGGTCGAAAAATATTAAATTGTGTACCTAGGGCATAAAATGGGCCTTTTTAGATCGAACGTGGAGTTTGCAGAACAATTCGAAGATGAGCTAGCACGAGCCGAAGGCTACTGCGGTTTGCGAATCGAAGACGAGTACTGCAAACACACGAGGTCAAAATTCCCACCAGCCCTAGGTGCACACCATATTTTTGGTGACTCATGTATTGACTTTTGGGTTTTATGAGCGTAAAAAGCGAGGCTACATTGATTTTTGTTTTATACGACAACAAAATACTTGTAGGAATAGAGATTTGAACTATTTGTTCAAATTTCTTTTTTTTTTATTATAATTATTTGGAAATACAAATAAAAAATCAAAATATTAGATAAAAGAAATTGTTAAAAATAATAACAAATCCAGCACAAATTCATAAAGATGTTCATATTCAAATAAAAAAAGCTATGAAAAACATGCATGTACAAATTTTATGCAGTCTTAGAAGGGCGGGCGCAAAAGTATTTAAAAAATAGTATATTACGATACGTGGGCCGGAAATTGGATTTCCTCTGCTTCGCCTCGGGCGTCATACCACGCACGTCCAGGGCATCCAATTTCCGGTTCAAGTATTGTATACTATTTTTCTGTAATTGTTAAATAATTAATAAAATTGCGTTGTCGTCTACTAGCTGTGTTTGAGTGTTAGTTTTTACTTCGGCCCGCTCGATAGTAGTGCCTCTCTCGGCCGCTTTGGGTAGCTCGGTCGATATTACCGACTGTTTTTTCTTTCGGCCCGGCGTGGAGAGCTGGTTTTCTGGGCGTCTGCTACTTTAGTTGTTGCGCAGATGCCCGCCCGACGTTTGCAAGACTGAAGCGAAGCCGAGGTTTTGCTGTTCGGGGCGGGCATCAGAAACACATTCATTAAAAAAAGAAAGAAATAAGGTGATAAAATAAGTACAATAAAGTTTGATTTTAATAATTTAAACTTTTTCAATATATTAACATAAAATATTAATACAATAATTAATACAAAATTTATATTTAAATTAATAAACTTTGGTCTTAATAATTTAAACTTTCAATATATTAATCTCAATATAAAATAAATTCTTGTTTGATTTTTTTTCTTTACAAATGATTTTCTTTATCAGATTTATAGTTATTAATATTTACAATGAAATTGCCGTTGATAGTACAATTTTTAATTTTAATACATTTGTTTAAAGTTGAATTTATTTGATCATTCAATGAGTTATTCTGATCTTGATTTTGATTTTTATCTGCATTCAGTGATTTATTTTGATTTTGGTTTTGATTTTTATCTTGAACTTGAGAATTTAAAATTTTAAGAAATGTTTTTGATTCACTGTTGTTGGTTTGCGGTTGAAGAGTTGTTCTATTGTTTGTTATCGTAGTAGATTTTTGATCTGAAATAAAGTTTGTTACGAATGAAAAGTAGTACAAGTGGCATCGACTCTATACATTAGTATTTTTTATGCTTACCTGAAGTTGAATTAAAGTTGTTCGTACTGATTTCTTCTTCAAAATCTGACCAATTTAAATTGTAATCAGATTCATCTTTGTCGGGTGTAGTATTTGTCGATGGTTTCGAATGAGACATTTCATCTTGAATTTGAGGATTTAAATTTTCAAGAATTCTTTTTTTACATTGAGGTGGTTGAGTAGTTACTTTATCTTTGAATCCTACTTTTACTGGTGTTTTTGAAAGAAAGTTTTTGCTGTTGTGGTTTGTCGAGGGTTGATTTTCATTGTTTTCCGGTGTAAGTATTTTCTTATTGCTGACTGTGGTAAAGTTGAGTTGTTGGTCTGTAATAAAGTTTGTTAGGAATGAAAGGTAGTACAGGTGGCATCGAGCAAACTTATCTAGTATATTAATATTTTTTATGCTTACTTGGAATTGGATGGAACTGGTTCGTAGTGAATTCCTGGTTGGAATGCGACCAATTTGAATGGTAGTCGGAGTCAGCTTCATTAGGTGTAGCACTTGTCGATAATTTTGGATGAGTGTTTGTCGTAGCTGTACCGATAATACCATTCAAAATCATTTATCTATTATGTAGTGAATTTTCTATATAGCCTGGTGCTATAGCATCCGAATGCCATCTTCCTAGTTGTTTGATCATTTGCATGTTTGCATCGGATTCAGAAAGAAGCGTTGCTGCTGTTCTTCTAAAGCAGTGACCTGTGTACTTTTTTGGATTTTGTAATTTTAATGAGAAGCAATAAATCTGTGGTGCTTTACGTATCTTATTTTTTCCAATGACTTGACGAGTACATTTGCCTTAGTTGTAGTGCATGAAAAATCTGTCTGTAAACTGATCGGTTGGTCTTAAGGAATTGTAATGTTTAACCTTGTTATAGAAAAGGTTTCCAATAAGAAACTCGCCAGCATAGTCATTTTTGTTATGTTGGATCAATACTAGAAAGGCATCACCCAAGTCTTTTAGGTCTTTAAGTTTCATATTAGTTAATTCGTCACAGCGGAATGCACCACAAATTCCAAATGTAAGTATTACCTGTGAATATTAAAAATATAGTGTAAATTAACCAAGTATAAGAGTATTAATTGCTAAGTGAGTATATAAATAATGAATTACCTATGTGGCTAAATACACTTGATCGTCGGCTGTTGTCATAAAATTCATAATTTCAGTCCAGGTTAAAATTTTTGATTTTTTAGGTTTGTAACCTTTACCATAATTTTTTATCATACTTCTTAAAGCGAAGAACTTAGTAATATCAATATTGTCTTTTGTGTTTAAAGTATTTCGAAGCATACTCCATATGCTCCATAGAGTTGGCGGTTTCAATTTTAGTTTTAAGGTGTTAAAGTAAACAATTAAATTGTTTTCTTCGGAGTTTGTTGAAAGTGAATTTTTATTTTCTTCTTTCCATTTTTTGTAAGCGTTGTAGACTAGGAAGTAGCGTTCGGAAAACTTCTTTGGTAATGTTTCTGACTCTACAATTATTTTTGCCTCTTGGTCAAAATTTTTTAAGATTTTTTCTTCGTCTTCAGAACCACCGGATGAGGATTCATCTGTGTTTGTTTCTTTGAAAGATATTTTTTTATCTCAATGAAAATTGAGAAATTGCAGGTAATTTTATTGCTTTCAATCTTGACTTGTTTGGTTAAGCACATTTTAGGTTAGAACGCGGACACTATCACTGCATGTGAACGCAGTATTTATTGCTACATTTCTCGAGAGAATTTGTAGAAAATAGCAATTCTTTCGGCAGCCTAGCGGTTGGTCTAAAATAGGGTGTAAAAGTTTTTCTTTCGGCTCGGAGATATGGGCCGGAAGTACGTACTTTCGGGTGGGGGAGTAAGAAAAGATACTTTTGCGCCCGCCGGGCGCATTCGATTTGAGTTATACTTTCTTATAAAAGAAGCTACTCAAAGATGCTTTCACGCCCGCCCAGCAATGAAGTATTTTTTTCTGTCAGTCGGAAAAAAGTTACTTTAGGACCTCTTTTTAGGCCGAAAAACGACGAAAATCGTGCATGTGTTACAAAAAATTATTTTCGTTTTTTTTCATATTTTTCTTTTTTATTTTTTAATGACATAATATTATCCACCAACTATAAAATTGAACTTGCACAACTTCAAAATGAACTTCATGAACCTGCCGAAGATGAACCTGATATTTCTTTCCAGTCTCAAGTTATGGTGCGGACAGATTTATTACACACTTACACGCACACTTACACGCACACGCACACACACACACAACACACACACACACACACACACACACGCACACACAAAGCAAGCATGCACGCACATACGCACGCACACATACACATATGTGCACACAGACATTTTCTAAAACAAGCATATTTCAACGCAGGGAGCTCGGATATATCGGAAATCATCAAAATTTCATAGCGAAATATTTCACGGTTACAAAGCTTTCTCTTTGAGAAAGCAAAAGGATGACCCCTAAGATCGATAGGATTTTCGAGAAAGATTCCAACGGGGACCTTGAGTTTGACCTTGGGCGTGACCTTTAAGGTTATTTGAAGGTCAACTTCTTTCTTTAATTGGAAAGCCCCATATTTGACCCGAGATTCTGAAAAAGCGGAAAATCCATCTTCAGATATGGTTCTTGCTTTGACTTTGACCTTAAGGTTACGGTCGTGTCGAGGTTAGACCATTGGAATATCGGACTCGCCCCCAGAAGGCCAGGGATATCGAGCGTTATGTTATACATCTAGCAGAAGCTGGTATAAAGGCATTTCTGAGAATGGCATCAAGGAGGACGGAGTTGTCCCAACACGGGATGAACTATTTCCACACGGAATGCTTATTGTTATTTATCCAGCTGCATGCTCTGTGTTAAGACTTTATGAATAAGCCTGGCGAGCACAGAAAAAACAGAGCTAGATCGAAACTCTCGCTGCTGTTTGGTTCTAGTTTCTTCGGGATGAAATTCATCCTGGGGACTGGAAGATGCTCCGGCAGCATCTCACATTACAGGACCGGGTTGCAGATTCTGGTGAGAATACAAAGGAGGCGGATCTGAGTTGACAAGTTGTTAAACCGTCTGGCCCATGTGATACGGCCAGGTATGGTCGGGCTTCCTTGATGCTCTCGGGGGTGATTGGCCGTCAGATGTCATTGATGATCGGTTGCTGTGTGCAGCAAGGCTCGGTGTTGACTGCCGTCTACGTGAAGTCTTTTAGTAGGCTTCCATCGTGTTTCGGGATGGCTGCTGGACTTTGTGGATATGGCCGAGGATGCTGGTGATGCACCGGGCTTGATTCAGTTTCCAGTGTCTCTCTATTGTGGCGTATTCTCTTCTTCTGGCCTTTCTGTTGCTGAGTGGTCTGGCACACAGTACATCACAGAGGTACACTGAGGGAATCTAAAATTACAGCCTTCTTATCATTAGCGTTCACGGTCATAATTGCAATAGAGTTCAGTTTCGCCCCTTGGAAGCCTCTTGAGTTCAGAGCCCTAAGACTCCTTAGAAAATAAAGGAGTCTGTTGGACACTCTGGTGGACGACAACTCTATAATCATTTTCAAATTACTTCTAATAAAGAAATTTATTTTATTTCGTTAATTGGATTTCAATAACTCAGACAAATTTGTCTTATTTATTTCCAGATTATGTGGATCTTCTGAGAGTGTTTGCACTGTGGATATTTTTCAGCTTACTCAACTTATAATATTTTAAAGAACATCATGAATTATTATTATGTATGCGACGCAGCAAGGGGCCTGATATTTATTATCATTATCCTCTTTATCTCTTAAGGAAGTTCAGGGATTACATCAAAATGCAGCAAAGAATTTGAAATTATTATATTTTGTTCCTGAACTTAGAACAAGATTACATGAATTTTTTCAGTATTTTTCATCGCGCATTCTTGCGAGAAAATAATTCTTAAATCTCGAGTTTTTAACATCGGCTCTAATGGTAAGTGAGGTTATGCGGTCTTCGAACATTAAAATCCCTTATAAAAAAAGCAGAAATAAAGTTAAAAAATCTTCATTTTCATAGAAAAATAATTTAAGAATAAAAACACAGAGGGACCTTAGTCGCTTATCAGGCATTTGGGAAAGAAGTAAGTGAAAACGTAATAGTCCAGTCAAATTACACTTTCACAAAAAGAAAATTGTTAACGGGATGGGGACAGTTGAAAATGGTAGAGTGGCGTTTAATAAACATAAAAAAAATAAATGCGTGATCTGAGGTGGTTCCGGGTGTATTTGGGGGGTAAAAGGGGTGAATTTTTTATTATAGCGATTTTCGGCGAAATTTGACGTCGGAGAGAAAATTTTACAATAGAAAAGTTGTAGATCATAAAAAAATCTACAACTCTTGTATTAATGATTTTTTCACATAACCTCAAAATTTCTGAGTAAAATGCAAAAAACCGCTTTTTTCATTTTTTATTTTTCATTTTCACAAAAATAATTTTATTTTGACGAAATTTGGTGAAAGTATACCTTTTTGTGTCTGAAATATCCACAAATTTTTTCAGATAAAAAGATTAAGAGGCTTCCGAAATACTCACGTTTTTTGGCCCGACAAAATATTTTTCAAATGAAATTTGTCCTTCAGAAAATTATCAACAAAATCAAAAAATGAATTTTGCAACAATCTTTTTTACTAAATGTTGATAGTTTGTTGAAATTTTTAAATAATTCTTAAAAACTAATTACACCATTCAATTCTACGGAAAAAAATACAAAAGGTTCTTAGTTTCATTATTTGATCAGATACATCAATTTTTAACAGTATTACTATGAATATATAAGCCGAATAATGACTTTTCATTTAAATCTCCTGCTGTCCGTGTTTAGTCTACCAGATTCCATACAGGGGTCGCTTAGTCATCTTTCTAGTCCCCCTTCTCTCTTTCAGCTATATAGAACAGCTGATCCGGTCACAGGGTACCCAAAGAGGGGGTAGGTCTGACTCACAGTGTCGTTTCGGAGCAGGACGCGCGCACACGCATCAGTTTACAAGCCAGCTGGAGACGCTCAAGAGAAGACGCTATTATTCCCAACGCATTTCTTTAACATAACAATACAAATTCTAATGCAGATTGAAGTATCAGGTATGATAAATAAAACTATTATTTGGATTAAATAACTGAACGCCTCTTGTAGCGCCTTAACAGTCAATATAGGCTTTGTTGTTGCGACACTTCATTATATATACTATTTCGTTGTTGTTGTTGTTGTTGTGACACTTTATATACTTTATATATACTTGATATACTGATGTACAGAAATTGTAAACTATTGTATTTAAACTTGTAACCAAAAAATAACAAAATAGAGCGCGTCATAGTGAAGAAATAATTTTTTTTTAATTTTAATCAATTGCTAAGAATTTTAAATGTTTTTGACGCTGATGTACACTGTAGTAAACTTCTTTACTTGATTATATGTATTACAGATTAGCAGTATGGACGATCCAGATTGCATAATTTGCGAAGAAAGTGAAGGAGACTTAAGAACCATCCGAAAAAACGCTCTTGATAAGCTGATTGATTCGAGTAAAAAAAGAAGAGATCGCAAGTTCAACAAATGGGTCCAACTGTCCTCAGCGTCTATCCACAAACTGTGTTCAGACGCATACAATCGCGAAAGTGCGATTAAACAGGCTGCTGCAGAGTACAGTAAAAAATCGGTGGAAGGTAAAAATATCATCAAAAGTGCCATCGATTTTGATTTTAAAACATTGTGCTTTTTTGCGGACGTATTTGTCATGAATCAATAGTATATTACGACACAAGTCATGAATCAATAGTATATTACAACATCTCGGCTTCGCCTCGGGCGTCAAAATGGCGCCGGCCAGGAAATCCAACTTTCTGGCCAAGTGTCGTATACTATTTTTCTTCATTCCCGGCCGAAAGTACGCCCATATATATAGTTGATATTAATTAATAAAATAGCGTTGTTGGCTGGTAACTGCTGCTCGGCCATATGTATAAAAGGCCTGCTTCAGCGATACTTTACCTATCGCGGAGCGTAAGGCTCGACTTCCGCTTTTGTTGATGGCCGCCCGAATTTTGCAAAACCGAGGCGAAGCCGAGGTTTTGCTGGTCGGGGCGGGCATCAAAAACACTAGCAAAAAATGCTTAAAGAAGATGATGGACCAATAATATGTACGTACTTAATTGATGTTCATTTCAACTACAAAACAACCTCCCAATGCTTCCTCTTTTTGTCTTTTCACATATAAGTATATAGCTACACCATGGTTTGAAACTCAAAATGTAAACATCATGTCTATATATGTATTGAAGCTTTCTGACAGCGTGTATGCAAGAAGAATAATAAGAACATAATTATTATCAGAGTTATAAATATATTGTTCAATATATTAATAATAACATCAAATTAATTTAATACGTCTATATCTTTTCATTTTAGAAATGATTTTCTTGTTGTCACATTCGTAAGGGTTAGCATAGTTCAGGTTACAACACGTCGCTGTCGCGGACGTTGCCATGCAACGATCAACAAAGAGCGGCCACAAAAGTCGCTCTTCCCGGAGCGAAAACAAGCCGGAAAGACGTACTTTCGGCTAGAGGATGAAAAAAAACAAAATATTCGAATGGTTCAAAAAGCTGATACTAGGGATAAAATCGTGCAGGCTCTTAAAGAACAAGATGCGGCTGACATTTTTAACAAAAATTTGTTATCAAATCTTAAGCAATCAATGTAAAGATTTTGTGCAGGTACAAGCTCGCAACCATGTACAGTGCATATCTACATTTTATGTTAATAGAATGTCTGATCAGGTTGGACATCCCAAATCTGGAAATACAAAAGACTGCATACAACATTGCAAAATTGCATTGAAGAAAAGAAAAGTGAAAGTCAGTTTTCCCTAAATGAGATGAAAAAAGAATTCGACGGTGATTTTCCGGATTTGCAGACTATTAAACCAAATTTATAAAAGTATTATTCTGTCGGTGAACTTGAATTTATACATTTGAAAACAGATCTCATTATTCTTTTTAGACATAAAATCAGTAAGCAAATGTGGAAAGATTAGTACAACAATCAAGAAAAAAATCGTGAACTAGAACAAATAAGAATTGTCAAAATGGCCGGTAATATTATCTTAGAGGACATCCGTAAGACTATTAACGACAAAAATAATTACGTTCTTCCACAATTTATTCCACGATTTTCTTGATGTTGTTATCAAAACTCACAAAGATAAGAGTAAAAAAAATCATTTCAAATCGCAGAAAAGAATAGCTACAATTGCTCATAGTATTATTAGCAAGGCCGCAATCATTTTTATCATCGATTTTACTTGGTTTATCGTCGATTATGCACAAAAAATATGCATCGGAAGGATTAATTGATGCTTTGACATATTTAGGATTATGTGCAAGCTACGATGAAACTTTGCGCTTTGAAGCATCAATTGTTAATGATCCTGATAATCATTCTTGTAATTCCGAATGTTTTATTCAGTACATTTACGACAACGCCGATCATAACACTTGCACTATCGATAGCAAAAATAACTTTCACGCAATGGAAGGACTTAAAGTTGCAACTCCGTCATCATGTGTAACTTTTAAAAAAATATCGCTAGAGTAAAAAAAATTCCATCTTCAGATATGATTGGCAAATTCGGGTTTACTGAAATAAAACGATTTGAAAAGAAATGTGCGAAAGGACTAAAAACAACGTTCATTAAGAATATTTTTATTGATGATTTCACAAGACCAACAATACCTATGGAAGATTTTACTTGGCTCTATTCGAAGTATTCAGATAAAAAATCACAGAGCTATAGTGGATTCATGGAAGATTTTTATGCAAATTGTGATTACTCGACATCGACAATTATTTCATTACCGTTTGTCAATAATCCACCCAGCGACTACAATACAATTTTTACTGTTTTAGTACAAGCAGCTGAACAAAACAAACAAAACAAATTGGAGAAATTTGCTTTGTAATATTTGTCAGCCTCCGTATCAAAAGGCTCGGTATATTCTGTCATACGTAAACCCAGAGCATGATCCACATGGTTTGTCAGTGATTCGAGTAAGACTTGGCGGTTTTCATACGTTAATGTAATTTCTTGCGACGATTGGATTTATAATGAACGGAAGTGCACTGGAAGCTTTCTATACAATATACGCTGAAAATTCAGCTGAAAAAGCTTTCATAGGACATGCCTACTCGAGAGCTATCAGAGTACATTTCCTTGTTCAAGTAGCTTTAGCTACCGTAATGTTTGAATCATTTCAATTAACGGAAGAAGAAAAGGGAATGTTTGATGAATTATTGCTAAATGTGGGCGCAGAAAATTTCCAAGAAGACATGCAAAAAGAAGAATTTACAATAATAAGAGATAGATTTATGAATCAGATTAAAGAATTTCGAAAAAGGGGACCGACTGCATAACTTTGGATTCAATACAGGAATATGTTGGCAATAGTGAAAAACTTTATCAAAGCAGAACGTTCAGGCAACAAGGATCTACATTGAAAGGTATAGAACAAATAATTCCATACTTTCATGCGAGCGGACATAATAATTATGCGAAATCAGCTCATTTATATCTGCAAGATATGCTAATGTTGAAAGACGTAATGGATGAGCATCAGTTTGAACTTTTTACGACAAAAGGCTATTTCATGATTAGATGCTCTGACAAGTTTTAGTGTGGAATTTGGTCAGATATGACTATTGAACAAGTCTTAATGCGATCGATGAAGACTCAAGGTGGACTGACACACGGGCGTGGAATGGCCAAAAGTGTATTAGCTAAATTCGTATTAACTATGATCATTCTAGTTGAAGTTTGTAACGAAATGGAACATTTTTGCAATGTTTCTTATTCCACGTCTGAACAGCATGTTGATTTCAAAGTATCAAATTTCGAAGGATTACTAGAGATGTTGCAGATCTTCTAAAATTACTCGAATTCTTCAATAGGTATAATCCATTTCCAGAGACTACAAATATTATGTCAATATTTTCTGGAATTGTTGGCAATAATTCGATTAACTGTCACAGAGCATACGAAGTAGGTATGAAATCTATTAAATCAATAATAGACCAGAATTTTGAAAGTGTTAAATTTACACGAAAAAACAAAGTTTTATCCCTTCAAACTGTTCAATCATCAGTCCAAGTAAGTAGAGACTATTCCAATAAATCCATTATTATCGTTTCAACGTTTATGTATAAATATTAATAGTAAAAGTGACATGAAGAAATATTTAAAATTCGAACTTGCTCCGTTCCCGATATCACTTTTTACAGAAAACGGCTTCAGGAAAAACATAAAATCACGACTGTTTGATCACTTTACACGCACTGAAGCTTTACCAAGTACTACAAATGTTGCGTATGCTATTGACGGTGGATTTTTGTTGCACAAGGTGATTTGGCAAAAAAATGATACGATTGAAGCGATCATCGGCAAATATTTA
This sequence comes from Torymus aiolomorphi, assembly GCA_036365515.1. NCBI lineage: Eukaryota > Metazoa > Arthropoda > Insecta > Hymenoptera > Torymidae > Torymus > Torymus aiolomorphi. The sequence continues at coordinate 189,528,869 of CM070873.1, read as the reverse complement.
ACTTTTCTACGCAGCCATTATAGTAACAATAGTTATATAATATTTGATGGTTATCTAAACCATGACATTGATAATGAAACTACATTGTCAACAAAAACAGCTGAACGGTTAAGGCGAAAAAGTTCTTCAAGTACAACTTTTGTTCAGTTTGAACTAGACACAAAAATAACATTTTTGCAACACAAGTTTTTGTCAAATGCTAAAAACAAATTGAATTAATAACAGAATTATCGAAAGCATTCAGATTTGAAGGATATAGAACTAAGCAAGCAATGAAAGATGCAGATTCTTTAATTATTCGTACAGCAATAGAAATTGTCAAACAAAAGCAACAGAAGTAGTCGAATATACAAACGAGGTCGTTTTTGTTGGTCAAGACATCGATCTTTTGGTCATAATGAATCAATTACATTTTACAGATGCAGAAATGTACTTTTTAAAGCCGGGTTCAGGCAATATAAGTGATTGTATCTATTCATCAAACAGTTTTATACATGAAGATTATCATTCTATCATTGGACTTTTACATTGTTTTTCTGGCTGCGATACAACATCTACTTTTGCTGGCAAAGGCAAAAAAACAACATTTAATTCATTTATCGCACCTCCACAGTTAACGGAGTTAGTAAAGCCTTTTTATGAGACTGACGATCCAATAATTATTGCTCGGAATGGTTGCAAGTTAATTATATCAATTTACAAAGGCTCGCTATCGCTCGGCCCCAAAGGTCACACTCGCCGCGAATGATACATTTTGCGTCCTTGTTGCATAATATACTATTGTCGGGCCAAAAAACGTGATTATCTCGGAAGCCTCTTAATCTTTTTATCTGAAAAAATTTGTGGATATTTCAGATGCAAAAAGGTATACTTTCACCAAGTTTCGTCAAAATAAAATTATTTTTGTGAAAATGAAAAACAAAAAACGAAAAAAGCGGTTTTTTGCATTTTACTCGGAGATTTTGAGTTTATGTGAACAAATCATTAATACAAAAGTTGTAGATTTTTTTATGATCTACAACTTTTCTATTGTTCACTTTTCTTTCCGACGTCAAATTTCGCCTGAAATCGCTATAATACAAAATTCATCCCTTTTCATCCACCCAAATACTTCCGAAACCACCCCTGCTCACGCATTTATTTTTTTTACGTTTATTATACGCCACTTTACCATTTCCAACTGTCTCTATCCTGTTAACAATTTTCTTTTTTTTAGCCTCAAAATAAGCTAATTCGACTGGACTATAGACACAATGTCAAGTTCGTATGCTGCGCGAGGAAGTGCGCGGGAAAAATTCCAGCAGAAATTTATGGCAGATTTTTTTCGTTTTGGAATAAATAATAATTTTTTATTAATTTATTTTGTCATAAAATTATTTATTGTCATTGAAAATTAAAACAAGGAATCTATTCATTCGTTTGAGGAAGCTAAATGGAAAAAGCTATGTTCTTCGTTTTTTAAACTACTAGTAGTCTTAGAAATTTTACCACAGTATTGTAGAATAAAGAAATATCTTGGTAAAATAAAAATTAACCAAGTTCTGACAAAGTTGTTAAAATGCGTGATATCCAACTTCTTAAAATTTTTGAAATTTATAAATTCTGTGTAAATTAGTCGTACATATTTTCACTTTAACAAATTGATTAGTTCTTCTCAAATTTTAAATTTATGTACTTTACTAGCAATAACTGTGTTATAAATATTAAGGGCCCAAAAAAGGATCAATTAAATACAAGCCTATGCAAAAGAACTTCCTTGACGTACCTTGCTCATTCTTTCAGATCTTTGAATGTAATCTGTGACTGTGATATTCATATCACGTTTAATACATTATATTACTATTACCATAATGATAACGCAAAAAGTATTTTGAATGTAAAACTCTAATTTAGTATTTTAAATTATTTACAAATAATTCTTGTTTCATCTTATATTGTTAATTTTATTAAATCATAAAAAAATATGATAGAGTAAAAAACAGGTTAAAAAATAGTTATAAATAGAACATAAATGTCTACTTTAAAAAATAACTAATCCATCTTTTTGATCTCTAGTACTCCTTAATATAAAAATAATTTGAACTATTTCTTACCTTGCAATTTTTACAACATGGTCCTGAAGCACATTCAGCTTCTCTAGTGAGCTTACACGTAATGGCATCACAGCATGGATCTAGATTCTCACATTCTGTAATAGTACCACAATCGCATTGTTCACCTTCATCAATTACCCTATTTCCGCACAGTCTTCTAACTTCTAGCTGCAATTTCAATATGACAGTTAATTCAATATATAAAAATGACAGTTAGATCTCAAAAAATATTTGTATTGGTATTATATTACTTTCTCGTAGAGGAAGTTTTGGAACAAAGAAAAAAATTTTGGGACAAAAATGTTCAAAAAGATGTGTTATAAGACGATATATGTCAAAATTTTGTCGATTTTGAGAAAATGTTTTCTCGTGTCTGTGTGTATGTGTGTATGTGTATGTGTGTGTGTGCATGTGTGTGTGTGTGTATGCATACGTGTGTATATGTGTGTGTTGGTGTGGGTGTGTGTGGGTGTGCAAACTCTAGATATCTCGAGAACCATTCCATCGATTCTCGGACAGAACTTATCCTCTTCGTCTCGAGAAATAAAATCGGTAACCTAATTGATTTAAGGTGTCTCCGGCGTTTTTTTCTGACTTATATTTACAAATATTTTACGATGCTTACTTCATATCTTATAATTTGAGCAACAATATGCTTTAGCAGAATGCTTTCTCAAAGAGAATTGATAAATGACATCAAATAATCTTTTTAAATGTATATTTTAATATAAACTTTCATTGTTTCTGCATATCTGATTTTCCGTAAATTTAATATTCAAAATGATCAAGAAAATTGTATTTAAAACAGTTATTTAGTAATTATTAAATTGCAAACTAAAAAGTTTAAGGTATTATCACATGCTATTTATTGAATTTATAAATTAATTACGTTTTTTCAAAATTTCTTCGGCGTTTTCTTACCAGTACAAATCAAACCTTGATATTTAATTATTCAATATCATTACAAAATACTTTATTTTGTAAAATGCAAATACTATTGATAGTCGTAATAGGTTACGATTTTTCTTACTTGAAGTTGTCAAATTTTAGCATTGATACAAACAATGAATGTTTTGATAATTATTCTCTCATGAATTTTACGAATGTTTTGATAATTATTCTGTATTGAATTTTGTATAATTACACAGAAAATGTATTTTATATAAAATATATTTAACTTTTTATGGAACTTTTTATATTGTTACATTTTATTAATAATCGCACTGAAAACTGTGGATATTTTAGAAGGTATGATTATCTTTTCGCAGATTTATCTAGTGTGAATATTGTATTAATTTATAACCTTATATAAATTTATAATTAAATAGCCAAATATATTTTTATTACAGAATATGATAATACTTTCAACTTTTTATACAAATTTACAATCTATAATATAATTCTGTTATTTCAGATCATTTAAATTTTGAAGATCATTATCTAAATTATTGTGTAAATATGTATTATAACCATTTTTGTGAAAGATATATTGTGGAAAAGGAAAATAATGAGGTAACGGACCAAATTGAGAAAAGGAAAAATAGAAAAATATCAAAGAGACAACCAAAAATAAAAATTTATTACTTAAGAAAAAAAAAATGTTAATATTAGGCATATTAAACGTAAAAAATAAAAGTTGAATTTATAATGATTTATTATTCTTTTCGCTCTACTATGTGTATTATTAGTCATAAAGTATGCTGAACTCGGACGCGCATCAGCAGAAAGTGCTCTCCGACAGCGCATAGCGGCCTACCGGGTCTGGTAACGCGCACGATCGAAATGGAACATGTTTCTATTTAACTGAAAAAAGAAATTTTTACCTTATTGATGTTTTTCAAAATTTTATAGTGACATAGACAGTCGATTAGGGCTACTCGGGATACCACTTATAAATAAAACACATCTTTCTATTTACCTCCAAGGTGATGTGAAAAAAATAAAACACAATATATCTTCTTCAATATATTTGCAAATGCATTAACTTAAAAATTAAATGAGTTAATGTTCTGAGTTGAAAGCTTCTCTTAAGCATCAATTTACAAAAAACTTTCACCACTCCTCCTGTGCAGTCCATCCTTAATTTTGTAGCTTCTCCTTAAAATATTAATCCAATCCAATAAAATCAAAATTAATTCCAATACACGTGTAAGTATAACACGTTATACTATACAAGCCCTCTTTAATTTAAAGCTCCTCCTTAAAATAAGATTTGCTTGAAGTCTATAACATTACCATCATCGGTTATAACGACCAGCGAAAAATATATATGTTTCAACATTAAGGAAGTTCTCTCGATACCAAACTAGTAAAAATGAGGGCTATTGATCTATTTGATAATTTACAAAGTAAATATTGTTCAAGAATGTCTTACAAATACTGGTTAACTAATTAATAATTTTACATCCAAACAAAACAATTCTATTCGTCTTAATGATCAATAACAAGTTTCGTAAGGAAGTTCATTTGCCTCATTTTTTGAGATTAATTGTACCGTATTTTAATTCACTTAATTTTTTTTTAATACATAGAGGTACCCAATGATACTTTTTAAGAGCAATAATTGTCTGTCGCATGCTTATCTTTGGATGAAAATTTTTTCATTATAAACAACTTTTAATGTACTGCAAACTACGTAAATTAGTACGAATTCCCATAAGACTCCATGTTAAATTACTTAAACGAAAACATCAATATCTTGCTTCCTAGATAACTTTTGGTTCTAAAAATTTAACTCAGTTATTTTAAGAATTACACTAACCAGTCCTTCAAATTTTGTTAAAATCTACTTTCTGATTCAAAATCGAGAGAACTCCCTTAAGCTATTCCTTAAACGATTATTTGTAATATATTTTAATAGGAGAAGTGGTTATGCAGGGCTGTTGGCGAAGAATACCACTTTAAATAAAAATCCAACGCATATGTTAATAGTACATCAAAGGTGACGTTAGAAACTGTTTTAACATTTCAATAAAAAAAAGAAGAATTGTAAGCTTCTCTTAAACATTTTGTCGAAGGTGGAGAGTTGACGAGCGGAGCGAGTAGGGCCCCCCCCCCACCCCCCTAGTATATATATAAGGTAAAAGTACCAATAAGTAATACGTTAAGGTCGCTGAGAGGCTTTATACTGAATTTTTATGGATAAATCGCATGTAAATTAAAAATTTCTTTTGTATCATAAATAGTTGCAATAGTTTATGGATAACAGTGGAAATTGATTCGATTTTCTTACTAAAATTTATAAAAGAAGTGAAAATAATGAAGAGTGCATTTGTTCCAATAAATAACTAACCAAAGGCACTTGACCCATAGTACGAATTCTTGTGTTCCAATAAATAACTACTTGTTTCACAACTTTTAAATATGGGTTTTAAGCTTCATTTCGTATAGGCAAAGTCATTATTAATAGCATAATCTAATTAAATTAAAGTAAATTTGATAGAAAAGCTTACTTACATAAATATTACTTCAATGACACAAAAATATTTAATATAATTACACTCGATTATTAAAAATGTTTTAGTTCTTACAGAAAAGCATAATGATGCTAACACTTAAATCTAACAAAAAAAAAACTGCTGAGAAAGTAATTATCCGTTTGGATGGACAAAAATATGTATAGATACGTAATTTCAATACCTTTAAGAAAATATGACTACTTGCGACCGACATCTAAATCCAATGCCGTAAAAAATTATATTCTCGATTTTTCCATATTTTTCTTTATTTTTTTTAACTGACTTAATATTATCCGATCAGGTGAAAAAAATACACTCAGCACACTGTGCATTGTAAAGATAAGTTCCACCAGTTCAACTCACAAGGAAGGTACCCCAAGTGTAAGTCACCGATTTGGACGATATTACAATATGTTGTAGTACATTAAAAAATAAGAGACACGTATTTTTTTACGTGCTGATAGACACTTTAAGGGGGTGAAATCTACCCCTAAAGTTCACCCTCAAAAACAGTTTTTTTCAAATATTTCAAAAACGAATAAAGCTAGTTTAATGAAACCGACGCCAAAAGTTGTAGAATAAAAAAGCCTTCAAAACAGCATTACTTTCAACTTTAAGGGTAGCAACCCCTATTTTTTTTTCAAGAAAACTAAGCTTTTCTCATCAATTTTCAGCTATAAAAATTACAATCGCCTCAAAACAGATTTCATTTAAAAGAAAATTAAAAAATAAAGTTGACCTGTCTCGTGGTTTTGGCCAAAATTATTTTTTAGGGGGTAACTACCCCTTATTTATATTTTGTACGTTCTTTCAGAAATAAATAAAGACACCTTAATAAAACCAACCCTAAAAATGTTAAAATAAGAAAGGCTTCAAAACAGCATTATTTTCAATTTTAAGGGTAGCAACCCCTATTTTTTTTAAAGACAACTAAGCTTTTTTCATAATTTTTCAGGTATAAAAATTATAATAAATTATATATCGCCTTAAAACTGATTCCATTTAAAAGAAAATTAAAAAATAAAGTTCACCTGTCCCGTGGTTTTAACCAAAATTATTTTTTAGGGGTAACTACCCCTTATTTTAATTTTGTTCATTATTTCAGAAATAAATAAAGATACCTTAATAAAACTAACGCTAAAAATCTTAAAATTAAAAAGGCCATAAATATGCATAACTTTCAATTTTAAGGGTAGCAACCCCTATTTTTTTTAAAGGAAATTAAGTTTTTTATCAATTTTCAGCTATAAAAATTACAATAAATATATCTCTTTAAAAACCATTCCATTGAAAAGATTGACCATAAAATTTTGACCAATAACACAGACAAACGCTATGTAATTTTAGCGCTTTCGGGCAATACGAAATACTAATTTATCATTAATTTTGCAAAATTAGTTTGGTTAAACTACTTGTTTAAACGGATTATTGTAAAGCTTTTTCGAAAAACTAATTTTGACTTGAATTCCACAAGAAAAGTAACATGTTTATTTAAACTTTTATATGTTGTAGTAAACCAAAAAACGAAAAATATTTATATTTTTTATCAGTGAATAATACATTTTAAAGGGGTGCAAATCATCCCCGGAAGTTCATTATGTTCTTACTTCACTTTATTATATTTTATGTAATATTATAAATACTTCGTCAAAGGCAATCGTACCGTTTTGATACGTGATAAATAAAGCATTAAAAAAAATTAATGTGTGTGTGCGTGTGTGTACGTGAATGTAAGTGATTTTGATGCATTAAATAAGAGTAATCGCTGATTGTGAATGAGAAAATAATATGTTATTTTTATGTTATTATGAGGCGGATATTTATAGATTGGTGATTTAACTCGTAGTTTCGTATATTGCTGGCAAACATTGTATTAATAAATCGGTAGAGTTCCAGTCGTGCAGTGTTGTTTTGTGAAAGTGGTTATTTCTACAATATTGTGGCTGTAATATTGCATCAATTCATTTTTTTTAATGTCAGCAGCACTGCAAAACTACAGGTAAATGTCTATTTATATATCAGATCTAATGCATTAATTGTAAGAATTTCGTATCTGTCTATAGGCTTTAATAAAATTATAACAGCTTTTCAAAATTATATTTTGCGTTATTTTTAATGAACATATTAGAAAGTATGCAATTTCGTACATTGTTACATTTTTTGGAGATACATTTGTCGTTATAGAGCACAAATAGTTTAAATTGATTTTTCTTTAATTTTAAAGATTTAAAAAATCCTGATTTATAAGTGCATAAAGTATTTATAATATTTTTACGAAAATTAAAAAATGTATCAAAATATACTTTATTGTGTATACTGTATTGTTTACTTTCTGTTATTAACAAAATTATAGACTCCTGATTCAATTTTTAGCCAAAATTGTATACGGTTCCTTTACTATTAGATGTTTTAGAAATAATAAATTTTACATACAAATAATAATTTTAAATAACTAAATCTTAATTTTAATAAATCTAAATTAACAGGCATTGTGCAATACATCTTATCGATTACAGTTTACAAATTTAAAAAAGACTCGAGATTACCTTCTTTTCATTTTAATCGCTTTAGTAAAGAAATATACAGATACGATATTCTTAATAGATTCTTAACAGGATGGCCCAAAGTATAAATATTTGTTTTATTTGTATGTGTCGCCTTTTTAAATGCAACATTATTATCTTGTGAAAATATGGTATTCTTTTAATATTTAAACAAATATTTCCCGGTAAAAAGACATTGGTCGCATGATGGCGTACATCAGTAAAAGCGTACAACGTACAACGTACAAAGCTTCCTCATTGAGAAATAGCTATGTTCTCGCAACATAGTAATGTAACGTTTAGAGGCGTGACGCATACAAATTAAAAAAATGTTTTTATTTTCAGCATTCTATATATGTGTGTTGTAAAGATACTATTTCTGTATGCAATTATTCTTATAAATGTTTGATTATTTTAGCACTCAAAATGAAAATTAATCCTCTAAATGTTATTAATTTGCTGCTTGCCTGTTTCCAAACACTTGATATTGAAAATAGCCCTTATAATATTAAAGAAATAGAAATAAAAGACCATTTCCAAATGATACTGTTAGATTTAATGGAATCGTCTAATAGCATAGATGTTATAATGGAAAAATCGTTGGATTTTCAAGAAGAATATAAAGAAACAGATGCACGTATTGTGGAAGATGTTGATTTACATACACTTCCTTACTATCCTGAATTACCTACGGATCAATGTACGGGACATGAAGAACCATTGAGTTTTGAATACAAAAAAGGACTGTAGAATATTGGAGAAGTGGAAAAACAAAAAAGAATTTATCGCTTAAAACAGTTCAAAATAGATTCAGGAAAGTCAGTTCTGAAACACAGTTACATCGCTGGGCTCACCAAATCAATCAAGATGGAACTTACCGAGAAAAAATTGCAAGAATTTGCGATTTCACACTAGAAAATTTTAAAGCTGCTACTGAAGCTGGATTAATAATTCATGACAACGATTTAAGAAGATGGGCTCTATAAGCACGAAAATTATTCGGAAATGAGGACGTAAGATTTACAGCTTCAAAACATTGGCTTTCAAAATTTAAAAACACCCATAGAATTGTTTCTCGAAAAATTAATAAATTTATCACAAAAAAAAGTATAGAAAATAGAAATGATTTGCATAAAAAAGAAGTAGAATTCGTAACAGAAGTCAAACAATTGATTAATCAAATATTCCCTAACAATACATATAATTCAGACCAGTCTGGTTTTCAGTTGGAAATGCATTCTGGTCGATCTCTTGCTTTTGAAGGAGAAAAGAAATTACAGTGCCTTGTACAGTCAGTCACATCAACAACTCATAGTTATACTGTACAGCCGAGAATTTCAGCCACAGGAAAGTTACTATCACCATTATTTTTAGTATTAAAGGAACGAAGCGGAGAACAACTTACTTTGAAACAAGCCTACTTTCTATAAACTAAAGTGAATGTGCAACTACTATAAGAATGAGTGTAAAGAAATGATTGAAACAATGCTCAAAACCAACAGCAGCATGGAGAAGCAAGTGTCCATTCACAGGTGCTGAAGGTGAACTGAGCTGAATTGAAGTTGAACTGCTTGACGCTACGAGGTCGACGGCTTCCTAACCTAAAAACTGCAGGAGATGTTTCCTCGTTGTCTGGTTAAGCGATGACTAGTTGAGTACGTTGGTCTCGTCCGGGACGTTGCGAGAGCGTCGTAGCATCTGCTTGCTTCGAAGTTCACCTGTTGCTTACTCCAATGTGCATGTGTGTATAATAGCGAGACACAGAAACTGACTGCTCGTTCTTCTACGTTCTCCCGTAGTGATTCTAGGTAATCTTCCGGGTAGATTCTTCTTTCGATTTCTTCGGGGCTGCAGTCCACTCCTTGATTTATAATATGAGCCTCGCAATAGATGCGTCCGCGTCGAATCGCTTGTAGACGCAAGGAGCGTCAGCGAGAACTCTAGCGAGGCGTCCAAAATGGTCGTTGTACTATTATGCCGCGCCGAACCGCCGACACGTAGATGTTGCGCGCTTTGAAGATTGCTTTTACTTTTCATCGATTTCGAAGTTTAGCACTGTTGCACTTTGCACTTGTAACATATCTTTGTTTGTTACGATGTTTATATCCGGCTCGAAGGACCAAAAATGTGCATAATATAAACGAATAAATTATATTTAATGTGCTGATTCAATTTTTATTCTCTTTAGCTGTAGTTGGATAGAATGATTAAAATATACTCACCGACAATTGAAGGGCCGGATGCAATAAGGGGGTTAGCGCTCGAAAACCCGTAAAAGTATTGTCCAAGTGACTAAATTTTCAATGTAGCCAAATTAATTTTTAAAAAATATCACCTTGTAGGCAATGAAAAGAAGTATTTTTACCTAGAAGGAATTTTTTTTATTCGACTTTCTTTTTAATGTAAAAATTAAAAACTGAAAATTTTGTTCATCTATTTTTAATAGCTTTCAAAAACATTAATCGTCCAAACTTGGTCAAATATCATCGAAATATTTTGAAATTTGACAGGGACGTGCAGAATACTCCAGCGTTGCCTATGGGCTTGATAAAAGGATGTAAATCGATAATTATTAATAATTATTTAATTGCAAATATATTGAGATCGGTAATTACGTTTTCCTAACTTTAACGGAAAAAAGTATCGAGGGAAGTTGAAGCTAGGAAAAACTTCCAGCGAGACATTTGTTCCTTAATAGTCTAATAAGTTTCTGACAAAGTTTCAAATTGATTTAATAATAAATGACTTAAATAGAGCGTTATTAATAAAGACGCGCGCTAGCAACATCGGCGGCGCGGCGCGGCGTGAGCTAAGCCTGTGTTTACATGTTTTTAAACTGATGTATCACGTTTATAAAAATTAACGAATTATTATGTAACGATATTATATTTTATATAACGTAAAAACACAGTTTATAAGTCAACGCACTGTACATATAATTATATTTTGTTAGTATGTTAATAAATAAATTTGTACTTTAAAATTTAATATGTTCATTAATACTATCATAAGGATAATTCTTTAATTTTTATAAACGTGATACGCCACTGCGAAAACGTGTGCCACGCAGTCTGAGCTCAAGCCGCACCGCGCCGCCGACGTTGCTAGCGCGCGTCTTTATTAATAACGCCCTATTTAAGTCATTTATTATTAAATCAATTTGAAACTTTATCAGAAACTCATTAGACTATTAAGGAACAAATGTCTCGCTGGAAGCTTTTCCTAGCTTCAACTTCCCTCAATACTTTTTTCCGTTAAAGTTAAGAAAACGTAATTACCGATCGCAATATATTTGCAATTAAATAATTATTAACAATTATCGATTTACATCCTTTTGTCAATCCCATAGGGAACGCTGGAGTATTCTGCACGTCCCTGTCAAATTTCAAAATATTTCGATGGTATTGACCAAGTTTGGACGATTAATGTTTTTGAAAGCTATTAAAAATAGATGAACAAAATTTTCAGTTTTTAATTTTTATATTAAAAAGAAAGTCGAATAAAAAAAATTCCTTCTAGGTAAAAGTACTTCTTTTCATTCCCTACAAGGTGATATTTTTTAAAAATTAATTTGGCTACATTGAAAATTTAGTCACTTGGACAATACTTTTACGGGTTTTCGAGCGCTAACCCCCTTATTGCATCCGGCCCTTCAATTCTTAAATATACTCATTTATTGAAGATTGAGATGGAGTCGAGACCGCATTGTCTCTCCCAATTTCGTCTAATCGTTACACGATGATATTGCACGGCGTTTAGCGCCCTCGCTGCACTCGAGCACTAACCTTGCGGCGTACAAAAAGAGCCACTTTAGTCACACGTATCGTAATATACTATTTCAAACGAGTTCCCAAAATTTAATTTGAGTAGTCAACTGTTTCGCTAAAAACTGCCAAAGGACGGGTCCGGCAAGTATGTTTATCATTAATTTTTTCTAATGAAAAACCTTTAAAATGTGTAAAGCAAATCCACATGTACGAGGGTCACTTGAAAAGTACCTAGCCTCACCGCCAGATGGTGCCACTATCGCACCAGAAATACACTACAGTGCAGTATCTTCCTGTAAACGGTTACAGACGAAATTTCAGCTGGATCGGAGTTGTAGTTTATTTTTGAGAGCGTGTGAAAGCAAATGTGTCCGTTGATTTTTGAAAAAATGGAGAAAGAACAATATCGGTAGGTGATTCGATTCTTGTTTTTGGAAGGGAAATCGCGCAGTGAAATTAAAGAACGCTTGGATGCAGTGTATGGGGATGCTTCTCCTTCGATGGCGACCGTTAAATTTTGGTATAACGAGTTTCAACGTGGTCGTACGTCGGTTTTTGATGATCCACGCCCAGGTGCTCCGAAAACAGCCACTACGGAGGAGAACGTGACAAAAATACACGATATCGTTTTGTCAGACCGCCGATTAAAGGTGCACGAGATAGCTGCAATAGTAGGCATCTCAGAAGAACGCATGTGGCGTATCCTACATGAGATTTTAAGCATGAGGAAGCTGTCAGCAAGGTGGGTGCCGCGTTTGCTGACTGCAGACAACAAGCGCATCCGTGTGACCAGTTCAGAGCAGTGTTTGGAGCTGTTTAATCGCAATCCAAAAGAGTTTTTGCGTCGTTACGTGACCGTCGACGAAACATGGATTCACTACTACACTCCAGAGACCAAGGAGCAGTCAAAACAGTGGACCTTACCCGGTGAACCTGCTCCGAAGAAGGCGAAGACGGTGCCGTCGGCCGGAAAGGTGATGGCCACTGTTTTCTGGGATTCTCAAGGTGTGATTTTTATTGACTATCTGGAGAAGGGCAAAACGGTCACAGGACAGTACTACGCCGAACTATTGAGCCGATTTGACGCCGTGTCAGAAGAAAAACGGCCCCATTTGTCTAAAAAGAAAGTGCTTTTCCACCACGATAATGCACCGGCTCACACTTCTGCACTCGCCACGGCTAAATTGGTCGAATTACGCTACGAACTGCTGCCCCATCCACCGTATTCTCCAGATTTGGCTCCGTGCGACTTTTTTTTGTTTCCGAACCTAAAAAATTCGCTCGCCGGGAAGAGATTCCACTCCAATAACGAAATAATCGCCGCCACGGAGGTCTATTTTGCAAACCAAGAGAAAACATTTTTTTCAACGGGGTTAAAAAAATTGGAACACCGCTGGACCAAGTGTATTCAACTAAAAGGAGACTACATTGAAAAATAAATTATATTTTTTGTAAAATTTTGGTGTTTTCATTTGTAGGCTAGGTACTTATCAAATGACCCTCGTAAGTACAACAATGATCAAGAGGATAAAATTTTATTTTATCAAAAAACATGAGTTTTTTCAGTATCTCAAAGTTTTATAAAAAAGATATTCAAATTTCTATTGAAAACTTTATGAAAAAATTTCTCAATTCTTAAGAACTTTTGGGGTAGTTGACTTATTATATAAAAATTATTATAAATGGAAGTAGAGTAAGCAATTCCACTAGACCATATTCATGTATACGTAAATTGGCCATTGAACCATTAACAGCTCAATCAAATAATGTAAAAGATATTGTAAGAAAAATGAAGTATTGTTATCCAATTCAATTATAATAAAAACACTTGACTATCTGGGAATTGATATCACAACTTTCTTTTGTATAATTTATCAAAAATGTCGTTGTTTTAATGAATTTCAATACCAAAATGCAATATCTTGAAAGCAAATGAATTTTTTCTCTTTGAGTTCGAAATTTTGAACTTCTATATTCTTTATTGAAGTAACATACAAAAATATATGTAAGCGTCGGCGATTAAAAGTTTGTAATAAAAAAATTTATTTACTCCGAAAATAGATTAATGATCAAGTACTTGACTTTATAGGAATTGATTTCATGATTTTCTTTTGTTTAATTTGTAGAAATTTTTACATCAAACACCGTTATTCAATGTTCCAAGGAAGATAAATTTCAGGTCTTTAAGTTGGAAAAAACTTTAATTCATTTTTAATAACAAAATTTATAATTTTTTAAAAAATTTATTGCATAATTACAATTAAATTCATTTATGAATATTAAAAATTGTTAATTTTTAAATTTATTTATTTATTTATTATTTATTTATATCAAATTTATATAAATTTTGAGCTGATAAATAAAGTTATCATTTGAAATAGAAGTAAAATATCTATATTTTATAATAAAACAGCTATCACGGTTGTTTTGTTATTAACAAAAAAGTGTTTTTTTTATATTTCATAATTCATATTTTTTAAGAAAAAAAAAATTTATAGCTATCATTTTTCTTTTGTTATTAACGAAAACGTGTTTTTTTTTAAAAAGTTCATAACTCACAAATAAATTATAATAATGCAGAATATAATGCATTCATAATGCATAATTCATAATTATAATAGATTATAATAGATATAATTTTTAAACATTTTAATTCATTTTGTTACACATCATTGGAGTTATGAGTTTTTAAAAAAAAACACGTTTTTGTTTTTGATGATAACTAAAGAATCGTGATAAATAGAAAATTAATTTTTTTTAGAAAATATAGGTATTTTAATTCTCTTTCGAATGCCACCCACCCCATTCAGGTACATAGAGCCGTTCTCGAGACATTACGATTTTTAAAAAATATCAAAAAATTTTTAACCTCAAATATCTCTGAAATTTATGGACCAATCATTTTGCCCAAAGAACTCGACCGAGAACTATAAAAAATCTACCTCTAAAAGGAGTTTTGAAGCCATTAAGTCAATTTTACTCTTGTAATCGTTGGACCAAACTGATTTTTTTCATTTTTCAATTTTTTACTCAAACTCTAGCCTACAGAATGTATTTAAATTTCAACAGATTATAGCTATTTATATTCTGTATTATCATGATTTTTCTCAAAAAAATTGACCGTTAAATTTAGGAGTTATAAGCTTCTAAAAAAACACGTTTCTGTTAATAACAAAACAACCGTGATAGCTAAACACTTTTTTTTTTTAGAAAATATAGGTATTTTAATTCTCTTTCGAACGCTACCTATCAGATTCGAATAATTCGATTCTATCATTAAAAAAAATCAAAAAACAGTTTTGAGAAAATCGAAAATTTGAAAAAAAAACGCATCGCTCCAATTAAAAAACGGATTTTTGACCCGCCATCACGCAAAAAAAAACAAAAAAAAATGAGACCTGTCCGGTCAAAATCGACCGAGTAGAAGCTGAGATCCAGGCGTACACACATACACACACACACACACGCACGCACGCACGCACGCACGCACGCACGCACACGCACGCACGCACACACACACGCACACACACACACACACACACACACACACACACACACACACACACACACACACACACACACACATCCATACAGACATCCATACAGACATTTTTCAAAAACCATGTATTTTGATTCCTGACACCTTGGAACACAATTATAACATGTTTTTACAACAACTCAAAAATTTACTATCACAAAGCTTCCTCTAGGAGGTAGCAAAAATTCTCATTTATTCCAAAAATTAATGGTAAGTACTTGACTTTATGCGTATTGATTTCATTACTTTATTTTGTTAGTTCGTATTCAACGAGTTTATTACAAACGTATTCACACAAAATGTTTTTTAAATATCTTTTATAATTTCAAGTTCGTCTTTCTAAAAATTTTTCATAGCTTCAAATATTTTCATAGATTTTGTACTGTTTTGAGTGCAAAGAAAATATCCAAAATGACACTGTAACGTGGCGGATTTTTACCACGTTACTTTCGCGTTTCGGAGAGCGGATTTCGACTATGAAATCCCCTTTATTGGCAGCCAGGAGGAGATTCCTCACCTCAGCGTCCAGGATCACTCGTATTTTTGTATTATTTGCTGATTTTTTTTGTTATCTTTTTTTCATGCGAGAGAAATATTATGCGGCGAGCATATGCGCGCCGACGTACTGCGCTTTTCAGCTATAGCTGCTTCTCCATCGGCCCTCAGCGTCCGTCGTCTCATCGCCGGCCGCCTCGCCATTGTCCCGATGCAGCCTTCAACATCAGCTGATGATCATCGCCTCCAGCTGAGACCATTTGCCGAAGCTACGTATTAATTTTTAGTTGCCTTCGCGAGTTAATTAATTTAGTAATTAACTTCGCATTCATTTTATCTCTCCCGTTCATATAATGCATTAATTGGTTCGTGCCTATAAAGATGCCTTTGCATTTCGCACGCTTTCGTAAAAATGCCGAGTCGAGCATTTTCTATAATTCTTGAATAATTTCTCTGCCTCGAAATATCATGGAAAATTCCATTTCTACAGGCACACCAGAATTCTGCTAGACTCATCAACGAAGAGAGACAGAGAGAGAGAGAGAGAGAGAGAGAGAGAGAGAGAGAGAGAGAGAGAGAGAGAGAGAGAGAGAACGACAACATGCGTGGCTTCCGACGCATCTCCTCGGCTAAGGTGATCTACGCTCAACCGATCAGCGACATCCGCATCCGCGTCGACGGCAGTCGAGGCACCGGCGAGCAGGACGACGCGACGCTCGAGGATTCTTCTCCTGGCCACCATCGAGGAATGACGTGGAAGCTTGTAGTATCGTCAACCGCGAACTGTGCTTAATTTTTGCCGATAGAAAGATCCCGAGAGTGCCACTATCGCGTGTTAGTTTAAATTAGAAAGGACCCCGCACCCAATGTATGGGAAAAAATCATCCGGTCAAATTGAACGAAACTTTGGAAAAAGATAGATCTTGAAGTCCTGAAGAAATATATCTTTTGAACAAAAATCGCGAATGCTTAGAGGTTTAACTATTGTAAAGTAAATATACGTTTGATTTAAAACTAGCAATTGAAATTGTGGTAAACTGACTACGGAATTGAAACATCACATACGCTGCCTCACAGCATCGCCATTTTGTTGCCTCTGCGAGGCCGATTTACTCAAACCTATGTCGTTAATTGAAACACCGCAAATTGCGAAATTAATGTAATATCTTTGCCCTCTAGGGCCTCGTTCGTGATCAGAAAAATTAAAGTGTTAAACTTTCTAGTTTAAGCAGCACATATACGAAAATTTCCTTGTTTTATTTCTATACGTTGCATGTGATTCTTTAAGTGTGAATTGTGTTGTCATTTTGATTGTTCGAACGTGAGGGAATAGGTACACCTGCCGTCGGAACCGACTCCTCTGCCTAGGAGCA
Source organism: Torymus aiolomorphi (assembly GCA_036365515.1). Lineage (NCBI taxonomy): Eukaryota > Metazoa > Arthropoda > Insecta > Hymenoptera > Torymidae > Torymus > Torymus aiolomorphi. Next base: position 189,511,602 of record CM070873.1, on the reverse strand, counting down.
AGATATATTAACTTATAAGTAAATTTTATAATTGGAAAATTCTCGTGGTGAGGGGAACTGCTCACCCAACGATAAAATCTTTAACAGTACCTGGCGTCGAGTAAATCGCTAAATGTCTTCAGCATTGCGATTTCTTTATAAAATCATTTTAACTGCCGACTATCGAATAGTCGCCATTTTTATGTGCCTTTTTCTGGCTATTTATTATATTAAAAAAAATACACGATATAATTGGCAGATTTTAATGAACCCCACCAATTTAGAATTCTCCCCGTCAAAACACAAAAAATACCAAATGTTTGAGGGCAAAAATTCGTGAACATGCTCGCTCTCGGCTTTATCCACAATCAACGACGTGGACGCGCCGAGCTCCTGTTTCCGTGTGCGTGCGTACGTGCGTGTGTGTGCGTGTGTGTGTGTGTGAGTACGTGCGCGTGTGCGTGCGTGCGTGTGCGTGCGCGCATGTGTGTGTGTGTGTGTGTGTGCGTGCGTGCGTGCGTGCGTGCGTGCGTGTGTGTGTGTGTGTGTGGGTGTGTGTGGGTGTGTGTGTGTGTGTGCACGAGTAAGTTCTTATATTTATTTTATTTTTTCACATTTTTTTACTTTTTAGAAAATCATTTATACTTTACAAATAGTAACTAATCAATTATTTATGGTAAATATTTTTTAGTGTGATAAGTATAAAAGCAAAGGGTGATACACAATGGAATGGAGCATTTACTGCATTGAAATTTTGATTCTGCTCGTTTTTTGTCATGAGGCATAGCACGCACCTTTTCCTCTTTTCTGAGAAAACAGGTAAATGTTTTCCCACAAGACGTGCAGGGGTGGTTTCATTGCTTTCATTGAGCTCATCTTTCAATTGGAGTATATCTGCAACAATTTTCATTCTAAATTCAGAAAAAGGTAACCTAGTATTATTCATGTTATACATTGCATGTGCATTTACAAGGGCCAGATCAACTAAGTGAAAAAATAGTTTTCTGTACCACTTCATTGACTTTCTTATGGTCTCAGTCAACGATAGTTGTTTGTCAATCAAATCTATTCCTCCCATATTTGTATTATAATCAATTATGCACGATGGTTTCACTTTCTTTTCTCCAGTTTTCCAGTCTCTTTTCCCTGTTTCTGAATATTCAAATTCATGTACTGAAGTTATCATGTACACTTCCTTTTTATCTTGTCATTTTATAGCCACCCAGATCATGTTATGTGCAAGTTGAACTTCTCCCTTTTCAAGTTTCGAATCCAAGCATGGTAATCCTTTTTTTTTATTATCGTACCACATAATCCTGTGTCTTTATCGTGCAAAAATTCAGCCAATTTCGGAGAGGAATACCAATTGTCAACGTAAAGAATGTGACCTTTGTTGAAATAAGTTCTCATCATATGAGCAACATCACCCCAAACACCTAAATAGAACTTCTCAAAATCAGTATTCGCCCCTGTGTAAATAATGAAGTCCAAGATTATTCCGGTCTAGCAATCGACAAGAATGAATAATTTTATACCAAATCGGTTGCGTTTCAAAGGTAGATATTGTTTGAAAGTTAGTTGACCTTCCCACAAAACAAGACTCATCAATGCATAATTTTTCTGCTGGATGTATAATGGTCGCAAACTTTGCTTTCAGATGATCTATAACCGATTTCAATTTCTTCAATGGATGATCAGATGTAACATTATTATCAGTAAAATATAAAAACCTTACAGTTTGACGATAACGATTGCGAGTCATTGTTTTTGCAAATATGGGAGTTGATAACTCCCATTGGAGAAGTACTCCAATAGTATTCGAGCTTTCCTTTTCTGACATGTCCTATAAGAATAGATAGAGCTAAAAATGTCATAAGTTCTTCTTTTTCTAAATCTATCCATTTATTCATGTTTACCCGTTCTTGTTCAGGGTTTTGATCTTGAAATCGATTTGTTTCTTCGCATATAAGTTTTAGAAGAACTTCATCAAAAAAATTTCAGAATAATGAATGGGGTCATACCTATTCAATTCAATATTTTCTCTAATACCAGATCGTGATGTAAATTGTTTGATAGAAGGAAAAAAAGAATTTTTGTAAATTATTTTTTGGCCTGGAACGTACTCTAATTCATCGGTATCGATTTCAATAATTTCGTCTTCAAAATCAGATTCAATTTCTGATTCCGATTTTCCACTGCTAATTGGCATGTTTGGATAAATAATCGATGGATGATCTTGACAAATAAGAGAGTTATGATATAAAAGTATTTTTACATAAATTGTAATAATTGATCGTGTCCGAACAGTATCACAATAACACAGCTATTTTAGGTTCAACTTGTTACTGCAGCGAATCTAATTAGATAAATCAATGAGCTACTTTAGATGTGAATACGGATTTCGAGGTTCTCGCCACCTAGCGGTGATTTTTGCTACTATTAGATGAATATTGTAAAATACGTTGATAAATGCTCAGCCAAACGGAAAAAATTGTTTGTGTTTCTAGCGATTCAGCAACTGATCCTTGTGTTTTTGAGGTCAATGAATCGGAACCCGGGCTTGGTTTGACCCATAAGATTAAGACTATTCCAAGATCAAATTACGAAACTCATCGCCATCAATTTGATATCATACATGTAAATGTTTTTTGGGTTACTAAATTGGAATCAGATATTATTTTATCTGTAATAAATCGATGACAAGGTCATTTCAAGGTCAATGTGATCCTTGGGCAAAATTGAGTCATTAGATCACAATTTTTTCCTAACCTCAAAAAACAGATGAAAAATCTTCATTTTTTTGAAAGTTCTTAGTGATTTTCTAGAATCTAAAGGGACCCAAATCTGTGTTGCATGTAAAAAATAGAAAAAAAATTTTTTTGGGCCCATAACTTGTTGAAAGACCAAATAAAAAGAATTTGCGTAATTTACATGCAACATATGATATTTCCCTCTCCTGAAAACAAAATCATACTTACTTTTGCTCCATCCTCATCAAATCGTCAAAATTTCAGTATTTTCACCTGTTTTTGGAGGTTAGGAAAAAAGTAGGATTTGTTGGCGCAATTTTGACCACGGATTCGTGTTCAGGAGGCCAAAATACATCGAAAACCATATATGGCATTTCTGGATCCGATAACTTTTTTTTGTAGACTGGCGTAATGGATAAAGAAACTCATGTCGGTTAATGGCGCCCTCTATAATGTTTTCCAAGCAATAATGATACAGAGTGACTTTATTTGACCAGATAAAACATAAATAATGCTAAAAACAATAAAAAAATAGTGCAATTGAATGTTTTTTTGAAATTTTGAAAATTTTATCATTTGGTCTTACCGTACCGGGCCGGGATACGCCTCTAGGCGTAAGGTGTCTGACTCGCCTACATCTTAACTTAGTTTGGCCCTAACGTAGGGACCTTAGACCACATTTCTATAGAAAAATGCGATTTGCAAATTTTTCAAAACGCCGGCGCTTTAAAGGTTAACGATTTAATTACAAACGTATTCACACAAAAAGTTTTTTAAATATCTTTTACAATATCAAGTTCGTCTTTCTAGAAACTTTTCGTAGAGAAAATTACATAGAAGCGGCGGGTAATACACTGATACTTGCCTAGGTTTATACTTTTGTAAAAAGTAATATAATAAAATTTTTCAGTATAAAAGCTTTATAAAAAATGTAAATTAAATGGATGTAAATGGGGATTTTGGCGTGAGAGAGAGTGAGAGTGAGAGTGAGAGTGAGAGTGAGAGTGAGAGAGAGAGAGAGAGAGAGAGAGAGAGAGAGAGAGAGAGAGAGAGAGAGAGAGAGAGAGAGAGAGAGAGAGAGAGAGAGAGTAAATACTTGACTTTATGCATATTGATTTCATTACTTTCTTTTGTTTAATTTGTATTTAACCATTTTAAAACAAACGTATTGACACATCTGTTATAAATTTTTTTTGTTTTTTTACTGATAATGCAAATAATTGTTATAGAATTTTTTTCAATAAAAATGCAAATCAGTATTATAAAATTTTTTTGTCAATAAAAATGCAAATAACTCTTGCTAGTATTTTTTTCATGATTTTTATTTGATGAACAAAAGAAGACAAATACATGCCAACAACTACAAATAACTGTAAAGAACTGTTACTAACAGCAAATAATTCATAAAAACTATTATTAAGTGTTATTAGCGTCCCAAAATATGCTTTTATAAATTGCAAATAAAAATTATATTTAATTATTAACAATTGTGTGCATAATTTATTTCCGCCTGGGTGGATGTGGGTTTGTATTACATTGTAATGTTTTTATTAAGATTCTTGCACTTCTATATTATTCGACAGTTTGATAAAACCTCCTTCATAACTAAACTCACATGTCCTGGGCCAACTTTCTTTGGTTGTGTCGCTATAGCTTATCTTTAAAGGAATATCCACAACAGTATTTCTCTTTGTCTCTACTACAGGAGGTTGTGTGCTTTGACAGACTTGAACATAAGCTTTTGGTGGCCGTAATGCATAATAATTTGATTCACACAATCCAACAAGAAAAATTTGTATCGAATTCATATGTTCTGCATTTTATTATAACAATCTAACTTTAAGCACAATAAGTAAAAGTTATGTATCAACTGATAAGAATTTTTCCATCGGTCTTACAGTCTTACAAATTAAATTAAAATAATTAATATTTATGGCAGTCAGATTGCCCTTGTTTATAATCACCCCCGCAGAATCTGAAATAAAAACTTAATTAAAACCTGGAAAAAACTTTGTTAGCAAAGGACGATCTAACAGCCCCCCACCACCAAATTGCCCAACGTTTCGAGCCCGCTCCGGCTCCTCCTCAGGGACTGAAATGAAACCCGCGATACACCTCCTTATATACCCCTATACCCCCTTCTTTTCTCCTACCCCCACCACCATCCATTTTCCCCTCTCTCTCAAACTTTCCATTCTCACTTAAATTAATAAAGAATGATAAATGTTATCTAATTTACTTGACTCTATCATTAAATTTACATTATTCCGATTTCTTAGAATGTGAATACTTTCAAGGCTTTCCCTCTTACATTTATTCTTAATCCCCTGTTCCATAAATGTTTTTAATGATAAAAGTTATGTATCAATAGAAGATACAACCTAAACAGTTTGCCATATAATAAAGTCGTTTTCCAGGTTCGATTGCATTTAGACCCTACATCCATATAGATCATATCGTAAACATATTTTTTATTTTATATAAAATGCATTTTTTAAATTGACTTATTTATTCACTCCTTTTATTTTAATTATTTATGCTTTCCACTTTAGAAAGCTTTTATCAAAATACACAAAATAACGTACATTTCACTGACATAAGAACGCACAAATGTTTTTCACTGGGAAGCACCATGTTTTTACAAAAAACAGATTATTTCACAAATGCTAAATGTTTATTTCTCTGTACTAATTTTTATTGTTTATTAGGCACGACCGCTTCTCGGGAGAGCCTTATATTTTCACCAGAGTGAAAATTGTAACTCCCCGAAAACTAGCAATTTACTGTATAAAAACTATTTTCCGCCCAGAAATAATTCATTTTAGGCGTTTTTTATGATGTATGTATGTATGTACGTTCGTATGTAATCAAGTTTATGGGGATTATCTCAACGAATTTTCAATCGATTTCATCGAGATTGCGAGAAAATACTCCTCTAATTATAGCTAAGTGCTGGAATCCTATTGAGAAAGATCGATGGAAAATTTGTCAAATGGGAGCACAAAGAAATATCTCAAAAAATCGACTTTTGAGCCTAATGTCTAGAAAAATTAATTTTCAGTTAATATCTACAGGTCTATCTGCTGAAACTAATTAAAATACACATTTTTTCTGTTCGACACTTTTCTCTACAAGCAATATTTGCCAAGATAAACGCGAAAAACGGCAAAAAAGGTCAAAAATAGACGATTTTCGGCTATAACTTGACAGGATTTGATTTTACTCAAAAATATTAAATACGAAAGTTGTAGATAATATTAAAACATAACTTTTTTTCATTTAACATTTTTGTGTAAAATCAACTTCCGACGAGTTATGGTTGTAAAAACGGTTTTAAACGGTAAAATATACATAAAATGGACGATTTTCCGCTATAACTTGTCAGGATTTGATTTTAGACAAAAATGTTAAATATAAAAGTTATAGATAATATTGAAATAAAACTCTTTTCCATTTAACATTTTTGTGTTAAATCAATTTCTGACGAGTTAGCCTTATAAAAACGATTTTAAACGCTAAAATATACATACAATGGACATTTTTGGCTATAACTTGACAGGATCTTCTTTCACACAATTTATAAATATAAAAGTTGTACATTATAAGAAAACAAAACGTTTTCCCGTTTAATATTTTCATGTACGATCAATACTTGACAAGCTAGGCTTATAAAAACGATTTTTTGTAATGCTTAAATACAGATAAAATCATCGTTTTTCGACTATTATTTAGCAAAATTTGACTTGACATAAACAGATATAAACAAAAGAGTAAAATAATCGTTGAACAAAACTTTTTTCCTATTTGACATTTGTATATACAATCATTTCATAATGATAATATAACGGACTCTGAGAAGAATTCTTAATTCCTAGCCAAACTTAGAAATTAACCAACCGAGCTAATCTTACCAGCGATAACTACCTACTCGTATTGTGTCTAACCACAAACATAGAGCATTTTTATTATGATTCCCTTCCAGTTCCTAATTACCTAACCCCTCACATTCTAAAGTATTGACACTTAAAATAACTAACGGAGTTGCAGAAGTAGCAAAGTGGAACTACGCTACTTCATAAATATCAATTTGCTCAACATCATCTAACTAGCAACCATTGACTAGGTCAGTAACTATACCATCTGTTGTCTCACTGTAGAAATAACTTAAGCCTAAAGATCGACAACGTCCAAATAACAGAGCAACCACTACTCTATGACCCAAGTAAGAGAGTTGAGCACCTAAAACACATATGACTAATAAATACATGATACAAAAAATAATACCGTATGAAAAAAGTCTGTAGCAATGGTCGTTATTGACTTACCTCGGTACATCAGTTACCTACAAAAAATTAAATCGAACTCAAAATCATAGCTATTTAATAAATGATAATAAGGCACTAGCGAGAAGGAAAAATGCATCGGAAGTGAGTGTGTGGGGCGCAGGACGGGGTGCAGGGGCAGAGCCCCTGGTGGGGATGCAGGGGGCGAAGCCTCTGCTCAGGGGGGTGTGGGGGGGAGAAGCCCCCCACCTGAAATAAAATTACTGATAAAATTAAAAAAAAAAGAAAAAAATAACAACAACAATATATACATATATATAAACATATTACAGAAATTAATAATTTAAACTAGCCAACTCTTACCTCCCTTGTTGTTGTTGTGTAATATAATATTCACCATACACTAGCCGAAAGTACCATTTTTGCTCCCAACTCCGCAATGGGAACGTGGTATTTTCGGTCCGAATATGGTGAAAAATAATATACACAACACGAGGATAAAGAAGACCACCCCAGACCACATGTTTGCCAACCGCGTCTTCGGCTGGTGGCAATTCATACGTGCTTTAAACTGGCAAACGCCTAGGTACGCTCCCGACTCAAAAACGTGAATGTAATATTTTCAGCTCGGGTATGGTGAAAAATCATTAATAATAAAAATGATCACCGCACAACATACGATCTTTCAATAAAACTATTGTTTACTAAGAAACTGTTGGTGTTAAATATGATTCAAAATATTCTAAACTGTCAAATGCAATATAAAACAAGTTCAGTGCTATGCCCATTATGATCATATTTCATACAATTTTATATATTTAATTAAAATATATAAAATTCTTTTGGGCATTCCGAGGCAGTGCCTTGGCTAAATCTGAAAAATTGGATATCTCAATTTTTTTTAATTAAGTTATACCTACTTCTAGAAAGATGAAATTTGCTTAAAAAACATACGGTACCTGAAATACATTATAGAAGAAGAGTTCTATTATTCTTATACTTTTTTACATTAAATAGTAAAGCACATTTAGTCAAACTAAACATCAACAACACTGAATGATAAGTACACCTGCTAAATCTGACTGGTGGCTTTTATATTGGTAATTAATCGATAAGCTCATTGTTCATTAACTACTACAACTAAACTGAATTTTACAGATTAAAATAACTTTTTTCACAATTTTTACACGTACTCAGATTTATTGTTGCGGCAGGACAAGCTATAGATGTATAGAATTTTGAGACACACTCTCACTACACTACACTACAGTATACAGGCCAAAATTAAAAACTTAATAAGAAAATTCATCCGGCTCCTACAATATGAAAGCCACTTGTCAGATTTAGCAGGTGCATTGAGTATTCAATGTTATCGATATTTACTTTGAGGTGATGTGTCCGTACTTAATCCAAAAGACTAAGAATGATAGAAACCGGCTTCAGTAATGCATCTCAGACATTCCATATATTTTTGCGATGATTTTATCTTTTTGAAACTACACGTAATTTAATAAAAAAAATGAAAATACAGTTCTATAAAAAATACACAAGCAGTGCCTCAATTAAATCTGAGAAATGGCATGACTTAATTTTTTTTTATTAAATTATACCTACAAAAAAAATAAAATCAGCTCAAAAATACATGAGATGCCTGAAATGCATTATAAAAGCAGATTTCTATCATTCAAAGTAAATATCAACCACATCAATAAATGAGGAATAGATATGTTAAATTTGACCAGTCGCCTCTTATAGTTGCTGCTTTTTCTGAAAGGATAATGAAAACACTGAAACAAAAATTGAAGCTATAGAAATGGTCGAAAGCAGTAGATTACTGAAATAATAATTATTCAAAGAAGAGCCCACAAAGTGGCTCAACTTCCATGGATAAGCTGCAGAAAGATGAAGCTGCCAAGATGTGTGTATCAGGAAGCCCTTCACTCAAGCTTACCCACTGTAATGCCATTGTTGAGTTTCTCAAAGTTGCCGTTCCCAATTTGGTCCTATTTTTTTTAAAGTCTCCTGCTTTATGATGGTCATATAATGACCATATTGAGAGTCCATTATAACTTCCAACCGATGCTGAAGAACTGTACTGGGAAAAAAATTTGGTTTAGTAAATAATGGTTGTTATTTTAGATTCGAATACCCTGACAAGTGTAGAAAAGAAAAGGGAAAATCAGAAAACTTTCTATCAACATAGTCTCTTTTGCCAGGAAGAAAAAACAAAAATAGAAATTTTTTTAATTTAATATGAAAAATAATTACACTAAATAAAAAAAAACTAAAGAAATGGATTATCAATAATATATTTTACTAAATTCTACTTAGAATAGATTATCACACTATCACCTATCGGTACATTGAAATACTTCACTTCTCCGTCGTGTTCGCCTAGGTGATCCTGGGGAAGTGAGTTTCGATGGAGGCCCTCGAGGAGAATAGAATTGTATATGAAGACGTGTTGTCTTCTGCAGGAGCTCTTCGCCGAGGGCAAAAAAAAATGTTAATAATGTATTAAGCATGAGTGGGGACGGGGAGAGCAGTATCGAACTGCCAGAAACAGAGGAATAATCATATGGAAAGTTGGAGGCTAGGTTCGGCTATACTACAAGATAAAGGCCAAATCCGAAGTGAAGTACTTACATGAATCTGTCGCGGAAGCGTGGACTACATTCAATTGAACCTTTGCCGCCCTTCTACGATATCTTCGCCTAGGTGATATCCTTGGGAAGTGATAGTTGTGTTGGCCGCCCTCGAGGAAAGAACAATTATATGAAGACGTGTTGTCTTCTGCAGGAGCTCTTCGCCTAGGACAAAAACAAAATATATTAATAATGTGTTAAGCAGCAGGTATGAAGAGAGCAGTATCGAACTGGCAGGAACAGAGGAGTAGATAGATGGAAAGTTCGAGGCTAGATTCAGCTATACTACAGAATAAAGTCCAAATCCGAAGTGAAGTACTTACTCGAGTACTTGGATGCCATAAATACCCATTGGTTGCAGAGTAGTTTCCAAATCTGTAAACAGAATAATCATTAGATATTTTATATATTATATATATATATATATATATATATATATATATATATATATATATATATATATATAGATATATATATATATATATATATATATATATATATATATATATATATATATATATATATATATATATATATATATATATATATATATATATATATATATATATATATATATATATATATATATATATATATATATATATATATATATATATATATATATATATATATATATATATATATATATATATATATATATGAAACGCTAGTTATGCAGACACTTTCCGAAATTTAAATAGACTTATGCAGACAGAGACCGACTTATGCAGACGTCAGCATAAGTAGAGGGATTATTTCTTTAGTCACGCTAGACTTGTGCAGACACTTGTATAAACGGTACTACACTTATGCAGACAGGTCACGTGGTCTTATACATTGGTGTCAGCATAAGTCGATGTTCATATGATTATATATATATATATATATATATATATATATATATATATTATTCTTACAATACTGGTTTTATAAAATTTAATATAATTTTGTACTATGCATATAAAAATTGGAACAGTTCCAGTAAAAAATCCATTCCGTGCATCCGTTAACTCTGAATAAGTGTAAAATTATCATAAGCCCAAAAAGGTTTAGATAGAAAAATAGACAGGAAAAATACCATGGAGAATTAATTGCCCACTATAAGCATATATACATGTCTTTCTCTGCTAAATTATTAAAATTACAACAATTGATGAAAATTAAAAATTTTAGTTAAATTAGTAGTTCAATTAAAAAATTAAACTACAAGTATAATTTACAAAATTAATAAAAGTATTAATAGACATTTTTGAACACGCATTATACTAAAAAAAAGTTGAGTCAGCTAAAAGAGAAAACACATACTTACACCACAGACATATTCTTCAGGAAAGCTGTGCACCATGTACACGGTGTCATCTTTAATCTTGTTAGTTATTTGGTGTATTCTACAAGCCTATAAATTACTGAGATGCCAGTAATAACGGTTAAGACTTGTTTTCTTCCTATGAAAATGCATTAGAAATACTTTTATTAACTTGAATATGATAAACTTTAATAAAAAATACACTTATTTATAGATAAAATATTTTTAGTTATTTTACATCACCTTATAGAACTAAAAAACTGCATTTTTTCAAATCACTCATTTGATCATTAAAACTTGTTTCCTTTCTGTAACAGTTCATTAAAAATACCGTAGCTTCTTACCATAAAGACCAGTAACTGAATGTGGCTGATGATGTAGTGAAACTGTGAAAGCAGCAACTCAAGATGATCTCATCTATAGGAGCTTTTTGCCCATATACAATACACGTTTCCGTCATCTGGTCCCAATAAAAAACGGTAACTGTAGGTGTTTAGGACGCCGTCATGTCGTCTGCAGGAGCTCTTCGCCCTAGGCCAAAAACATAATTACAACAAGAATAAGTTGGCAACGGAGGGACTACAGAGAAGCCACACTCCTGTCAATGAGGTAGGAAATTATTGCAGGATAGATGCTAGATGAAAAGGATAAGCAAATAAACTTTCTTACAGTAAGCAACTCACCAGATAAGTTTTTCAACGAGTTCAAAGGTTGTCAATGTCCACATAAAATATGTCAATCAATCCAACATATGGTCCCAATAAAAAACGGTAGCTGCAGGAGTTTACGACGACGCGATGTCGTCTGCAGGAGCTCTTCACCCAAGGTAACATAAAGAATAATTAAAACATGAATAAATTAGTAACGGTAGAAGCACAGTGAAGCCATGATCCTGCCAAAAAGAAGGGAATAGTTGTAGGATAGGTGCTAGCTGTAAAGTAAACGAGAAAACATTCTCACAGCAAACTACTCGCAATATAGTGTTAGCGTGTCGATAAGTTCATACATAACACTATATATTTACGAAGATATGTTGAGAGAATTGAAAGGGGTCTTTGGACTTGAAAATCGGAAAAGCGCATGTGCATTTTTAACTAAGACCACCTGACCCTTCTACAAAGTTTACCATAATCTCCACAAAGAACGCAATAGATACAGAGGGATTGTATATGCAATTTCAGATTTACTCAATCAGCCATTGTCTAGGAAAAGACATTTTTTCTTGAAAATTTCCTGAAAAACACACAGAAAAGGCAATAGCTTCCCACTTGCTGATTATTTAGATTTGAAACTTGATATACAATCCCTCAGCAATTATTGAATGGTGTGTGTAAACTTTAAGATATAATTACTGAATGGAAACGCATCTTTGGGCTCAAAAGTCGAAAAGCCGCATGTGCATTTCCTACTAAGATAACCTGACACTTGCTCAAAGTTTACCAGAATATTCACACACAATGCAATGTATGCTGAGGCATTGTATATTGAGTTTCAGATCTACTCCATCTGCCATCAGCGAGTTTGGAGGAAATTACTTTTCTTTCTTAAAAATTTCCTGAAAAACACACAGAAAAGGCAATAGCTTCAGACTTGCTAATTATATAGATCTGAAACTTGATAAACTGTCCCTCAGCATGTATTCCATTATGTATGGAAAGTTTAAGATACTTGTAGGGAATGGAAATGGATCTTTGGAACGAAAAGTCGAAAAGCCGCATGTGCATTTTCGACTAAAACCTCCTCACCCTTTCTCAAAGTTTACCAGAATATTCACACACAATGCAATGTATGCTGAGGCATTGTATATTGAGTTTCAGATCAAATAAATCAGCCAGTTTGGAGGAAATTACTTTTCTTTCTTAAAAATTTCCTGAAAAAGCACAAAAATTGCAATATCATCAGACTTGCTAATTATGTAGATCTGAAACTTGATATACTATACCTCAGCATGTATTCCTTTATGTATGGAGAGTTTAAGATACTTGTAGGTAATGGAAATGGATCTTTGGAACGAAAAGTCGAAAAGGCACATGGGCATTTTTGACTAAAACCTCCTCATCCTTTCTCAAAGTTTACCAGAATATTCACATACAATACAATGCATGCTGAGGCATTGTATATTGAGTTTGAGATCTACTGAATCAGTCAGCACGGAGAAAATGATTTTGTTCTTAAAAATTTCCTGAAAAACACACAGAAACTGCTGTAACTCCATACTTGCTGATTATTTAGATCTGAAACAAGGTATATAATCCCTCAGCATGCATGATATGATGTGTGTAAAGCTGAAAATATTTTTAGAGAAAGGAAGGGGATCTTTGGACTTGAAAGTCGAAAAAGCGCATGTGCATTTCCAACTAAGACTACCTGACCCTTGCTCAAAGTTTACCAAAAATGGGTCTGAAGTTTGCATCGTTGGAATGCAACGAAATAATTTTTTAAGATTGATTAAAGTTATTCAACAATGAAAATTTTATCTAAACCTTTGTTTTAAAGTTAATGTATACTATAAAACACTAAATCTACACGCAAAATTAATATTATTTAATATAGGCTCTTGCTAAACGACCGTCAGATTTCATGAGAGCGCATATACCTATATATTGGTAAAAGCTAACCTTCAATTTTCTGTAGTTGAAGAATTGACGCTTAAATAAAGAAAAAAAAAGACTAGGATTGAGGTTTGACTAAAGAAATAATAGTCTCTTCCAGGTCAGACTCTCAAAACAACGGTTTTTAAGTATTTTTAAATGTGTTATGGTTATTTGGCCGTCAGATCTGACGGTCGTTTAGCAGAGGCGTTTAATATAAACGTGAAGCAAAATGATTTTTTTTTATTTCGTTGGACTCCAACGTTGCAAACTTCAGACCCATTACCAAAATGTCCTTGTGAAAAAAAGATGAAAACCCTGCAAGATTAGAAAGAAGCTAGTATTATTGAAATAATACTTACTCAAGGAAAAGACCACAACTAAATTAGCAGAGAACTCGACCAACATCAATATCGGTCCATAGAAATCTAGGAGATACAGTGACTGCTGATAAACATTGATGACTGCCGTCTGCCGGACTGCCGTGCGCACATGGTTGAAATGGTGGATGAGAGCCAGAGAGGAAGCGAAGCACTGTACTTACCGATTATACGTTATATGTAGTAGGCAGCTTTCTCGTGTTCACTCCGCACTGACACTTTTTCACTTATTTTCGCGAAGTTCGGCCCAGCCTTTTTCTGGCATCATCCGTGGCGCTGTGCCGCTTACGCAAACAAGTACAACGAGCCAGACAAGCTGAGCAGCTGAGCTGCAGCACAAGCGCATGCGCGCACACGTAGATATGCATAGACTGCCCACACTAACCGCGAAGTCGGACCTATACATTGTAACAGGATGGCTAGTGGGGAAAATCCCAACAAGCCACAGGCCAGCGATGCTCTAGAACACGGTGCCGCGGGTGTCAGACTAAAATGACTTGCCCGGGGATCTGCTCCTGGAATCCCGAAAACAACGCGAAGATCGCACACGCACTTCGCTTTCCAACTAATTGGATCGCTGAGTGAAAAGCACGCGCTCGAAGAGTAAAGCGCGCGGCCGCTATGCTCAGATATGAAAACGACCGGCGGAGTCGTTTTCTCGCGGAGGCGGCGGTACCCGGGAGAAGGACAGGTTGTAATGAACAACGCGACGAGTAACTAGATATCACAGTATATTAAAATCATTAAGAACTACAAGCACAACGCACGTGCTGATTAGAACAAATGAGTTAGTTCGCGCGCGACCGTTAAGATTCAAACGCGCGAACGATACGGCGCGCTGCGAAGCTGCTATTCTCGCGCGCGGTGTTAAAGTACGGCGGGCTGACACACATCCGCAGGTACATGGCACAGAAAGCTTGCACAGGGCGATTTCCGTGCGAGCTTTTACAATAAACCCGCGAGAGGAGAGTAGAAAACTTACGTTAGGAAGGAGCAGCCGGTGCACTCGACTCTCTCTCGCTCCCTGTCGCTCGCACAGCAGTTGCGCTCTCTTTCTCTCTCTCTCTTGCTCGCTGTATTCGGTCGGCAGGCGGGCTGGCTGCCGGCTCGTCGCTCGCAGTCTCGTGCGGCTCACGCGGCTCGGGATCGCTCTCACTCTGTCTCTCTTTCCCACGTACACAGCCTACTCGGCGCCTCCACTACACTCGCGATAACTATAAAAAGCTAGGACGGCGCGGATGAGGTAACTTTTTTGAGACACACTGGAGAGAAGTTCTCGGCACGATGGCAGACACGAAGATCGCTGCCGTGACTCCTATAAAGCCGTAGCAGCTTCGCGGGTACGCGACGGGCATATTACGCGTCGCGAGACCGTTCTAATCCGGTCAGGATGCTCACGCGCTCGCGCCCCTGGTGAGCATGCCTGCTCGGCGCGGGTAATTCGAATCTCGAATTACCTAACTCGTGCACGCGTTACAACATATACCTATATGAATACGCATACGGCGCGGCCAGGTCGTCCAATTAAGTTCAAAGTTTACGCAAAAGAGAAATAATATTTCGGCTTCAAACTTTGTGTGGGGGTGTGTGTGGGGGGGGGGGGTAAAGGGTTATCAAGGAGCGCGGGAGCGCTCCGAAGGCAAGTATAGAAGAAGCCTAAAGGAGCGACCCGTGCTACATATACATTAAAATGGGTCTCCGAAAAATTCAATGCGCTTTTACGTATATTGCATTAATTTTTACTAAATAACATATCCCTGTTAATCGAAAGCCATTTCATTGCTCTACTCAAATCAAAACATTTTATTTAAAAAGATTATCTCGTTCAGAAGATATAGAGAGCTGAATTTTTTTATGTGCGATTTCCTTTTATACTTTTCTTCTCCTTATTCCGGCGTCCGATTTGCAGCTCTTACGACACTTCCGGTTGTTGTCTATCTTACGCTTGTGTATATATATATATATATATATATATATATATATATATATATATATATATATACACACACCCGTATCTGATCGATCTAACCTTACATACAACATGTCAGTATTTTTTTATATACAAATGTTATCATATCGTGAGTTAGTCAATAACACATTTCAAAGATCTCAAGAAGTTGCTCGATTGTTTAGGTTAAGAACTTATTCTTAGCAATCTAAGAAGAAGAATTTTTATCTATCTATTATTTAATAGATATACTTTTTACAAATGTTATCATATCATGAGTTAGTTAATTAGTTATGTATTTGAAAGATCTCATGTTGTCAACTGGTGATGAGAAAAATTGATCTATTCGTCTATCAATCAATGGGGAAAATAACTTTCATTAGATAAGTACTTACTAGCTAAATGTTAAATGGCTACAATCATTTTTTTAAACTTGATACTTTGTGAGATTTTTTATTTTTACAGATATTATACCAGAAGCTTTTTTTTCGAGTCATTTTGAAGATATATATAATTATAGCCAATAATGTTGAGGAGTTCTAATTGTGTACTGTCTGAAAAATCTAATTTTGAATTAACAAAAATGAACGAGTGCCCTCATGACCCTTGGAGTTATTATTAATGAACAAGAAAAAGTTATTTTAATACAAGAACAGACATGTACTACTCAAGATAGAAAAACCAAACCAATATTACTATGGGGCAAATATATTATTATTTACGACACAATATTTTTCAAGACATATCTATTATTATTAATTATAGTGAAGTCAGTGCAAGTTTTCAGATCAGATATAATAAAATGTTTTGTATAATAAATGAAATAAAGTAGCGGTATGATGTGTTAAATAAAGTGTTTATAACAAATTTAAAACCTCTACTTAAAATCAGAATTTAAAATAATGTGAGACGTTAGAGCCTTGATTAAGAAAAAGCATTTTTTGTCTATACTTCAAGAAACTGAGTCGATATTAGAGCTATGCTCTTGTACATATTTACTTAACGACGAATTAAAAAAGTATGCCAAATGAACATTAAAATACAGAAAAAAGCAAAAATGATGTGTTATTGTTGTAAAAATTTCAACAAATAAAAGTGCTCAGTTAATCTAATTTTATAATTTTCTCACTCTGGGAGACGTCAAAATGTTTCAGAGGATTTCTCAGTAAATATTTTTCTACACAAGATTCAGATAACTACAAGATTTCTTGTGTATATCAACAATAAAAATAATCAGATACGTATGAAATGACTAAATATCTATTTTTAAAATATAAAATGTTGGTTATAAAAATGAACATTAACACTTTATGTTGATTTATTATTTTTTTTTTAGATTATATGAGAAATTTCTTACGGTGGAAGACGTCAAAATGTTTCAGAGGAGTTCTTAGTAATTTTTGCATATACTATAAACAACGGCCTGAAGAAATGGAAATCTACAAGCATCCTGTACAAGAAAATAACTTAGAAATATAATAATAGTGAAGTCAGTGCAAGTTTTCAGATCAGATATAATAAAATGTTTTGTATAATAAATAAAATAAGTAGGAGTATGATGTGTTAAATGAAGTGTTTATAACAAATTTAGAACCTCTACTTAAAATCAGAATTTAAAATATTGGTCAGACGTTAGAGGCTTGGTTAAAAAAAAGCATTTATTGTCTATACTTCAAGAAACTGAGTCGATATTAGTGCTGTGCTCTTGTACATATTTACTTAAACACCAATTAAAAGATTATGCCAAATGAACATTAAAATACAGAAAAAAGCCAAAATGATGTGTTATTGTTGTGAAAATTTCAACGAATAAAAATGCTCAGTTAGTCTAATTTTATAATTTTCTCACGGAGGGAGACATCGAAATGTTTCAGAGGATTTCTCAGTAAATATTTTTCTACACAAGATTCTGATAATTATTTGAAAAAGTATACAAGAATGTTAATAAAGCTTTTATTATCAGTAATTATAGTTCATAAACTGATTGTTTTTAATTTTACAAGATGTGTACGGCAATCATGAGTTATTAAATTAAGCTGTTTTATACTTTCTACTATAAAAGAATATCGAGAAAGCTTTTTTCTCCCAATGATTCTTAGTTCATAAACTTTTGTTTTTAATTTTGCAAGATGTGTCTGATAGATTATTAATTCAAGTGGTTTCTAGTGAAAACTTCACCGAATCCAAGTGTTGAAAATAATGTAATTAATGATTGGCTTATGGTGAGGGACGCCAAATGATTCAGAGGAGCCATTTGTTCTGCGAATATACAGTACATGAAACCATAATATAAATTACTGTAATGGCTACTTTTTGAATCTGCAACCAACATTTTAATTTGCTAGCTGATTGTGATGCAATAGTATGATTCTTAGATCTAGTACCCTTGCAAGTCTTTGATAAAATATTATGAAAAAGAAATATGAGGATATCAAAATAATGAAATGAGTTCCAGCTTTAGAATGTGGAATAAAAGGCTAAAGGTAAATTTTAGCACAAATTTAATAATGTAATAATAATTTGTCAAAAAAACAAAAGCAAATGGATGCATAAGAGTGTTTTGTAAAAAAACTTATTATCAGGTTCTGTTACGTAAGAGTAGTTAACTTGGCAAACTTTGAGCTTCGCATTTTGTAAAGGCTAGAGGATTAGGTGATTTCAGAGAAATATATGCGAAAGAATAGTTTTTAAAAAACTTTGTACCGCCTGCTGCTATGGAAATGGCAGTTGACATGAGAACTCAACTTCTCAGCCAACTTTGAGCTTCAAGTTTTATAAAAGCAAGAGAATCAGGTGATATAGAGATATGAATTGTAATTCTGAGAACTTGTACTTTTTTCTTTTATTCCTTGCGATAGCTACAAAGAAAAAAAATATTATTGTTATCGTTTTTAACAACTTTAAATTCTCTGTCGAAATACTAATAAAAGTTTAATGTTTTTATCCAAACAATCTTACTATCAACAACTGTCCAACTCTCTACAAAGAACTTGACTGAAAGCTTAAATGTTTTTTTAAAACAATTATAATAAACACTTTTAAAAACTATTTTTAAAGTATTTTCTATCTCTAAATTATTCCTTATTATATTTTCTCTACAAAATATCTCAAAAAATGGTACATTTCTATATCTTTTAAAAAATCC
This sequence comes from Torymus aiolomorphi, assembly GCA_036365515.1. Classification (NCBI taxonomy): domain Eukaryota; kingdom Metazoa; phylum Arthropoda; class Insecta; order Hymenoptera; family Torymidae; genus Torymus; species Torymus aiolomorphi. The sequence goes on along the minus strand of CM070873.1, from coordinate 189,492,575 downwards.
ATTAATAAATTATTTTACAAAACTTCTACAATCCTTTACAAACTTTTGCAAGCAACGAGAAATTCTTTTCCAAAACCTTTACAATCACTTTACAAAAACTTTTACAAACGATAAGAATTTTTTCGTAAACCATAAGAATTATTTTCCGAAACCTATACAATATCCTAAAAAATTATTTACGTTTTATTTTATGAAAAGGAATTCTACGAACAAATAATAAATGTTTGCGTTCTAAAGTCGAAATAAATTTCTTTCACGCGGATACTGAAAATCAAACCCAAAAAAGTTGTGAAATCAATTAAAGTGTAGTTTTATACTTAACAGACATTATTTACAATGTAGTTTTACTCTTAAAAAGTTGTGAAATCTCTTTAAAAAATTATTTTACAAAAGTAAAAACTTATAGGCAAGAATAAGTTTGGTTACTATTCTACATAGTTTGTACTTAAACATTATTTACTAAACTCTTCCACCATCTCTTCCCCCTCACTCTCTCCCTCTGTACCAAAAACTTTAATGAGAGCTTAAATATTTTTTCAAAACAATCAACACATTCTTTAAAAAACTAATTTTTTAATTATATTCTATCCAGATCCTGATCTCATATATTCAATAACCACTCTCTACAAATGGTAAGAATTTTTTTCATGACTGTACAAATAACTTTTATTTATTCGAATCTCATTTATTCAATAAGCACTCTGCAAATGGTAATAATTTTTTTCATGACTGTACCAATAATAATATTGTTAATATAAAACTTTCTACGAAAGTATAAAATCAGGCAAGTATAGACGTTTTTTCTGTATAATCTATAAAATAATAATATTTATGTTTTTTTAAAAGAAATCAAATATAAATACCAGTGAAAAAGTCTTTTACTTCTTTGAGTCATTGTATGCTGAACAAATTATATGTAAGTAAGTACATTCAAATTGTTCATTGCAAATCAAACAAATGAAAGTTGTGATGTCAATTATCGATAGTCAAGTAATGCAAACAACTCTCGGAAACAACTGTATATGACAATTCTCAGAAATGTACTAAAATTTGTTCATCCTTCTATACAAATTAAACACAAGAAAGTACTGAAATCAATTTATTGTAGTCAAGTACCCATAAGTTAACTTGACTGAATAATACAACTTTTCGTAACTACTTAATAATATTCAGTCAGCGGGCATAAAGTACTACTTAACGCCTAACAGGCGTAATAGCTCCCATACTCCTACCAAACTTTATAGAACCTACGCACTTTACGCGCGTGTGGGCGAAAATTATTTTAATTATATAACTACTATGCCTTCTTTTTATTTCTAAAATTCATAAGAATTTTATCAGATATTTACGAAAAGTCAAAGCCTATATAAAAAAATTACATAGTACCACCACATCTCCATTTTTCATTGATCTTTCTCAATTTTGAAATTTCTATAATATTACGCATCTTGGGAGGACAATAGAAGTCTATAGAGCTGCTCTAGCAGGGGTGGTCCTCCAATCTCCCATACATACTTGGCGGGCCCGACGGTTTCCAGTTTACTGGTGGGCTTTGTAAATGTAGAATACTAAATTTTTACATAAATTCATTGACAATGTTTATACCTATAAGCCCATTATAAATAATTACATTGGCTCTAATTTTTAATTGATACCGTTTAAATATAATATCTTTACATGTGCAGAATCTCATGATTTACTTTCATTACCGAAAATATTTTTCCTTGTGTCCGTCTTTTTCAAACGGGAATGGGATAAAAAATGCATATAAATTTATTTTGAGACGGTGGCTCGTACGTTCCAGAATATTAATTTAGGATGGAGTGAATAGGTCGATCAACGAGGAACCATAAATAATAATAAAACTTAGTTTATTAGGCCGACGTTTCGGTACTGAAGTAAGTACCTTCTTCAGGGCTAATGATTAAAAAAAGGTTTACACCATGATTCGTAGATCAGAAAAAAGGTCTGACGTCACCTGTCGTAATCTACGAATCATGGTGTAAACCTTTTTTTAATCATTAGCCCTAAAGAAGGTACTTACTTCAGTACCGAAACGTCGGCCTAATAAACTAAGTTTTATTATTATTTATGATTCCTCGTTGATCGACCTATTCACTCCATCCTAAAATATAAATTTCTTGTCTACTCAAAAGTGCTTTAGGTTTTATTAACCATTTTGTAAGCCACCTATTTTTTATTCTTTTCCGTCGCGTAAATATCATATGAGATCTCATATGAGATATCATATGTGTGATGTCATCTGCAATTTTACATATTATGGGATCTCATATGAGATCTGATGCCCGATATTCTCTATGAGATCTGATGTCCGATATTCCCAAATGAGATCTGATGTCCAATATTCTCATATGAGATCTCATATGATATCTTCATGCGGGTTTGCACTTTCTATTCAAAAACAGAGTAATAAATTCAATACTGAGCCCTACTTAATATGTAGAAGCAACCCATTTATACATTTTATCTGATCTTTAAACATATGAATATTTATATGAAAATGACCATGTCTAGACCTTAAACTGCAAACCGTCGGGCCCGCCAAGTATGTATGGGAGATTGGAGGACCACCCCTGCTAGAGCAGCTCTATAGACTTCTATTGTCCTCCCAAGATGCGTAATATTATAGAAATTCCAAAATTGAGAAAGATCAATGAAAAATGGAGATGTGGTGGTAACTTTGTAATTTTTTTATATAGGCTTTGACTTTTCGTAAATATCTGATAAAATTCTTATGAATTTTAGAAATAAAAAGAAGGCATAGTAGTTATATCATTAAAATAATTTTCGCCCACACGGGCGTAAAGTGCGTCGGTTCTATAAAGTTTGGTAGGAGTATGGGAGCTATTACGCCTGTTAGGCGTTAAGTAGTACTTTATGCCCGCTGACTGAATATTTTTAAGTAGTTACGAAAAGTTGTATTATTCAGTCAAGTTAACTTATGGGTACTTGACTACAATAAATTGATTTCAGTACTTTCTTGTGTTTAATTTGTATAGAAGGATGAACAAATTGTAGTACATTTCTGAGAATAGTCATATACAGTTGTTTCCGAGAGTGGTTTGCATTACTTGACTGTCGATAATTGATTTCACAACTTTCATTTGTTTGATTTGCAATGAACAATTTGAATGTACTTACTTACATATAATTTGTTCAGCATACAATGACTCAAAGAAGTAAAAGACTTTTTCACTGGTATTTATATTTGATTTCTTTTAAAAAAACATAAATATTATTATTTTATAGATTATACAGAAAAAACGTCTATACTTGCCTTATTTTATACTTTCGTAGAAAGTTTTATATTAACAATATTATTATTGGTACAGTCATGAAAAAAATTATTACCATTTGCAGAGTGCTTATTGAATAAATGAGATTCGCATAAATAAAAGTTATTTGTACAGTCATGAAAAAAATTCTTACCATTTGTAGAGAGTGGTTATTGAATATATGAGATCAGAATAAATAAAAGGACTATAGACAAATGGTGTGGATAGAATATATTTAAAAAATTAGTTTTTTAAAGAACGTGTTGATTGTTTTGAAAAAATATTTAAGTTCTCATTAAAGTTTTTGGTACAGAGGGAGAGAGTGAGGGGGAAAAGAGGGTGGGAGAGTTTAGTAAATAATGTTTGTTAAGTACAAACTATGTAGAATAGTAACCAAACTTATTCTTGCCTATAAGTTTTTACTTTTGTAAAATAATTTTTTAAAGACATTTCACAACTTTTTAAGAGTAAAACTACATTGTAAATAATGTCTGTTAAGTATAAAACTACACTTTAATTGATTTCACAACTTTTTTGGGTTTGACTTTCAGTATCCGCGTGAAAGAAATTTATTTCGACTTTAGAACGCAAACATTTATTATTTATTCGTAGAATTCCTTTTCATAAAATAAAACGTAAATAATTTTTTAGGATATTGTATAGGTTTCGGAAAATAATTCTTATGGTTTACGAAAAAATTCTTATCGTTTGTAAAAGTTTTTGTAAAGTGATTGTAAAGGTTTTGGAAAAGAATTTCTCGTTGCTTGCAAAAGTTTGTAAAGGATTGTAGAAGTTTTGTAAAATAATTTATTAATGGATTTTTTAAAAGATATAGAAATGGACCATTTTTTGAGATATTTTGTAGAGAAAATATAATATCGATTAATTTACAGATAGATAATACTTTAAAAAATAGTTTTTAAAAGTGTTTATTATAATTGTTTCAAAAAAACATTTAAGCTTTCAGTCAAGTTCTTTGTAGAGAGTTGGACAGTTGTTGATAGCAAGATTGTTTGGATAAAAACATTAAACTTTTATTAGTATTTCGACAGAGAATTTAAAGTTGTTAAAAACGATAACAATAAGATTTTTTTTCTTTGTAGCTATCGCAAGGAATAAAAGAAAAAAGTACAAGTTCTCAGAATTACAATTCAAATCTCTATATCACCTGATTCTCTTGCTTTTATAAAACTTGAAGCTCAAAGTTGGCTGAGAAGTTGAGTTCTCATGTCAACTGCCATTTCTATAGCAGCAGGTGGTACAACGTTTTTTAAAAACTATTCTTTCGCATATATTTCTCTGAAATCACCTAATCCTCTAGCCTTTACAAAATGCGAAGCTCAAAGTTTGCCAAGTTAACTACCCTTACGTAACAGAACCTAATACTAAGTTTCAAATTTAGAGCAATGTTCTCTTGATTTCATATAACATGGTGTATTTCATTTTTATTTGATAAAAACCGACGGATCAAGTCGGCCGACCAGACGACGCATGACGAGTAATATAGAGTGTGCTTACAACGCCATTTAACCATCAACACTGTAGTACATAAAGTGCAGTAAACATAATTATGATAACAAAATCTAATATTTTTTTTTTGCAAATTGCATAAAATCAAGAGGACATTGCCCTAAGTTTTATAACATTCTACACCCCTGCAAACTTTCAAATAAAAATATCAATTCGTTTTTGCGTAAACTTTGAACAAAATTGTATGATAATTTTCCAAAATTTCTTTTTTCAAAGAAAAAAAAATAAAGAAAAAAATACTAATATATTGAAAAAAATTGTAGTTTATCTATTAATACACACACACACACACACACACACACACACACACACATACACACACACACACACACACACACACACACACACACACACACACACACACACACACACACACACACACACACACACACACACACACACACACACACACACACACACACACACACACACTACTGGGTCGCATGGGCTCACCTGATACGTATCACGTGATCGGGAAGCGGATGTAGGTCTGATGAAGGAAAAGGAAAAATTTACGGAATCGACCGGTCAGATTTCTTTTATGCTCAATATCTCTTAAATGAGACAATATTTTTTAATAAAACCTTTAGATTTCTATAGTTTAATGAACATAGATTTCGACAAGTGTACTATGCTATCAATTTATTCTGTATAGATAAAATACAAAACGCTCAAAGTTTTCGCTGTCCCATATCAAAGTATATAGGGTACGGGCTCACTCCCTGACTGCTACTTGCCTTCGGAGCACTCCCGCGCTCCTTGATATTTTTTAATAATGTATTCTATTTGAAAGAATTTTGAAAAGTAAAGTTAAAATGTTGAGGTTTTTGAAGAAATAATATTTTTAGGGGTAACTGCCCTTCATTACATTTTTTCATGAATTAAGTTTTCATGAGTTATATGACCTTAACATTCACTTAAATAAAGGGAGATTGATTAATAAAATGAATATTTATAAATTTACTTTTTATAATAAAGATAACATCCCTTACTCATCGTCTATGAACATGACATTGTCTGAAAAATGTTTCAGACAATGTTTTTGCTTGTTTTAACAAAATTTTTCCATACACGGAATCCGTAAACATCTAATAGTTGGATACTTCCAGTCGTTTCTGTAGGTATTAATATTCAAAATTTTTTTATTTTCACTCCATTACATTAACAAAAATCTAAAGGCAAATTAGTGTTTTATCAAGTTGTTTATTTAGTACGTAGTTTTTATTCCATAAAATAGTAGATATTCTTACAAGGGGGAAAATGGAACTTCCACACGTACGTGACATGACGGCCTCGGCTTCGGCTCGGGCGTCATGTCACGTACGTACCGGGTTCCATTTTCCTTCCGTGGAAGAAATAGTATTTTTCTCTATCACAGGACGAAAGAACGTTCATTATTTAGTCGAAAAAAGTTGAAATCACCGTTGCTATAACCTTCCAGCTGACAGTTGCGTTGCGCGGCCATGTTCTTACTTCTGCCGTAAAGCCGGCTGATAGCATTGCTGCGCTTGATGCAGGCGTGCCGCTCGGGCCAGAGAGCAGAACAGCGCACGGAGGTCGGTAGAGCGCCAACTGTGAGCTTGTCTTACATCAAGGGCGCGGTGAGTGCAAGGAGGCACTCTAGAGCGCGGAGCGAGCTGTATTTAGAGTAGTACAGAAGCGATGATCGGCGAATCCATCGTCGACAGTAAGAGAGTGAGAGAGTGTGGAGAAGTCTAGGTGAGAATAGTGCTTGCTCACTAGGAGCTGCTACCCTTGAGCGGGGATAAGACGAGTCCATCGTCGAACTTGTAGGTAGATCGGCGGAGCAAGGTCGCTCAAACGCCGATCGGTGAGCAGAGGGCAAGCAGTGCTTGCTCGCTGGAGGGAGTGCTTCACAGATGCGCCCACAGGCGTCTCGTGGTGTGAGTCGCTACGTCCCCCCGTCGTACTTGCTGGAGGTGTGCTCTCCTGGAGCGACAAAGGTCGTTGAGGCTGCCACAGCTGAGAGCGCAGAGCAGAGAGCGCCCGCAGAGGCGAAGTCCCCTGTTGCCAGTCGCTGGGATCGTTATCCACCGAAGTAGCTTCTACGTAGCGTAGAGAGCGGACACCGCACGGATCCCTCAACGTCGACTGAGGGTTGAGTCTGGACGAGAGAAAGCCCGCCCAACTTAGTGTTGGCCACACCACCCAGATATGGTAATTGGGAAGGAAAAGGAGTCGGGGAATCAGGAGTGCGGTGCAAGGGTAAAGACCTTGCACCTCGTGGGTACGTTAAATAAAACAATTATTTAACTATCAAAAGTGAGACTTTATTCAACTCAATAAACTGGCAAGGGTGCCGAGACCATCTACACGAGGAGGATGTCCGAGTCAACGAAGCTATCGGAGTTGCTGTCGCGCGTGCCTATATCCCCGCGCGCCGCCGGATTGACTGCGGGAGCCGCGCGGAGAGGGGTCGTGCCGCGTAGCGGCAGCGCGCGAACTAGACTCTCGCCGGGCCGCGCGCGAGACGGGAGATTCAAATTAGAATCTGGCACGCCCTTATAGTCTACGTACGCAAACTGGCGCGGAGAGTCTTTATAAATTTATTTATACTAATAATTATTATTAAATAATTAGGCATATATCAATTCCCCTCCGTTTTAGAAGACACGGAGCGCGGTTTGCAGAGGTCTCGGCTACATGGCTTGATGTGTTGTAGTGTAACGCAAATTTCGCAGGAGTGTTTATGTCGCAATGATTGCTTGTGTACACGCAGGTACCACAAGTGTAATGTATCGCAAACGCAAGTAATAAACATAAAAGAATCGTAGGTGTGTAGCACAAGGCGCAAGTGTAACGCAAGTCGCAAGTGTATATGGTGAACGCTGAAGGATGCGGATTCGCAGGCATCGCAAGAGCGCAATGTTTTTAATTTATAAGTCTTTGATTATGCTTCGTTTGTCACTTCACATTTCTCTGCCGCTATTGGAGATTAAATCGGTGAGTGATGCAGTTCCCAGACTGCGATAAGCGAACGTGGCTGGTGTACTATCGTTCGCTGATTCGACAGCTCTACTGTCGAGGGGGGTAGCTTCCTGGCTACCACTGGCATACTGAGCAGTCGCGCTGCTGGTGAGGGCGGTGACCTCCTGGCCATCAAGATGGATTAGTTTGACCAAGAACCTTCCTTGGTCCGCGAGATAAAGATATCTGCGCGTCGATTTAGTAGCAAAGCCCGCTGAAGAGAGCGGCAGTCTGCTGATTACTATCGGTGAAGGTGGAAGTAGCATGCATGCTACTGTGGAAGGGCGCGGCGGCTTCCAAGCCACAGCTGTCAACGTAGAAATTGAAGGGTGGAGCAGAACCTCTCAGGCCACCACGAGTAAAAATAGAAGTAGCGCACAGGCTATTAACGGGAGCAGTGACCACCTGGTAACCACTAAAGTCGATAGGAGTAGCACTCAGGCTACTGACGGGAGCGACAGCCTGCTGGCCATCACTGGTGATTGGAGCAACTGCGAAGCTGCTGAAGGGGGCGGCAGCCTTCTGGCTACTACTAGTAAAGGTGTTAGTAGCGCTCGGACTACTATTTGAGAACGTGATAACGTTCTGGTCACAATCGGTGACGATAGGAGTAGCCTTTCGACCACTTGATGGAGCGTCGAATTCCTGCGCGCTCGCACAGGAGGGAGGAAATGCGTTGTCAGGCAGATCAACCCAAGCGTAGGGTTTCGGGCATTGGCGACATTGAGCAGCGATCGCAGAAGTTCGGGACGCATTAGCCCTTGCTGCTACCTCCTATTTGTATCGAGACATGGCCTCCACCATATCTGGATTCGTCGGTGCTTGTGATTGTGCTGTGGTTGCCTTGTTTGGCGGTGTCTTCCTGGTCGTCTCTCTCGATTTCCATAGCGACAGCCAGGAGTTGAGAGAAACTGCTTGGGTCTGCTCCGCGGATGTATTTCCGCAGACTCGGCCGAATCTGGTTCAGCAGAACCATGACTTTGACGTCTTCGGATTCCTCCGGTCGGAGTCTGTGGAAGAAACTGTATTTCTCGTGAAGAAACACAGCGATGGGTTGGTCCTCGACTTGCTGTTTGCCGTAGAGGTCGGCGAGGAGCTTGGTTCTGACCGAACCGCTATCTTAAGTGAGCAATAGTAGCTCCTGAATGGGTTGCCATTCGAGGTCGAATGTTTCGTAATCTCGCCACCACGTGCGAGCGTCACCTGTGAGACCCTTGGTTAACGTTCGCGTGCAGTCATCGGCTGCAATGTGGTAGGCTGCGATGTATGCCTTGCAGCGTCGCAGGTAGCGTTGCGGATCTTCGTAAGGCAGACCAGAGAACTCTGGTAGTGGCGTTTCGTAACCACATAACGCTCTGCGGAAGTCGTCCCAACTTCGTAACGCTGGTACTGATGTCGGTACAGATGGCGAAGCTGACTGCTTCGCAAGGATGATGGGCGCCACTGGGTGTTTATCCACTCCCAGAAGTATTTCGTTGGTTCTTACATCAGTGAACTGGTCCACTGATATTGGCCGGAGCGCAGATTTCGGCTCCGTTTGCGCTGGTATAGGCGTTTCACGGGGCTGAGCTGTGATCAGCCTTGGTGAGAAGCTTCGCTTGCTTCTTCAGAAGCGGAGGGTGCTGTAGAGTAGTTGACATATCACAATGAGTATGATCAACATTGTGTTAGATGACTAGCTCGCCGACCGTGAGATCCTCTCGGCATCAGCAGAGATTCGAGCCCCACGTTGGGCGCCAATTGATGCAGGCGTGTCGCTCGGGCCAGAGAGCAGAACAGCGCACGGAGGTCGGCAGAGCGCCAACTGTGAGCTTGCCTTACATCAAGGGCGCGGTGAGCGCAAGGAGGCACTCTAGAGCGCGGGGCGAGCTGTACTTAGAGTAGTACAGAAGCGATGATCGGCGAATCCATCGTCGACAGTAAGAGAGTGAAAGAGTGTGGAGACCGGCGGAGCGGTGAGCGCTTCCACGCCGGTCGAAGTCTCGGTGAGAACAGTGCTTGCTCACTAGGAGCTGCTACCCTTGAGCGGGGATAAGACGAATCCATCGTCGAACTCGCAGGTAGATCGGCGGAGCAAGGTCGCTCAAACGCCGATCGGTGAGCAGAGGGCAAGCCGAGCTTGCTCGCTGGAGGGAGCGCTTCACAGACCCGCCCACAGGCGTCTCGTGGTCTGAGTCGCTACGTCCTCCGTCGTAATTGCTGAAGGTGTGCTCTCCTAGAGCAACGAAGGTCGTTGAGGCTGCCACAGCTGAGAGAGCAGAGCAGAGAGCGCCCGCAGAGGCGAAGTCCCCCGGTGCCGGTCGCTGGGACCGTTATCCACCGAAGTAGCTTCTACGTAGCGTGGAGAGCAAACACCGCACTGACCCCTCCACGTCGACTCTGGGTTGAGTCTGGACGAGAGAAAGCCCGCCTAACTTAGTGTCGGCCACACCACCCAGATATGGTAATTGGGAAGGAAAAGGAGTCGGGGAATCAGCAGTGATCCCGTCACCAAAAACGTGACAAGGGTAAAGACCTTGCACCTCGTGGGTACGTTAAATAAAACAATTATTTAACTATCAAAAGTGAGACCTTATTCAACTCAATAAACTGGCAAGGGTGCCGAGACCATCTACACGAGGAGGATGTCCGAGTGAACGGAGCTATCGGGGCTGCTCTCGCGCGTGCCTATATCCCCACGCGCCGCAGGGTTGACTGCGGGAGCTGCGCGGAGAGGGGTCACGCCGCGTAGCGGCAGCGCGCGAACTAGACTCTCGCCGGGCCGCGCGAAGCGGAAGATTCAAATTTGAATCTGGCGCGCCCTTATAGTCTACATACGCAAACTGGCGCGGAGAGTCTTTACAAATTATTTATACTAATAATTATTATTAAATAATTAGGCATATATCACGCTCCTGTGGCCATACCACGCCGTGCTTGCAGGTTAGATGATTCGCCTGGTCTGCTTGCATACTCTTTCCCGTTGTGCGTGTTTATGTGTGTCCGATGTCCGCCCAACATTTGCAGCACGAGCGTTAGCGAGTGCCGCTGGGTTGGGCGGCCTTCGAAAATACATGAACAAGCAGATTGTTACATACACATGTGAGTCAAGAAAAGAGGGATAGATAAAGAGGATATTTCCAAATAAATAAACATGAATTTATTAATAAATAGTTCAATTTTCAGTCTCTATTTTTATAAAAACATTTATCCACTTCCATGTGAATAAAATAGTCACTTATATTTATTATAGACTTTGAACTTTTTCTATAATCACGAAGTATTAGACTATTTATTGCAATCTTCGCAAGAATATCTTGATAAAAGCATGCGCGGTGTATCCGCCGTAAAAATTCAACGGAACGATTTAGCGAGAGAGAGGTTTCTTTCGTGAATGTCTCTCTTGCTCTCACGGGCTTCAATGGTTCCGTTTAATTTTTCGGAACGTTATAGGATAGCACCCTCACAGGTTTAAATGTGTTCCGCCTAATTTTTCTTATGCACATTATTCCTTGGCTGATTCTACTTACACGACAGATTTCTGTAAATAGGTATATTGTTTTGCTTTGACCTTTGACTAAAGAAAGTATAGTTAGTAATATATAGAATCCATTCAATATACAATTTGTCATACGAATAGCAGAGGCAATTATTCTTTTCACTCACAGATTTACTCTAACCTGTCACATTAATTTACTGTTTTTATTAATAAAATTAAGTTATGTTATAAAAATAAACTATAAAAACAACTTCATTCATATGCACTCAAATTTTTTGTCACATTTCCATATGTAAGCTTTATAAGAGTACTCTGGAAAAAAACCGCCGATTAATATTCCAATTATTTATATTAATGTTTTGACATAATGAGACAACACTGAAAGATCAGTACGTACTTAATACTTGATTAACTAATACATCTAGTAACCTTATTTTTCTTTGTTAACCGCGTTAAAGAGCAAGCAACTTTTAGCTATTATTTATTTTCTCCTCTATTACCTCCTTGATTATAAATCCTCAAAGCTGAAAAAATACAGACAAAGGATACAAATCTTTTTCAAGAATCACTACAAATTTTATTGAAAATATTTATACATATCTGATAGATATGGCACCACCTACTCTTGTCAACACAGGATTAAATTTATAAGCTTTTCAGATTCTATTTCTCAGAGAAATTTTATATACTGGATCATATTTTTCCTTTAATTATCTATTTGATGCCAAATTTTGATTTGACTTAATAAAGGCATTCGCGGTATATCCGGCGTAAAAATTCAACGGAACCATTTAATGAGAGAGAGGTTTTGTTCGTGAATGTCTCTCTTGCTCTCACGGGCTTCAATGGTTCCGTTTAATTTTTCGAAATGCCATTGGATAGCACCCTCATAGGCTTAAATGCGTTCCGCCTAATTTTTCGGACCTCCATAGGATAGCACCCTCACACGCTTAAATGCGTTTCGTTTAATTTTTCGGAACGTATAGGATGTAACGCGTGCGCGTATTAGGTAGTTCGAGAGTCGAATTACCCGCGCCGAGCAGGCATGCTCACCGGGGGCGCGAGCGCGCGAGCATCCTGACCGGATTAGAACGGTCTCGCGACGCGTAATATGCCCGTCGCGTACCCGCGAAGCTGCTAGGGCTTTATAGGAGTCACGGCAGCCATCTTCGTGTCTGCCATCACACGTAAAACATCTCCTCCGTGTCTCTCCTGAGTTTACTTGTCCGCGCCGTCCTATCGTTCTTTGTGAGACCCCGCGAGGGTAGTGGAGGCGCCGCATATAGAGGATGCGCACAGAAGAGATACAGAGAGAGAGAGAGAGCGATACCGCGTAGCGTGTGCCATGAGCGGAACGAGACTGCGAGCGAGGAGCCGGCAGCCAGCCCGCCTGCCGACCCAGTACAGCGAGAAAGAGAGAGAGAGAGATAGAGAGCGCAACTGCTGTGCGAACGACAGGGAGCGAGAGAGAGTCGAGTGCACCGGCTGCTCCTTCCTAACGTAAGTTTTCTACTCTCATCTCGCGGGTTCATTGTAAAGGCTCGCACGGAAATCGCCCCTTGCAAGCATTCCGTGCCGTGTACGTGCGGGTGTGTGTCAGCCCGCCGTACTTTAACACCGCGCGCGAAATTAGCAGCTTCGCCGCGCGCCGTATAGGTCGCGCGTTTGAATATTAACGGTCGCGCGCGAACTAACTCATTATTGTTCTAATCAGCACGTGCGTAGTGCTTGTAGAGATTAGTGATTTTAAATATACTGTGATATCTAGTTACTCGTCGCGGTGTTCATTACAACCTGTCCTTCTCCCGGATACCGCCGCCTCCGCGGGAAAACGACTCCGCCGGTCGTTTTCATATCTGAGTATAGCGGCCGCGCGCTTTACTCTTCGAGCGCGCGCGTTTCACTCAGCGATCCAATTAGTTGGAAAGCGAAGTTCGTGTGCGATCTTCGCGTTGTTTTCGGGATTCCAGGGGCAGACCCCCGGGCAAGTCATTTTAGTCTGACACCCGCGGCACCGTGTTCTAGGGCACCGCTGGCCTGTGGCTTGTTGGGATTTTCCCCCATTAGCCATCCCGTTACAAGGATAGCACCCTATAATTGTGAGAGCTACGCGCTATTTATTCGTGGATATAGTGACCATCCTTCTTGAGAACACCACGCTCTCAGCGCGAGATAGTTGTGCACCGAAGTTGCACTATGCCGCGACTTGCGCGGGGCAACTGTTCCAGGCGTTTTAGCAATGGGCAGAAGTGCTACTTCTTCTAGCCTAAGCGAACTGCGGAACCAAGTACTTTCGCCCATGGAATAGAGAAAATTTTTTTTTTGCTTATTTCAAAACACTTATCTGTGACTATTACTTACAGAAACCATTTTCTCAAATTATTTTATTTGACTTATTTTTTTAATTATGGTAATAGATCAAAGTAGGGGGATATTACTCTCACAAAAAGTTGTTTCGTGAAAATTTTAGAAATACATCAATTTTATTTATGATATTCTTTCAACTAAATCGAGTTAAAAAAAAAGTATTATGTAATATAATTTTCATACTCGAAGAAAAAAGATTTTGCACCAAAAAAATTGATGATCTTACCCTTATGATAAAAATTAAATTTATAAATATTCCTTTTTTTAATGAATCTCTATTTAAGTGAATTCTAAGGTTATAAAACTCGTGACAACTTAATGAAAAAAATATAATGAAGCGTAGTTACCCCTAAAAATATTATTTCTTCAAAAACCTTGATATTTCAACTTTACTTTTCAATATTCTTTCACATAGAATAGATTTTTGAAAAATATACAACGTACTAATATTTTTATAGCCGAAAATCACTTAAAAAAATAAGATTTTGCAATTTCAAAAATAGGGGTTGGAACCCTTAAAATTGAAAATGGTGCAGTTTTATAGTATTTTTTATTCTAAGTATTTTGGCGTTGGCTTTATGAAGATATCTTTATTCATTTATGAAATATTCCAAAAATACGATTTTTGGGGCTGAACTTTAGGGGTAAATTTTCCCTCTAAAAGTGAATATCGTCTGATAAAAGAATACGTATATTTTTATCTTTTTAACCCTTTACGGCGCGGTAGTAAGTATACTTACTACTTAACCTAAATCGGGATTTTATGTATATAGCGCTTAAAATTAAAGTTTTACATGGGGTTTTTTGTTTTATTAGCTGTCTGAGATGTCAATGAACATATACCAATACAAAATTGTACTCTTGTATTGCCATTTTTTATAATAAATTAGAAGGGCAAGAAAATGGCAATTTTTTCATAAAAAAATCGACTTTGGAATTTCTGTTATACTTAGAATCATCAAAATGTGTTTCTAGTCGCTAATTACAAATCTAAAGTAAAAATTTGAAAATCTACAAACCCAGTAATAATTTTGGCCAAAAAATATCATTTTAAAAAATGTGCGCCGCAAAGGGTTAAGTACTATAACATATTACAATATTATCAAAATCGGCCACTGACACTTGGAGTACCTTCATTGTAAGTTTTAGACTTGAATTCCTATAACAAAATTATAGGATCAAATCGGTTTCAAGGAATATTATCCACAATCAATTTTTCTTAGTTGTACATAGCAGGTCTTTTGTCTATTTCTACAGTTTTGAGCTCGTTTGGAAGAAGATTGAAAGTCTTTATTGCAGTTATGTAATTGTTTTTTTCACTTACTCTTTTGTCTATTTTAGGCAATATGATAGATTTATTTCTTGTCTTACTATTTGAATTTGTAAATATATTTATGATTTCGTTGTAATAATATTTTATACCACTCTAACCTCAAAATCACAACTTTGATATGATTTTTCGGCGCTCGTGGTATAAAATACCGTTCAAAACTAGTGCTTAAGTCGATTATTTAGGTGGTGTGACTTTTTCGCACTCGCTTCGCTCGTGCAAAAAGTCAGACCAGCTAAATAATCGACTTCCCCACCCGTGTCGAAATGTACTATTAAACAGTTCAATATGAATAGTTGCTTAATATTCATTGGTTTATTTTGCTCAAAAGTGTTTTTGAAAACTAGTTTAAGTAATCTGTTTTGAATATTTTGGAGCAAATGTTGATTATTTTTGTAGACACCACCCCAAGCAATTATCCTATAATAAATGACACTGTTAAAAAGGCACAGTATACAACCTTTAAAGTATTTATTTGCATAAATTTATTAATTTTGTAGAAGATGAAATTTAAGTAACTTTTTTTCTGATTAGGTAGTGAATATGTTCATCTCATTTTAGATTATAATCAAAATTAACCCCTAAATATTTACACGTGCCCACTCTCTTTAGTTTTTCTTTGTTAATAAAAATATCTATATTTTTTGGAACACTGTCATAATAATTTCCGAAAGTTATGTACACAGTTTTACTTATTTTTAAAGTTAGTTTATTCAATGCGAGCCATGTTGCTACTTTTTGGAGATATTGATTCATTTCTTTCTCAACTTCTTTCCAGGTTTTACCTGATGAGATAACTGCTGTGTCATCAGCATATGATAAATAGTAGATTTTCTTACAAGGGGGGAAAATGGAACTTTTGCAGGCACGTGATATGACGGCCAAGGCGAAGCCGAGGCCGTCATATCACGTACATGCAGGAGTTCCATTTAACCCCCGTGTAAGAAATAGTATTTTTCTTTATTCCCGGGCGAAAGTACATTAATTAATCAGTCTAGAAAAGTCGAAAATCATCGTCTTTCCTGGTGACATCAACTCTGCGCAGCCATGTTTTTACTTTCGCCCTATGCTTTGATAGCGTTAGCGACTTCACGTCGTTCTTGTAGTTTGCAGGTTATATTTTTCAATTTTATTTTACCTGTCGCAATTAGTTTTTCCCGATGCGCGCGTTTCTGTGTGTTCGATGCCAGCCCAACATTTGCAGCACGAGCGTAGCGAGTGCTACTTGTTGGGGCGGGCATCGAAAATTCATGAACAAGCAGATTGTTACATACTCATGTGAGTCAAGAGAAAGAGGAATAGAGAGATAGATAGATAAATAGATAAATCTTTATTCTGCCTTTTCGGCAAAAATTAGAAAATACATTAAAAGATATAAAATTATAAATTTCAGTCAATTACAATAGAATACAATAACAATTTAGTTCATTACGTCGTAAGATACATAAGAGATATAAAAGATTTATCAAAAACATAACACTGAAAAAAAAAACTAAAAAGATAATCTTTGAAATAATAAATAAGAGAGCATGTGGTAAATAAAATACTTATAAAAATATTTATACGAATGCCATAATGTTCCGCCAATAGGCTAAAATAGAGAGAGGTAAAGAGACATAGGGGGAGAGAGAGAGGATATTTCCAAATAAATAAACATGAATTCATAGTAGACCATCCTTTTTGAAAGCACCACGCTCCCGATGCGAGACAGTTCCGCGCCGAAGTCGCACAGTTTCACGACTTCCGCGCGGTAAAATCACAATCCATTGTATCGTATATGGGGTTAGGCTATTCAAAACATTGCTCACAGAGCTTTCGGTCGCGCGTGAAACAAGTGACGCACGCAGTGGGCAAAAGTGCTTCTTCTTCTAGTATAAACAATCGGCGAAAACGCGTACTTTCGCCCGAGAAATAGAGAAAATTAAGTTTTCTGGCATTGTTATTAGTAAATCATTTATATACGGTATAAAAAGTAGGTGCCCGGGGATTGTTCCTTGCGGTACTCCCATAGTTATTGCTATCGTTTCACTCTCACTTTAGCCAATTCTTACTTTCTGCTTTCTATTTGTCAAGTAGCTTTGCATTAATTTATAAGCTCCGCCTCATATTCGGTACGCTTGCAACTTGTTAAGGAGTATATCATGATCAACTGTATCAAAAGCTTTTGCTAGATCTAAAAATACGACTATGATGGGCTTACTCTTATCTAAGTTCTCATATATCCTTGTAATATAGCTTAGAGGATCTCCGGTTCCTTTGTTTTTAATAAAGTCAAACTGTTTTTCACTTAATATTTTATGCTTGTAAATAAAATAAAAAATTCTTGTGTAGATTATCTTTTCGAAGATTTTCGCAATATTTGATATTAAAGATATTGGTGTATAGTTATATTAACTGCTAATTTTTTCCCTGATTTATAAATTGGTACCACTTCAGCAGCTTTTAGCGCATTCGGCCATATTGACTTTTCAATACATTTATTGATGATATGTGCCAGTGGATCTGATATATGATCAGATATTGTTTTGAATATCTTAGCATTTATTTTGTCAACTCCTCCATTCTTGAATTTCAAGTTGTCAATTATCTTTTTAATTGCAATTTCATGTGTAGGATTTATAAATATTGAATTTGCATTATTTGGGGGTAGTTGAATTAAATTGTTACTTGGAGCAATAATTTTATCGCTCATTTCTTTACTCATTTTACAATAATAATCATTCATGATATTTGCAATTTTGGATTGGTCTTTTATTATCTCCTTGTTTTCATCATATATTTCACTTATGTTATCCTTTTTTTACCTTTGTTACCAAGTTTGGAATTTATAAATTTCCATAGTTGCCTTGGATTACCTGAATTTTTTTCAATAAGTTCCTTATCGTATTTAATTTTGGCATCTTTTATAACTTTATTTATACCCTTAACGTAGTTTTTATATTCCCATTTTAAGCTATCATTCATTGGATCTTTTTTTAATTTTTTATAGAATTTATACTTTTTTTTTACAAGACTTTAGTAATGCACTTGTAATCCATTCTTTTACTGGGTACATTATTGTTTTTAACCGGGTTCCTTTTTGATTTTTCTTGACATTTTAGTATTCCATCTCTAAAGAGGTTTATTGCTTCATTTGGATCTTCGATTTGTTTGTATTCAGTCCAATATTTTTGATTTGCTATAATAGATATTTTTTGTAATTTAATGAATAATTAGTTTTCTTTTTTTCCATGTCTGTATTCACTAAAGGTTTTTTATGTCTATAAAAAGTGCATAGTGATCAGTAATAAATTTCATTAATTTGAAAGTTTTTGTATGGATTGAGCTAGTTTTTATAAAGATATTGACGATGCATGTTCCACTATCAGTAGTTATATTATCTAGTCATATCAGTAAAGCCAGTGCAAAAGCTATTTTCAAGAAAATTATATAGAAAATTCTGACTAATGTTGTTCTGTAACATTATATTAATATTAAAGTCTCCTAGAATAAAATGATTTTTAACGTTTCTCTTAAGTTGCAAGTATTGATTTACTTTTAGAATAAATTATGTATTATGCAAATTATGCGATCTGTACATAGATGAGATTTCCAACGGACTATTGTTATTAAGGTTTATAATTGTATTTAGGATTTTTAGCCTACCCAATTCTATTGCATTAGTTGTTTGAGTTACATTTTCTTTTATATATACAACTACACCATCTGATTTGTTTATATAACTTTGATTATAATATATATTGTACCCATTTAATTTAAAATATTGGTATTGTTCTAAATTACCAGTTTCAGCACATACTGTTACATATGGTTTGATCAAGCCTCTTATTCAAGATTTGCAATTTCTCATTATTAGTTTTTAAACCTCTTATATTTAAATATAAAATCAAATAATCTGTTGCTTTTCTATCTTTATTAAGAGACTTTAAATCATTATATGAGATTTCTTGTCAATATAATTGCTTATGTATGTCATCTAATACTTCATGATTCTGCGCCATCTGTTGCATTTGGTGTTGTTCGGGTTGCATTTGTGCTGGCTTCAGCGCTAGAGCCATTTCCCGTAGACGTGATTAGATGCCCTCTGTCGTATACTTAGTATGAGCGGTCTTGTTGATTTCAGTGTCGGTACTTCAGGTCTGCTAAGTTGATTAGACACCCTGTCGTACATTTAGTTAAAAAGTTCTTGGTGGTTTCCTGGTCGATATTTCAGGTTCGATAGGGTAATCGGTTGAGTCTATATATTTTTTCATCTTGTTTTTAAGTATTTCACAATTTTTCATGTCATATGGAGGATGATTAGCGTTTAAATTTGTTTTCTATGTTTTGTTACTAAACATACAGTTAATGTATTCTGTTTTGTCACTATTACCTTTAATTGTTTTGTGGTTACCTGTAAATTTTATGTATATTTGTATGTTTTTGCACTATTTCCCATTATGACCTAACCTCCCACAGTTGTAACATGGTGCGATATTTATTAGATCATAGACCATACATCTCTGGTGTCCTACAAATAGTCTTTTATTTTTCTCTCTGATTTAGGTGATGTTATATACCGACATAATTTTAAAAAGAGTACATCTCATGAAAATACCAATAGAATCATCCACAAAAAATTCTGAGTATAGTATTTACATATACGGAGCGCCTGACAGACGTGTTTTTCCAAAAAATGATCAGAGTCTATTTAATTAAATAAAAACCGTACTGTCGATAAGTAGGAATATGCAATTGACCTATTTTTAAAACGAGCACAGCTAACGAAAATACTCATAGAATCGCTCAAAAAATTTTCTAAATATAGTGTTTACGTGTCCGGAGCGCCTGACAGTCGTCTTTTTCCAAATCAACGTTTGAATGTTGATTTAAAAAATATTGAAATCAGGGTACGACATCACCTTAATTTGTATGCTTCAGGTGGTACTTCCATTATAACAGAGCTAAGTTTTGTTTTTTCATTTGTATACATGTGAAGAACTGAACCTTTATTGTCTGGATCATTACAGTTTCTTGTATTTATATCACTTTCAATTTCTTTAATGTCATGTAATGTAATTTTTCAGTTAATCTCTGTTAGTTTTCTTTGAAGTATTTTTTCAGCAGCTTCATACAGTTAACTATTATATCACTCTTATTTTTAGTATATATATTTTTAGTTTGAATGTTCTTTTCTCTAACTAAATATATTGTTATTGTATTTAAAACTTCTACTTGTTCATTTTTGCCAATTTTAACTACAATTTTTGGTACTTTTTTTGGTTGTATTTTTATCTCCTTTGTTACTTCAGCGAAAGATTTTTTAGTAAATTGGTTCTCTGTTTCTTTTTCTCTATATTTTTCAAGCAACTCCTGTAATAATTTATTTTTATCTTGTAGTTCTTTATTCAGTTGTTTTAGTAAAATATGTTCGGCTATCATGATCTCATTCTCACTTGTATCATTTATTGTTGCACTTTAAACTTCTAGCGTCTTTTCTGCTAGCTCCGATAGTATTTCTCTTATTTTTTTCTCGCCACTCTTTATATGATAAAATTTAAACAAAATTTGAGTGTTTATATTATGTGTAAGAGAATATTCTTGAATTTTTTTGGGGCCTGAGGGGTCTTCTAAGTCCCCTTAAAAAATTCATGAAGGTTGGAAATCGTTATATCTGTGACCCCTCGGAAGGTGCGGCCCCAATTTTTCCTGAAAATGATGTATTTTGATGTGTTTTAACACCTCCACTTGGAGAAAAATGAATCAAGTGGTGTGCCATACCCTAAAATCGAAAAAATCTCATTCCTAGCCTTTTTCGCCATTTTTAGGCCTTTATTGAGCTTCAAAAAGGTCACAGTTATTTATTTTAACTAAAAAAATTATTTACTTGATTATATTTCATTGACAGATATGATAAAAAAATATTGAGAGCTATTCCAATAGTTTAGTACGACAGAAAACGTATAATTCCGGTCCATAAGGTGTGAAAATACCATATGCTAGCGAATTTTCGGTCATTTTTGGGCCTTAAAACGTACTTCGACTTCTTTTTGGCTATAAAAACATATATTTTGATTTTTTCTAGTAATATCCTTCTACAAAAAGGACATTGAAACGTTACGCTGTATTGCGCGCGCATCTCATGGCATAGTATCATGTGCCGTGTGAGAGAAAGACAGAAATAGATTTGGCACGGAAAACGAGTGAAGGCGCGCGTAGCGCATTCAACTTCTGGTATAGAGTAAAAAATGAATAAGGAGACGCCTCGAAAGTTTAAGGTACGATATAACCGATAATTCTGGCCCAGAAATCGCGAAAACACCATATTCTAGTGAATTTATGACCATTTTTCGGCTGTATTAAATAAACAGTCATCATTTCTGTCCAAAAAGGAATTCGGTTTGATCTTTGCCATCAATAAATGCCACAAAAAATTAATGGAGAAGTGCAGCGATAGTTCAATTTGCGATATAACGAATAATTTTAGCCTGGAAATCGCTTGGAATTAGCGTCAAATTGGCTTTGAACGTTTTTGTTTTCTTAATTTTTATTAAGAGCAATGATTCCGTTATTTAACAAGAATTTTGGTTAGCAGTGAAAAATAATTTTGATGGTTACTAGTGGCTCTGTTTGTTTTATAATAGTTCCCTTATTTACAAATTTCGACAGAATTTGTATCAGATTCAGATCTGCTTAACTGCTTTACGCGACTTATATACTGCACGTCTGCACGAAACAATATCGTTTTTATGTCTTATTGCAGATATCTATGAGTTGACTTTCGGACACCGTAATTTTTTGGGATTCTAATACCCTACTGAACCGCCAGATGGCGCATGCTAACTTGCAATCAAAACCATCACTCCGAGTGTACATATAAAGACTTGCGGCACGCACTCGGCCTAATCGCCAAACATTATTTTGTCTTACTTATACTTACGCTCTGTTTATTACTCAATTTCTATTTACATTTACTTTTGCTGGTAATACAAGCTCTCGTATTATCAATATATTACTTTCACTTTGCTTTGTTTGCTAAAAACTTTATACTGCTTTTGCCAATAATACGAGAAGCTCTTGCATTAATTGCTGTACCACTTCGCTTACATGCTCAAACATACACGTTCACTTCATATTTTGCTACCTATTTTACTTACAAGTGAGTTGGTGCAAAGACTCTAAGAGTCATTCCAATTTATTTCTCCTAGTGACATATATATATATATATATATTGTACAAATATTCTTGCAATATTACAAAGTCATCAGAAAAACCAGCATAAAAATATAATTTTAAAAATAATATTCTTTTCGTGTTGAGAAATATTGGCTCAATATTGCTGCAATATTGCTATAACAGAGAGCCTGACTCATCATTTTAAAAAGCAATGGTGAAACGGAAATCACGGATTGCAGCAGCATTGCTCCCATATAGCATCCATGTATAAAAGTGTTGAGGGAATATTGGCGAATATGGGGAATATGACAAAGCAATATTGGAGCAATGCTGCTCCAATATTGGGTGCTATAGAGGTCTTAATTTAATAATTATTAAATTATTATATTATTCGTTTGTACAAAAAATAGTTAGTTGGTTGTCGTGAATTATCTTGTAAATCGTTTTTGTT
The DNA here is from genome assembly GCA_036365515.1 of Torymus aiolomorphi. Taxonomy (NCBI): domain Eukaryota; kingdom Metazoa; phylum Arthropoda; class Insecta; order Hymenoptera; family Torymidae; genus Torymus; species Torymus aiolomorphi. The sequence goes on along the minus strand of CM070873.1, from coordinate 189,469,980 downwards.
ATCATTAACTGATAAATTATTTGTGTTTTGTAGTTACTAGGAAATTTTTTCCTTTTTTGAAGATTGATCCAGGAAGCATTGGACCTGTAAGCCTTGTTTATTATTCTTAAAATATGATATCCTGAAGTAACGTATCTTAATGAATATCGTAAAATAGTACACCAAATGTGAATCTGAATTCTAATATATTTATTCTATTATTTATTCAAAACGATGATTTCTAAAATTTAAGAGAAAAATAAATCTAATATTGAAAAAGCAAAAGATAAATAAGAAAGTTCATAACCTCATAAAGTTGAATAAAATTGAACACAATTTATCTACATAAAAAGATATTTTCGTATTATACTTTGGTTGATAGCTACAAGCATACCGACAAATATTTCTGCATTTAAATTAAAGTAACAGCTTTGGAATTCAAGAATATTTTATTAGTTGAGACTCATTTACATTAATAACAAAATGATGAAATGATTATAAATTAGATAAACTCAACTAAACTCAGTCATATTTTAAATATTTCATGAAAGACCAGATATTATAGATGAAAGTGAAATAAATATAACATGAGTTTTGTGAAAAAGTTTGTAGGATTAGATATAATTTTTTCTTTTTAATATTACTATACTTAAAAATAACAAAAATAGAAATATTTAATATTATAAGCTTGATAATAATATCCAAATATAAGTATTGTAGCATCTGCTTTACTTGTATTCGAAAATTCTAAAACAATAAAAATCCAATGTTAAAAACATACACACTATTTCATGTATGCATGTCGTTTAATATACAGTGTTCGAATTAATTATTCTCAAACAGAATATGTTGATTGATTACCTACTTGTAAATATTATTTTATTATTGTGAATTATTAAAATTTCATATAAGTGATTGCGGTACCAGAATTGTGAATACGCGAATAATTCCTGAGGGTTAATGAACATGAATGCAATCCTGAGACAATATTACTACTAAAAATGTCAAGTTTTGTGCCAACTAAAGAGTATTTGCGGGGAATTTTATTGCACTATTTTATTAAAAAAAAATCTGCAGCTGAAGCGCACAGGATTCTTGTTGATACTTATGGTGACCATGCTCTGTCTGAAACGATATGCAGAGACTGGTTTCGACGCTTCAAAAATAATGATTTTTATCTTGGAGATAAAGAAGGTGCTGGCGCACCAAAAAAGTTTAAAGGCGAAGAATTGGAGGAATTACTAAATGAAGACTCATGTCAGACGCTAGCTGAACTTGCAAAGTCATTACGAGTAGATGAGACAACAGTTTCGAAACGTTTGAAAACGTTAGAAATGATCCAGAAGCAAGGACATTGGGTGCCGTATGAGTTGAAGCCGAGAGACGTCGAACGGCGTTTTCTCACGTGTGAAGTGCTGCTTCAACGGCAGGAAAGAAAAGGTTTTTTGCATCGTATAATGACTGGCCATGAAAAGTGGATACAGTGCGATAATCCTAAGCGTGAAAAATCGTGGGGTAAGCCCGGCCATGCACCAACATCGTCCGCAAAGCCAAATATCCATGGATCGAAACTTCTCCTCTGCATTTGGTGGGATCAGGTGTAATTTATTAATAGTACCTTATATATAATGTGCTGTGAGAAATAAATTTTACTATATCCCGTATTTGAACAATAAGAATTAAATTATTTCATTAAAACAAAAATATTAAATTGAATCGTATGCATATTTTATTGCATTATTTTAATCAATCACTGAATCAACGATATATGCATCATTTTAATCTAATATTTTTGTTTCACTGAAATTATTTAGTAGTTAGGTTACACCATAGATGGTCTGGAAAGTACAACTGAATAATTGATAATTTAAAAATGCTAGTTTACTATAAAAAATGAAGTTTTCCCACTTATATATGAGGCGTTTCGCCTCAACTCTCCCAGCGCGGCGCGCGAGCGTCAAATCATGCTATTTTCAAGTCGTGTTTACGATATCAATATGAATTTCAAAAAATTATGTGATAAGCGTTTCCGACGTATTTTTTCCTCAGCTTTCCAATGGTGTAAGTGGTTTTTCCGAAATTTTCCATTTTCACCCTCAAAAAGTATAAAACATACTATATCTCGGAAAGTATATTTTTAATATTTTTTTTTATCATCTAGATCGAAAGCTGAGCATTTTTTACGTCGGAAAGGATTTTTTGCAAAATTTGCTCGAATGTTTTTCTTAGAGAAACAGAACGCGAAAGAGCAGACGCAGCGTCTCCTTCGTGCGCGGTATGCGGCGCGCTGTACAGCGCGTGGGCTAGATGTATTTCGCTCTCTAGTAACCTTATTATTTTTATTTATCATTTTTAATTCTTTATGGAATATCTTTTTGCACTTCGAATTTCACTTATATGCACGATTGACATTTTCATAGGTTATTTCGCAAAAAAAAAACCGCTGCCAATTCTTTGGCACTTAGCTTCCTCAAACTAATTCATCGTTTCCTAATTAAAAATTGAAATTCTGAAAATACATTTTTCATAAAAAGGAATGCTAAAGAATTTCAATAATACTTTGAACCGATGCGTCTTATACCAGTTTCTTGCAAAATAGTATATTACGTACCTATTTTAAAAAAAGCTTTGACAGACCACCAAGTTTAAAAAAAATTGAGATTAAAAAGAGATAAAAGAAGGGGCTAAAAATGACACTATTAATACGTTTTGATATTTTAATTTACTACATTATATAAAAATATTAAAATGATAGTTCTCGAAAATAAATGTATAATATATATTCATATAGATAATCACTTAAAATTGCAACACAATATTGCCACCAACAAGTGTAATAAGTAACAGTTAAAATTTCAAGTCGATAAATAAATTATTTTTGAGATATTAATTTTTAAATATAAAAAAGTTTTCATTAATAACAAATGACAGAGTGAAGATATTTTAAATTTTAAATTTTAAAAAAAGAAAATGTAGGTAATTTGAATACCTTTTAAGAGAAGTATATTATTTTATGTAATAATTACTATAAGATACGAAAAAATCAAAAAACTGAAAATTCAAAATCGTTTTTTGGTTATAAAACAAAAGAAAATCAATAAAATCCCAAATCCATCAGGGTACTTTCCTTTTGCCGCAAGACGAAGCGAATAAGCTTTACCCGACGAAAATCGGTTGATTAGTTTTGGAGATATTAAGAGTTGAAATATACACACACACACACGCATACACACACATACATACATCCACGAAATCAAAAATCATCAAAATCAAATAATATACACATATACCACCATAAAACATCTTTTTGAAGACTTTTTTTTCGAAAATTTTTTTCACCGTTACAAAGCTTCCTCTTTGAGGAAGCAAAAACATTACAATCAATTTGAAATAGCAGACGCAACGCTTCTCACTTACTTTTTACCCGATAGGTGGCTTGCGTATAGAAAATTTTTGCCCGAGAGTAATTTGTTGTATCCAATTATATAAGTCTGATGAATTTTCGATCTTTGTTATCCTTGAAATTGTTTAAGAATTTTAACGCTGTTTCCGTTATATTTGTGTTCTTCGTGTGTTTGCTGATTAAATCATAATTTATTTTTGGTTTATTTATTGCATTTATTTTCTCGCTACTGAAATGGATCCAGCTTTGAAGCTGAAATGCATAAATCCTTTTAATAAAATTAATCACTCTGTGCGTAAAAATTTGTCGAATTTTTCTTCAATATTTAGGAGTGCGTATCCCCTCGTACCCGAAAACGTGAAAATTTGTTCCAACTGTCAACGTCAACTTTATAAACATAAGTTAGATTTACCTTCATGCGATGCCAAAAAAGCTAAAATTGAATGTACTGATGAATATCATAAAGCAGGCGTGGCAGTTCTCAACCAATTAAAAAAAAATTTTTAGAATCACCGGGTAAGGAAGATAAAATTCAGCTACTCACGCTTGCTCCTGATTTTTGGTCTCGCAGAGACTTAATCAGAGAGTTCGGTTGTACTGAGTGGGAAGCTCGAGAAGCGAAAAAGTTAGTAACTGAAAGTGGAATTTTTTCAAAACCTGAAAAGAAAAGGGGCAAAATATTTCCAGTTGAAAGTGTAGATTCAGTTAAACGTTTTTATGAGAGGGACGATATTAGTCGTGTAATGCCCGGATTAAAAGATTGTATATCTGTTAAGCAGGATAATGGTAAAAGAGAACATGTACAGAAAAGGTTACTACTTGGTAATTTACGTGAAATTTATTGTTTATTTAAAAAAGAGCATGAATCTGTTAATATTGGCTTCACTAAATTTACTCAATTGAGGCCGCCGCATTGTGTTCTAGCGGGAAGCAGTGGTACGCATAATGTATGCGTATGTGTACACCACCAAAATATCAAGCTGATGTTCAATGCTATTAATTTACAGAGTTTAACTGAAGGTACTCGACTATTTCTTAAAAACTACCACGATTGCATCCAAGCAATCGTATGTAGTAATGCTAGTTCGAAATGTTACTTGGGAGACTGTTTAGATTGCCCCAATATGCCTGTATTACGGAAACATTTGCTTGAATGTTTTGAGAGAAATGATATTTTTCAAATACAGTATGAGTCATGGCTTCAGACAGATCGTTGCACAATAGTATCTACAACTGTAAATGTTTATGAATTCATGAACATACTGGGAGAAAAATTAATAAAATTTAAAACTCATGACTTCTTTGCAAGAGAACAATATCTTTTCTTAAGCGATTTGAAAAAAAACCTTCAAAAAGGAGAATTTCTTGTTTGTTGTGATTTTGCAGAAAACTATGCGTTTATAGTGCAAAATTCAACACAATCGTTCCACTGGAACAATAATCAAGCAACAGTTTTTACAACAGTGGTATATTATAACGAAAATCAAGATCTTAAACATATAAGCATTGCTATAATTTCTGATAATCTAAATCACGATACTGTTGCTGTTTATGAATATCAAAAAATTATAATATCGTATTTAAAAAGTAATTTCATAGTCAAGAAAATTTATTACTTAACTGATGGAGCAGGTCAGCATTTTAAGAACAAATCTACCTTCCAAAATCTTCTGTTTCATCAAAAAGATTTTGGAGTTCCTGCTGAATGGCATTTTCATGCAACAGCGCACGGTAAAGGTGCGTGCGATGGTATAGGCGCAAATTTGAAAAGAGGGGCGAAAAGAGCAAGTCTTCAACTCTCTTCGAGTAATCATATTTTAACACCAGAAGACCTTTACAACTGGGCTTTATGTAATTGCAAAGAAACTAAAGTTTTTTACAGCACTAAAGAGACCTATGAAAAAGCCGTTTTGAAACTAAAATCAAGGTTAAGTAAAATTAAATCTATACCGGGAACTTTACAGTACCATGCCGTTATTCCAATGAATAAAACAACATTAATACTAAAAAAACGTCAATGAGTTCAGAATATCAAATCTTCCTTTAAAAACCCGTAAAACAAAACAAAATAAAATTATCTACTTTAAAAAAAAAAGAATTATTAATATAAATACTAGTTTATTGTTGCTATTATTAAGGAAATCAAAATTTTAAGTGGTTGTTAGAGAGCGAAATGCATCTAGTCCACGCGGTGTACAGCGCGCCGAAAACCGCGCGCGAAGGAGACGCTGCGTCTGCTCTTTCGCGTTCTGTTTCTCTAAGAAAACATTCGAGCAAATTCTGAAAAAAATCCTTTCCGACGTAAAAAATGCTCAGCTTTCGATCTAAGGGGTAAAAAAAAATATTAAAAATATACTTTTCGAGATATAGTATGTTTTATACTTGTTGGGGGAGAAAATGGAAAATTTCGGAAAAACTACCTACGCCATTGGAAAGCTGAGGAAAAAATACGTCGGAAACGCTTATCACATAATTTTTTGAAATGCATATTGATATCGTAAACACGACTTGAAAATAGCATGATTTGACGCTAGCGCGCCGCGCTGGGAGAGTTGAGGCGAAACGCCTCATATATATAACATTGATTAATATTAATACTTACATCTAATATTAAAAAAAAATATTGTATTTTTGAAAGTTACTATAATTAGAAATTATATTTGTTGTATATTTATGATACATAACTGTTACGTGTAAAGGGGTTACGTACTTCCAGACGTAACAATAACGAAATTTAAATTAATAGTAAATTTAAAATTACCGCATTCATGTCGCTAGCGCCACCACGTTAAAATACCCTACACAAGCAATGACCTGAAGTTGCCCAGTCATATCTTTCATTCGTGTATAAAATTCCCTAGCTCGATGCTTATTTGTGCGTCAGATCTGACTTACGTTTAGCAGAGGCGTATAACAAAACTCATGTTCCTAGGGTTAACTTACATATAGACCTTGGATCCATAGATCACCTAGTAAACATACTTTTAAATGCATTATTTAAGTTCACTTATGTACACACTCCATTTATTTGAATCATTTATGTTTCTCGCCAAACCACTTTTTTATCAACATGTAAAAAAAGATTATGTATATTTCACCGACATAAAGTTCTACAGATTTATTTCACTGTAGAAAATAGATAAACTAATCTATATTTTACTGACAGAAATGCCCACATATGTACTATTAACTAGAGCTTCATGGTTGTTGTTATAAAAACAAGTTATTTCACATGTCCCAATGTTTCCTTCATCTATGCTATTTATATTTGTTCTTTTAATTTTCACTCACATATTATATTAACCTGTGTTCCAGAGTCTGCTTTCTTATAGGCTCTTGAATATATATTACCTAATCAACTAATTTTTGCATGTATTTTTTTATTCAGATTTCCTGAATTTTCGTTTTTCATTCATCCATAAACTTTCTTTCTTCTCTTCATTCTTCCACAAATTATGTCTGAAGCCCAAGTAAAAACTTCAAAGTTAATCTGGAAAAAATGGACAAAAAGTATCTAGTTTTTTCACAGCTTTATCTTTTAATTTTACATAGTTATTTAATATACTTATCTAAGGGATACTTATTTCATCGTTGACACGTAGACGGAGATATCATCGGTGACTCCATATACACGGTGACCCATTTTAATCGCCGCACCCGGATTTCTCGGAACCTAAGCCAGATAGAGAAAAATGGTTCAGACAAAAGTTATAGGGGACAAAGGGGGCCACATAATGGCGCTAACGTCTTTGACCTTGAACTTGACCTTTGAGGTTATTTCAAGGTCAAAGTGGGTTTTTCATATGGAAACACCTAGTTTTGACCCCGGATTCGGAAAGACCGGGAAATTTTACGTTCAAAGTCATATTGAGAAATTTTTTCCAAGGTCATTTCAAGGTCAAATCTAGGTTAAACTCAGAAAAATCCGTTTAAAATCGGTTTTTTTCCACGAACAACAGGCTAAACTGGTTCAAATTGATCGTAGGCTTAATAGAGGAACCCACACACCCCAAATCCACACACCCAAAACTTACACATCCTAGTAAACAAAACTCAAACTCGCACATTCTAACCCCATACACTTCATGCCCTCACATGCTGAACTGTTACACCCCGGTCCCTCAACCATACCCCACACCCCCAGTCCCACACATCCCTACCCCACGCATGCTAATCCAATACACCCCAAATCCACACATCCTGAACCCTGAAAAATTTTTCTCAAGGGCAAAATGATTTTTTAACGGAAACTTTACGATCGTTGAAGCTTCTGTTATAAATATATTAACCCTACTTTTGCGCTACCCAAAAACAACGACGTGGACGTAATAAGGATTATTTCCTTTGGGGTGCTTGATTATAGTGAGTCCCCTTGCCTCTCACTGTTCGAGATCCTTGATTATAGTGAGTCCCCTCACCTCTCACTAATGTAAATAAATTTTTATTTAACCTCGAAGCAAGTGTTCGAAATGACGACCATTTGCTTCAAGGCACATAGACAAACGCCCTTGAAAATGGCGAACTGTGTTCTGCAAAGTTTGTCTCGGAATGGCAGCGCATGCACGACGAATCCTATCCTGCATATCTGCTCTTGTAGTGGGTTGTTGCTCAAAAACAGCATTTTTTAAATACCCCCATAAATAGAAATCTGATGATGTAAGATCGGGTGAGCAAGCAGGCCAGTTAATCGGACCTCCTCGACCAATCCATCTGTTACCATAGTGCTCATTCAAAAAAGCACTTACAATTCGAGCGAAATGTGGTGCTGCGCCGTCCTGCTGGAGCCACATTCTTCGTCGCGTTTCTAAATCAACATCTTCCATCAATCCAGGTAGTTCATCTCTTATTAGCGTCAAATAGGTATGTGGATTTACATTGACTTCAAAAAAATAAGGACCAATCAAATATCCATTGATAATCCCGCACCATACCATAATACTCCAACGTCTTTGATGGTTTACAGTTCTGACCCAATGAGGATTCACATCAGACCAATAATGGCAATTATGCCTATTCAGTTCCCCATCACTTTGAAATTGTGCCTCATCAGAAAAAAGAACAAAGTTAAAAAAGTCTGGATCATTTTCTATCATTTGTAAAGCCCATTGGCAAAACACAATACGCTGTTGGAAATGCTGAAACTGTAGCTCTTGAACCAAAGTAATATGATACACGTGATGTTGAAGCACCTTCATAATTCTTAAAAAAGTATTTCTTGGAATACCAATTTCCCTTTCGACTCGACGAGCGCTAATGTGTGGGTCAAGATGAATTATTGCAAGGATAGTTACAACTCGATTATCATTTTCATCATACTCATGGCGCCTACGTTGGCGAACCATGTGTCCACCACGAGCTCTTTGAGTTAAACGTCTGACAGCTCTATCGTCAGGATGACGTCTGTCAGGATAGCGTTCAGCATAAAGTCTTACCGCACCACGATAATTATTTTGGCTTGCTCCTAAAACCAAAATCATATTTCGTTGGGCGGATAGTCAGCCATTTCAGAGCCAGCTATTAATTACTATTAAATTTAAATAGTAAAATGGTATCAAAAATATTAATAATTATAAGGCTCGCCCGTATACGGTCGCGCCTAAAAAGGAAAAACTTTGGAAAATTACGGTAACTTTAATTAGCTAACTGTAATTGCCATAAATACTTCGTTTGTCACACTTTTTTAATTTTAAATTTTAAAATAAAATAATATTTAAAACATTAAAGATATTCAATTCAATAAAGCATTATTTCTTATTTTAATTGCAAATAAAACTAAAACTTCCTTTTATTTTATTGTTTTATGTAAATAATGTGAATTAGTAGCGTTCGAATTTCAGAAATGCTAATTTTGATAATGTAATCATTAAAAACACATCTACGAAGAAAATAGATTCCGTCAATGGTTCTTTTAAATTTATTTTTCAGGTTCTAGCAGGATAGTGGAGCACCACATTCCACGCTCATAATAACAGCATTTTTAGTATTAGATGGATTGGTTGAGGAGGTCCGGTGAAATGGCTTGCTTCTTCATCCCATACTTTACCATCAGACTTTTGTTTATGGGGGTATTTGAAAAATGCTATTTTTGAGCAACAACTCACTACAAGAGCAGATATGCAGGATAGGATTCGTCGAGCATGCGCTGCCATTCCGAGACAAACTTTGCAGAACACAGTTCGCCATCTTCAAAGGCGTTTAACTATGTGCCTTGAAGCAAATGGTCGTAATTTCGAACACTTGCTTCGAGGTTAAATAAAAATTTATTTACATTAGTGAGAGGCGAGGGGACTCACTATAATCAAGCACCCCGAACAGTGAGAGGCAAGGGGACTCACTATTATCAAGCACCCCGAACAGTGAGAAGCAAGGGGACTCACTTTAATTAAGCTCCCCAAAGGAAACAATCCTTACTACATCCACGTCGATGTTTTTGGGTAGCGCAAAAAGTAAAGTTAATACATTTATAACAGAAGCTTCAACGATCTTAAAGTTCCCGTTAAAAAATCATTTTGCCCTTGAGAAAAATTTTTCAGGGTTCAGGATGTGTGGATTAGCATGCTTGGTGTAGGGATGTGTGGGACTGGGGGTTTAGGGTATGGTTGTGGGACCGGGGTGCAACAGTTCAGCATGTGAGGGCATGAAGTGTATGGGGTTAGGATGTGCGAGTTTGAGTTTTGTTTACTAGGATGTGTAAGTTTTGGGTGTGTGTTTTGGGTGTGTGGGTTCCTCTATTAAGCCTACGATCAATTTGAACCAGCTTAGCCTGTGGTTCATGGAAAAAAACGATTTTAAACGGACTTTTCTGAGTTTAACCTAGATTTGACCTTGAAATGACCTCGGAAAAAATTTCTCAATATGATTTTGAACGTAAAATTTCCCGCTCTTTCCGAATCCGGGGTCAAAACTATATGTTTCCATATAAAAAACCCACTTTGACTTTGAAATAACTTCAAAGATCAAGTTCAAGGTCAAAGACGTTAGCGCCATTATGTGGCCGCCTTTGTCCCCTATAACTTTTGTCTGAACCATTTTTCTCTACCTGGCTTAGGTTCCGAGAAATCCGGGTGCGGCGATTAAAATGGGTCACCGTGTATAAAATAAATAAAAATACCTACGGTTGTTGATTTTTTATACAATTATAAGATATAAGACATTTTTGTATATAAAACTAATACATAACGTCACGTTAGAGAGGTTCTCTTTCTCTCGCTCTCTCTCGCAATAACCACTGACAAGCGGAGGCAGGTTGGTGTGAATCACCGATTACCATGACACTTTGCTGGTGAATAGAGTATCAAAAACTACTCAACACGTGTTTTTGCTTCCTCCTAGAGGAAGCGTTGTGATAGTAATTTTTTGAGTTATTGTAAAAACATATTATAATTATTTTCCGAGGTGTGAGGAATCAAAATACATGATTTTTTAGAAATATCTGTATGGATGAGTGTGTGTGTGTGCATGCGTGCGTGCATGCGTGTGTGTGTGTGTGTGTGTGTGTGTGTACGCACGGCTGGATCTCAGCTTCTACTAGATCGATTTTGACCCGACAGGTCTCATTTATTTTGTTTTTTTTGTATGATGGCGGGTCAAAAATTCGTTTTTTGATTTGCTGATGCATTTTTGTTTTATTGGGTATACAAATAAGTTTCCGCCGTTTTCAAGAGATGGCTCCACCGACAAGATTAATTTGAAATCGTCAGATTTAAAATATCACATAGAAAGTTTGGACACCTGGCAACAACATAACCTTAAAATACTATTGACTTTGTATTGGCAGTATACTTTTTTTTTTGTTCGAAAATGTCGAGTTTTGTACCGAATAAGCGTCATTTGCGGGAAGTTTTGATTTATTTATTTCATTTAAAGAAATCTGCTGCTGAGGCGCATCGATCGCTTGTAGAAGTTTACGGTGATGTTGCTTTAAGTGAGGGAAGTTGTCGTGAGTGGTTTCAAAAGTTTAAAAACGGCGAGTTTGACGTGGAAGATAAAGAACGCGAAGGAAGGCCAGTCAAGTTTGAAGACGCTGAGTTAGAGGCATTGTTGGACCGAGACTCATGCCAAACTGAAGAGCAGCTCGCAGAAAGCTTGGGAGTGACTCAACAAGCGATTTCACACCGTCTCAAGACCATTGGTGTGGTACAAAAGCAAGGAAGTTGGGTTCCGCATGAGCTGAAACCCAGAAATGTCGAGCGCCGTCTTTTCACGTGCGAACAACTTCTCCAAAGACAAAGTCGAAAGGGTTTTTTCCATCGAATAGTGACGGGGGATGAAAAGTGGATCTACTACGACAATCCAAAGCGTAGGAAATCATAGCGTAAGTCCGGCCATGTAACAACTTCAACGGCCAAACCGAATATTTATGGCAAAAAGTTAATGTTGTGCATTTGGTGGGATCAGCTCGGAGTAATCTATTACGAGCTACTCCAGCCTAACGAAACTATCACTGGAGAACGTTATCAACAGCAACAGTTGCAATTGAGCAGAGAATTGAAGCTTAAACGCCCCCAATATGCCAAAAGATATGACAAAGTGATTTTTCAGCACGACAACGCTCGGCCACATGTTGCAAAAGTCGTCAAGGATACCTTGGAAGCTTTACAATGAGATGTCTTACCCCACCCACCGTTTTCACCAGACATTGCTCCTTCGGACTACCACTTGTTCCGGTCGATGGCTCACGCCCTGGTCAAGCAGCACTTCACTTCTTACGAAGAAGCCAAAAATTGGGTCGATTCATGGGTAGCCTCAAAAGATGAAGAGTTTTTTCGACGTGGCATCCGAATGCTGCCAGAGAGATGGCAAAAAGTAGTAGCCAATGACGGACATTATTTTGAATAAAATGTAACGTATATTTTTTTTACAATAAATAGATAATTTTTATTAAAAAAACGGCGGAAACTTATTTGTATTTACAATATTTCGAATTTTCGATTATCTCAAAATTGATTTTTGCTTTTTATAATGATAATGTTGCGTCGAAAACTCGAAAGACGCGCGCGTCGGCGTGTGTATGCATGCGACAGAGGGCGACACCTCACAGCGCTGCGAATCTGTCGCGCGTGCGAGTATGGAGGTATGTGTGTGTGTTTCTTTTTGGAGGGAGTAAACCGGGCATGCGTGGCGATAAGTGACTAAGTTCGGACCGGAAGGTGCAGGGACATAGAAGGCCGGCGCGAGAGAGACGTTCTTCGGTTGTTGTTGAAAGGCCACCAAGAAAATCGAGCAGGTTAATTTTTGGGTAAGAAGCATCGTCTTCGGATAGCGCACAAGGGCTCGTATCATCTTCCGCACAGTCCGTTGAAGTCGTCATTGAGCACCTCCACCGGAGTGCAAAAACGCGTGAAAGGTATGTCATGCGAAATACAGCACGAAGGGGCAGTACGGGTAGTTACGTTCTGTTTTTTATAACACAAACAAGGCATTAAATGCTGTAATCAGTCGTACGATCGGCACAGGGCAGGACGTCGTGCGTCTTCAGCCGAAACTGTCGCCTTCGCAGTCATTCAGAGGGGCGGGACAGCGATTGTCCTCAGCCGTTATCAAATCCTCACAAGGGATCGTTATTCGAGGCGAGATGCCGACCATCTTCAGCCGATTTACGTTTTTAAGTTAGAAAACCATTTTGAATCATTGTCGGAGAGTTAGTCACGCGCCTTTAGTTGACTCTGACGTTAAGCGCGTGTTTACAATTCCTGGAAGGCGAGACAAAATTCCTCGCACAATGCCAAAAAAACGCGTAAAAGCGATTTTTTCGATGTATTATTGATAACTACCGTTAAGAATCATTATGATCTTCTCATTGTCATTGTTTAATTTCTTTTATCACAATAACTTAATAAAACCATGTTTTGATTTAAGAATTTAAATCCCCCTTGAATTTATTCTTATTAATTCCAACCCGTTTCCCACTTCGTTTTTATGCACTTAATCGAATTTCCCCCCTTTTGGTCTAGGTAGGAAGACTCGAGAGAGTTCACAACTAATTGAAAAATTGAATCATGCAGGTTTTGTCTCTCCTGGAGGGAAAATTTGTGATCGCGGCTACAGATAAGATCGAGATATTTGAATCGAATGGATAGCATTCGAAAGAGTATTAAAATACCTATATTTTCTAAAAAAAAAAAAATTCCCTAACTATTACGGTTCTTTTGTTATTAACAAAAACGTATTTTTTCTTCAACAGCTTCTAACTCCTAAACTAAACGGTCAATGTTCTTGATAAAAATCTTGATAATGCAGAATATAAATAGCTGCAATCTGTAAAAATTTGAATCCATTTTGTCGACTAGTTTTTGAGAAAAAAAAAATGAAATATGAAAAAAATGAGTTTTGTATGTCCAACTATTATGGAAGTAAAATTGACTTAATCGCTTTGAAATTCTTTTTAGAGGCAGATTTTGTATAGCTCTCAGTCGAGTTCTTTGGGAAAAATGATTAGTCCAGAAATTTCAGAAATATTTGAGGTTAAAATTTTTTTAACCTTCTTTTCAAATCGTGATTTCTCAACGGCTCCATGAATCAGCTCAAAATTTATAGACAATTTTGAATATGATATAGAGAATATGTGTTTGAATTTTCATCAAGATCGTACGATTACTTTTTGAGATATTTGATTTTGAAAATTTTCGTATTTTACAAAGTTATTTTCTTTGTCGCATGATGACTAGAGAAAATAAAAATTGGTTTAATCATGTTGAAATTTTGTGGAGATGTAGACTACATATTATCGTATAAGTCCTTTAGGTCAAAGAATTGCCTCATGATCTTTAGAGATATTTAAGGCTAAAATTCTTTTACGGTTTTTTTCAAAATCGTAATTTCTCAATGACGACTTCATGTATCAGCTTGAAATTTATAGACTATGTTGTATGCAATATAAGCAATAACTGTGTAAAATTTCATCTAGATTATATGGTTATTTTTTGCGATGTTTGATATTTAAAATTTTAGTCTTTTTGAAAATGACTTTCTTTGTTGTCGCACAATATAACTACATTAAAATTGTTTTAATTTTTTTGAAATTTGGTGGAGATGTAGAGTTTGTATATTATTTATTAGAAAAGTTCTTAGGGTAAAAGAATTCGTTTATGAATTTCAGAGATATTTGAGGTTAAAACTATTTTAGCCCTCTTTTAAAAGCGTAATTATTCGGAAACGCATTTATGTATACTAGAAAATGGAAATGACATGCACTATGCGCTATGCGTCGATGCGCGCGTGTTGTATACCTGCTTTATTTTTGTAATAGCCATTTTTTATTTTTAAGGTTAGAACCTTTTTCTTACATCGGAGATTTCAGAAAGAGCACACAAATACGGACAGACATACTACTAGAGACAAGTACCCTATGTATGAAATTTCACAAAGAAAATATAACTTAAATATTTTTTCAAAACAATCAACACGTTCCTTAAAATCTAATTTTTTAAATATATTCTAACAATACAATTTCTCTATAGTCCTTTTATTTATTCTAATCTCATCTATTCAATAAGCACTCTCTACAAATGGTAATAATTTTTTTCATGACTATACAAATAATAATATTGATAATAAAACTTTCTACGTAAGTATAAAATAAGGCAGGTATAGAAGTTTTTCCTGTATAATCTATAAAATAATATTTCTGATTTTTTAAAAGAAGTCAAATAAATACTGTAGTAAAAAAGTCCTTTACTTCTTTGAGTGAATGTATGCTCAACAAATTATATGTAAGTACATTCAAATTGCACTGCAAATCAAACAAACGAAAGTTGTGAAATCAATTATCGATAGTCAAGTAATGCAAACCATTCTCCGAAAAACTGTCTGACTATGTTCTCAGAAATGTAATCAAATTTCTTCATTCTTCTATATAAATTAAACACAAGAAAGTACTGAAATCAATTAATTGTAGTCAAGTACCGACCATAAGAACTTTTCGCACCTCGCGTGTAAAATTACATTTTACGCCCACGTCGTAACTTCAAAATTATACAGCCAGCGGGCATAAAGTAATACATAACGCCCCAGAGGCCCAATAGCTCACACACTCCTACAAAACTTTATAGTACCTACGTACTTTACGCCCGTGTAAGCTAAATTATTTTAATTATATAACTATTATGTCTTCTTTTTAATTCTAAAATTCATAAGAATTTTTTCAGATATTTACGAAAAGTCAAAGCCTATATAAAAAAATTACATAGTTACCACCACATCACCATTTTTCATTATTCTTTCTCAATTTTGAAATTTCTATAATATTACGCATCTTGGGAGGACAATAGAAATCTAGAGCTGCTCGTGATGTAAATTGTTTGCTAATACCAGGTCGTGATGTAAATTGTTTGATAGAAGGAAAAAAAGAATTTTTGTAAATTATTTTTTAGCCTGGAATGTACTCTAATTCATCGGTATCGATTTCAATAATTTCGTCATCAAAATCAGATTCAATTTCTGATTCCGACTTTCCACTGCTAATTGGAATGTTTGGAGAAATAATCGATGGATGATTCTGACAAATAAGAGAGTTATGATATAAAAGTATTTTTACAGTACCAATAAATTGTAATAATTGATCGTGAGCGAACAGTATCACAATAACACAGCTATTTTAGGTTCAACTTGTTACTGCAGCGAATCTAATTATATAAATCAATGAGCTACTTTAGATGTGAATATGGATTTCGGGGTTCTCACCACCTAGCGGTGATTTTTGCTACTATTAGATGAATATTCTAAAATACGTTGATAAATGCTCAGCCAAACGGAAAAAAATTTTTGTGTTTCTAGCGATTCAGTGACTGATTCTTGTGTTTTTGAGGTCAATGAATCAGAACCCGGGGTTGGTTTGACCCGTAAGATCAAGACTATTCCAAGATCAAATTACGAAACTCATCGCCATCAATTTGATATCGTACATGTATATGTTTTTTGGGTTACTAAATTGGAATCAGATATTTTTTTATCTGTAACAAATCGATGACAAGGTCATTTTAAGGACAATATGATCCTTGGGCAAAATTGAGTCATTAGATCACAATTTTGTCCTAACCTCAAAAAACAGATGAAAAATCTTCATTTTTTTGAAAGTTCTTAGTGATTTTCTAGAATCTGAAGGGCGATGACCCAAATCTGTGTTGCATGTAGAAAATAGAAAACAAATTTTTTTGGGCCCATAACCTGATGAAAGACCAAATAAAAAAAAATTTGTGTAATTTATAGGCAACATATGTTGATTCACGTATTTCCATCTCCTGAAAACAAATTCATGCTTACTTTTGCTCAATCCTCATCAAATCGTCAAAATTTCAGTATTTTCACCTGTTTTTGGAGGTTAGGAAAAAAGTAGGTTTTGTTGGCGAAATTTTGACCACAGATTCGTGTTCAGGAGGCCAAAATGCATTGAAAACCATATATGGTATTTCTGGGTTCGATAACTTTTTTTTGTAGACTGGCGTAATGGATAAAGAAACTCAAATGTCGGTTGATGGTACCCTCTATAATGTTTTCCAAGCAATAATGATACAAAGTGACTTTATTTGACCAGATAAAACATAAATAATGCTAAAAACAAAAAAAATAGTGCTTTTACGTGTGAAGGGTATTCGTTTGTTTCCGGCCTCTCTGAGTTACGCACCCGGAGAGGTTGATTTTACGTGAAATAAGTAGTCGGAAGGCAAGAAGTATAAGTAAACTGGTATTTATTCAATACTCAAACGCGCGAGAGAAAGGTGTCCTCATCGTGTGTAAGTATATATGTGCGCGGCGCGGATGATTCGTCGTAGTCGTGGCTTCGTAGCTTCCTCGTGAATTGATGGCTGAAGACTCCGCTATCGTCCTATCTCGTTCTGGAGAAGCCGTATCGTCTAGACCTCTCTTATAGGTTCCCCGTGGGAAGAATCGAGAGCGCGACGTCGGAAGCGTCGCATTTTATACTCGCGGTGCAGTGTCGTCTCCCACTTTTTTAATTAATCATAGGTGGGGACCGGCTGCACGTGGAGCTTCGTTCTTTCGTTAGTGTCGATCTCGTAGTTTTCGGCCGCTCGACCGATTCGACCAACTGCGCCATCCTTGCGCCATGGTCGTGGCTTTAAAAGTAAAAGTACATTATAAATTATGTTTGTTAAGTATAAAACTACACTTTAATTGATTTCACAACTTTTTTGGGATTGACTTTTAAGTATCCGCGTGAAAGAAATTTATTTCGACTTCAGAACGCAAAAATTTATTATTTATTCGTAGAATTCCTTTTCATAAAATAAAACGTAAATAATTTTTTAAGATATTGTATAAGTTTCGCAAAATAATTCTTGTGGTTTCCGAAAACATTCTTATCGTTTGTAAAAGTTTTTGTAAAGTGATTGTAAAGATTTTGGAAAAGAATTTCTCGTTGCTTGCAAAAGTTTGTAAAGGATTGTAGAAGTTTTGTAAGATAATTTATTAATGGATTTTTTTTTAAATGTAGTGATGGACCTGTTAAGAGTGAAGTTGCGTGTTTAAACGCTCTCCCTCTCTGTCTACCGTTATGGTGGGGGTAAATGCTCGGCGTGCTTCGCAACGCCGCGCGGAGCGCTTGCTCACTTCGTCGCAGCACGGACAAGAGAAAGGACTCTCTAATAAAGTAACTTTTATTCTCGAAACCGACGTTTTCAATCTCCCCATCCACTACATCCTCAACAGGTTATGGGCCCAGGGCGCAGTGAGGCTGCAGATCAGCCTCAGGATGGCGAGGCCTCGGCGACGATGGCAAAAGGTATATACGAAAGTGCGCAAGCGAAGGGCCGTTGCAGCGAGCGAGCGGCGTTGCGACATTTTGATCTCGCCGAGGAGGGGAAAAAAAAAAAAAAAAAAAATGAACGTCATTTTTGCGATCGCGTTTTCGTGCTTTGGCAGGTCTTCCGGAGGCGTGAGTGCGAATGTTGGGTGTAACACGAGTGTTAAAACTAAAAAGCGCCAAATTGTGATCGCGAAAACGAATGTCGAGCAGAGTGTAAGCGTCGGTTCGCGTCTGTGGAAACAAATGTCGAACAGCGAGTGAGCGCCGGGTTACAACTATAAAAATGGATATCGAGCAGCGAGTGAGCGTCGGTTCGCGATTGAAAGAGCGAGTGTCGAGCGGCGAGTGAGAGTCGATTCACGACTGCAAGGGCGAATGTCGGACGAGTGAGCGACGGTTTGCGTTTGTAAAGGCGAATGTCGGGCGAGTGAATAAGCTTGTGTTAAAGGGGCGGAATGCAGGTCGGGAAAATGGTCGTGTTGGGCTTTACGGGCGGACGCGTTCGTGGAGTCCGGCGCGGCATTTCCGTCGAAAGCCAAGATGGCTGCTCGCCGGTGATCGGCGTGGGCAAGCGGCGTCGGTGAGCGCGTGCTAAAATGGCGGCGCGCTAGCGAACACGTGGAGGAAGCGACGTCCAAGCGCGCGTGCCAAGATGGCAGCTCGCTTGGGTCCGCGCATCGCAGAGAGAGACAGAGTATGAGCTCCCGCGTGAAGTGACGTCACGGAGGACGCCGCGCGTGCGGAAGGAGAGAGGCCGCGCGCGCTCATGCCCACAGCGTACTACAACAATGTAGCGCTGCAGCAGCCATATACGCGAACGATATTATGTCAAGCAACGCTGTGCGGGCTTGATGTTCTAAATCGTCGCGTGCAATGGAAGCGTGCAATATTTATTTAATCACACAAATAAAAATTAGTTAAAATTACTTATTTGAGATTTTTATCGAATGAAAATTTTATATTATCGAATGAAATTTTATAAAATTGAATGAAAATCTTATTTTATTATCGAATGAAATTTTATATAATTGAATGAAAACCTTATATAATATTATCGAATGAAATATTTATATAATTAAATGGAATTTTAAAGTATAAAGAAATTCCTGAATTAGCGAATGAACGAAATTAAGTACTTAATAAACAAATAATATTAAATTATAGATCGATCTGCGAATGAAATTTAATAATTAAAATTGCAAATGAAAATTAAACTAGCGAACGATAACAATGCGGCGAATGAAAATAGCTATTGAGAATGAATTATAAATATGGGTAATCTATGTACAGATGAAAAGAGCCTATATCTGTTCCTGAGGACGCAGGAGGAGCTATTAGAGCTGAGTATCCTACACGATGGCGAGCTGGTGTGGGTCGAAATTGAAGACAATCAAATGATTTTTAAAACCGAGTCTGGTTATGCTTAGACTACAGCAAAAGCATTTGTCACCGATGAAGAATGGACATTGGTGGAAGAGGCACTAGCTAAAACACCGGGAAAGTTACTCTTGCCTTATTGCCGAAATTTAGAGAAGGATTGCAATCCAGAGACTGCAGCGAGTGCAGAGACTGATGCGAATGGAGAACCCGAAGCGACTGGACAAAGTAAAGAGAATGTAGAGACTGCTGCGAATGAAACTGCGAATGTTCCAGCAATTGTATCAGCGACGGAAACCAGAGTGGAGCGACTGGTATTGATACAGAATAATGCTAGCTGTCAAACTGATACTGACAATAATCAGGCAAATAGTAACATGTTAAGAGGTAAACCATCTATCAAAATTCTTGATAGAGCGAATGTAAAAATAAAGCGAATAATGGTAAATAGAAAATTTATTAATGAGAATGTTCTGACTAATTCAAATAAAATCTTTGTAGAAATAAGTGCTCAACTGGACTCAGTGATAGCCAGGATGAAGAGGGTAGAGCAGCGACAGCTACAACTTGACAAAACTATCTCCGACATGCGTCAGGAGAATAGGGAGCTCATAGAAGACCATACTGACAGAAATTGGAACAGTATGGTAGATTATGTCTAGGAGCAGGTGGGTGCCCGAGCCACTGATAAGGAAACATCATTTGACGAAGAAGAATGCGTCAACTCGACTCAGGTGCCATCTCAGACAGATTTTAATAAAACTCAGATTAGGCGAATAATTAAGAGCGAGTTAGCAAAAATTAATCAAACAAACGAGTCAGCGAATGGTAACTTTCTCAATGTTTCAAGAGAATTGACCGAAACATTGAAGACTCAGCTTTCGGGTAAAGATACAACATTTAAACGTGATTATAAATTAACGATTAAAACTAAATTTGAATTCTTCATGGATTATTTTACATCTGAACTAAGATCGCTAGAACTACTATATGTTATTGATTCGAATGTTAAAGCGAATGAAAGGCTAAGTGAAACAGTTAAAGAAAAACATAAATTCAAGGTACGCGATATTCTAATTAATCGTATCGATTCAGAATATCATTTTAAAATAATGGAAATTAAAGATCCTGTCGAAATGTTGGATAAAATTAAAAACATCAAACATTGTGAAGTCAATCTAACCTCGTCTGCTATTAGAAAGCAGCTACCCAATATAGTGTATACTCCATCGAAAGTGAAGGCGACTGTTTTTATCGACCGATTCGAGGAGATTGTAAGAAATTACAATAACTTGTCTGGGATGAGGCCTTTGTCAGAGGATGAAAAGGGAGATGCATTCCTCACTGCAGTAGCAGTGAATGTGCCGAGAGTACAGGATTTGGATATCATGGCTCAAGAAACAGGTGGTTTATCGTACGGTAAAATGAAAAATACTATTTTGCAGATTGAGAGTATTAAGAGATCAGCGAATGGTGCTTCCAAGGAAAATAAAAATACAGCGACGGCAATGGCAGCGAATGTGAAGCCAAACTACAGTGGCTTTAGGTGCTACACCTGTGACTCCTATGGACACATAGGCAAGAACTGCTCAAATGCAGGCACTGGTCTTCGCATCTGCTTTGAGTGCAAGCAGCTAACTTCCCACACTGCAGAGCAGTGTCCGCAGTGACAAAAGGCGGCAATTCAAAAAGGTATGATAACAGAGTTAATAATGCGAATAATAAGCGGAAACACGGAAAAGACAGCGAAAGTAATCCTAAGTGACAGAAATACAATAGAGCGAATAGGCAAAATAACAAAAGTAACAGAGGTAATAACAAATGGAATAATAGAAGGAAAAGGAGAAATGACACTAACAACAAACCCAATAACCAAAAGGATAACAAAGAGAATAACGCTGGTGAGTACCGACTAAAAGAGACAGACAAAAACATGAGAATGTTAGAGACGGACGTTAATTATGCACTGAACGTAACGACTGTAGCGAAATCAGAAAATAAAAGAACTTGTCTGGCGAAATTTCTAGCTGACACTGGAGCGACAGAACACTTAACTAACTCCAAACTGATTTTCAAGTCTTTCTGTAAAAAGGAAAATGAAATCAGATGTGCGAATGAGAGTGCGAATACAAACATTAAATCGGAGGGAGAAGGCTTAGTTCAAGCCTACACCGAAGGCAACAAATTAATCGAATTGGAGAATGTAATTTGTGCTGAGAAATTGTCTGAAAACTTAATGTCGCTAAGGAAATTCGTAGATAAGGGCTTAAGCGTTTATTTAGATAACAAACAAATTAACATCTTTGATCCTAAATCGAATGAAACACTTGTTACTGGAATCTATAAGAGACCGTACTGGATAATAGAACTTGAAATTAACGATAGTAAAACAAAGGATGAAGCGAATGAAAATAAAGTAGTAGCGTATGTAACGACCAGAAGAATGAAACGGGAGAATATTAATCAAACGGAACTTACATCAAATGATCAACAAATAATTGAAGCAAATGATACGAATGAAGCTAATAATATGAATGATTGTGTACATGAAACTGTTAGTGACTGCGATAATACTAATGAGACTGATGTAGCGAGTGATAAGATTGAAAATCTCACTGAAACAAATGTTCAATGTTCCGACTTCGAAAACACGATTGTTAATAGAAAAGTGTATCAGGTTAATGATTACGAATTAGTAGAGAATGTTAAAACTAAATCGAATGAAATATTAGAATGCAACTTAGAGAATGTTGAGAATGATAAAAATAAAGCGACATGTAATAAGGCTATGCTCTGGCACGCTAGAATGGGTCACGCGTCAATAAAATATTTACAAATGCTACAAAAGAAATATCCACAATTTAAAGATCTGAAAGATACAGTATTCGATGATTCTATTTTAGACTGTGTATGATTTCGAAAATCAATAGATTACCTTTTAACCAAACTAGAATGAGAGCGACTGAACCACTTCAAATAATTCATTCTGACACAATGGGAATGATAAGTCCAGTTACTTATCCCACGAAATACAAATTTATCTCGGTATTTATAGATGACCATTCTAGACTTGCCATGGCTTATCCTATGAAAACAAAAGATGAGACTGCTGTGTGTTTTGATCAGTTTGTTAAAAGTGCAAGGAATCTATTAGGCAGAGATGCGAAGGTTTGTTTTCTGCGTTCTGATCAGGGCACTGAATTTACGGGCAGTCAAATGGCAAAAAAACTTGCAAAATACGGAACAGAACTTCAGCTAGCTTGTCCTGACACTCCTCAACACAACGGAGTGTCAGAGAGGTTTAATCAAACCATACAGCGAAAAGTTCGATCTTTAATGTATGATTCAGGATTACCGGAAAATATGTGGGATCTGGCACTCGGTTCGGCTGTGTACGCTTATAATCGAACACCTCATGCTTCAATAGATATGAACACTCCGATTCAAGTATTCAAACCAGAGTATAAAGTAGATCTAAATCAGATCAAAAGATTTGGATCTCTAGCCTACATGAAAATTCAGAGGAAAGTAGGTCCTAAGTTCAGAGCGATTGGTAAGCGAGTGATCCTAGTAGGATACAAGGAAACTGGATTTGTCCTGTTCAGTCCTGAAGAAGGAAAACTGTTTGAAAGTAGAGATGTTAGATTCAACGAAAAATCAGTGTTTAGAGATAAATACAAACACAGAGAAATGAACAATTGGGAAAAATTAGAGAATGAATTTGATTCTGACAAATGGTTTGTAGAATTTGAACAAGAAAAGGCGACTGAAATATCAAGAACGGAGGGAGAAGCAAAAAGACGCAGAGGTCGGCCAAGAAAACACAAAGAGACTGATAACGAATGTACAGAGAATGTTGCGAATGTCCACGCCTTATTGGCATCGGTCAATGATGATCCTGTCAACTTCAACGAAGTTCTTAAGCGACCGGATAAGCGACAGTGGCTGAATGCTATTAATGAAGAACTGGAATCAATGAATAAAAGTCAAGTCTGGCAATTAGTAGACAGATCATCTATTGAAAACAAATCCAGCAAACCAAATATCATAGACTCTAAATGGGTCTTTAAGAAAAAGACTGAATCAGATGGGAAAATCCGCTACAAAGCCAGATTGGTCATCAGAGGCTTTAAAGACAAGAATGAATATGACTTACAGGAAACGTATGCTCCTGTATCTCGCTTGCCGTTAATTCGAATGATGCTGGCAATTGCAAATAAGCATGATCTCAACATGTATCAGCTGGACGTAAAAACAGCCTTCCTAAATGGCGAATTGGAAAAGGAAGTATTCATGGAGATACCTGATGGGTTCGAATGTTCTACCGATGTTAAGCGAATGATGGTTTGTAAATTAGTAAAATCACTTTACGGACTGAAACCAAGTCCAAAATGCTGGAACAAAAGGTTCAAAGAGAATGTAATACAAATGGGACTAACACCAGATGTGGATGAGCCGTGCTTGTTCACCTGGCATCTTGAACATAAAATATTGATTCTAGTCTTATATGTGGATATCATAATTATTAGTAACGACAGGAATAAAATGACCGATGTAAAGCGACAGTTAAGTGAATGTTTTGAAATGACTGACATTGGCGAACCGAAAACTTACTTAGGACTAGAAATCACAAGAGACAGAACAGCCCGAAAATTATCAATTAAGCAATCTAAATATATTGACAAAATGTTAAATCGATTTGATGTACAAAATTGTAAACCACGAAACACACCAATGATCTCGAATCAAGTAGCGAACAGAGAAAGAAGACAACGAGAAACAGCGAATGATAAAGAAATTATAAACCTTATTGAAAACAAGAATAATCGATTATACAGAGAAGCGACTGGATCATTGTTGTACTTGGCGAATGGATGTAGACCAGATATTGCGTATGGAGTGAATGTTATCAGTAGGCATCAAGTCGATCCAACTGAGGAAGACTGGAAATTAGTAGAGCGAATGTTCCAGTATCTTCAAGGTACAAGAAACTTAGGCTTAAATTACTATGGAAACGGAGACAGCCTGCAAGGATACTCTGATGCAAGTTTCGGCGACTGTAAGGACTCAAAAACAACGAGTGGTCTTGTAGTTCAATTGTATGGAGATACTATACAATGGAGAACGAAAAAGCAACAATATGTGGCCTTGACAACCTGCTAAGCTGAATATGTGGCAATGAGCGACTGTGCACAGGAATTAATGACTATATTCAATTGCTTAAAGAGAGTGTTAAACAATGACTTTAGACCAATGACATTATGGTGTGATAACAAAGCTGCTGAAGCGAGTGTTAAAACTGGAGGAAGTAGCAAGCTAAGACATATGACTGAAATAAAGGAGCATTACGTTAGAGAATGTGAACAACTGGGATTTGTGACTGTAAATTGGATTTCCACAAAGCGACAGTTAGCAGATTTATTAACGAAATCCTTAACTTTTGACACACATACAAAACTAACGAGACTGATTCTAAATGAACAATAATACAGAATATACATGTTTGAATAATTTATGTTTCAGGAAACAATAATCAGTGAATGTTCGGCGAAGGTTTAAATTGAAGATTTAGAGAATGAAATCATAATTAGTATATAAGAAACTAACGAAATTAATTATTTATTTTGTATTAAGCTGACTTATTTGTTCAAATATAAACTGCGAGTGAGTTCAAGCACGTGCGTTAATTGTAAGCGAATGAATCAATGAGAAATGTTAAAAAATTTATTTTGTATTGTAAGCGAATGAAATGTAAATATTGCAAGCGAATGAGATGTAAAGCCTGAAATAAGTGTGAGCGTGTAAACCACGGGAGGGAGTGTTAAGAGTGAAGTTGCGTGTTTAAACGCTCTCCCTCTCTGTCTACCGTTATGGTGGGGGTAAATGCTCGGCGTGCTTCGCAACGCCGCGCGGAGCGCTCGCTCACTTCATCGCAGCACGGACAAGAGAAAGGACTCTCTAATAAAGTAACTTTTATTCTCGAAACCGACGTTTTCAATCTCCCCATCCACTACATCCTCAACAGGACCATTTTTGGAGATATTTTGTAGAGAAAATTTATGATGAGTAATTTACAGAAATGATTCTGTTATTGAAAGTACTCGACTTTAATTTAATGAGTAATACTACAGATAAGAAAAATGATTTTTGTGAGAAATATAAAATGTTTTTATAAGAATTATAGAAAATACTTTAAAAAATAGTTTTTAAAAGTGTTTATTATAATTGTTTCCAAAAAACATTTAAGCTTTCAGTCAAGTTCTTTGTAGAGAGTTGGACAGTTGTTGAGAGCAAGATTGTTTGGATAAAAACATTAAACTTTTATTAGTATTTCAACAGAGAATTTAAAGTTGTTAAAAAAGATAACAATACTATATTTTATCTTTGTAGCTGACACAACGAATAAAATAAAAATGTACAAGTTCTCAGAATTACAATCCAAATCTCTGTATCACCTGATTTTCTTGCTTTTATAAAACTAGAAGCTCCAAGTTGGCTGAGAACTTGAGGTCTCATGTCAACTGAGAAAATTATAACAGTATATTATGATACATGTGACTTAAGTGGCCCATTATTGCACGGCGCGATGTTAGCGCCCGAGCGTAAGGAGGGTGTTTAATCACGCCGTGCTGTGGGCCACTGAAGTCACATATATCGTACGATATTTTATAGCACGTGTACCTAAATGCGCTGTCACCCCTATCCATGTCACGAGCAGTTCATCATTGCACCGTGAGGTTAGCGCACGAGCGTAGCCAGTGCGATAAACACGGTGCACTAATGGACTACTTAAGTCACGGATAGGCGTGACTTAAGTGCGGACTTAGGTCACGCCGTGCGATAAAATTAGATTAACTGAGCACTTTTATTCGTTGAAATTTTCACAACAATAACAATTCATTTTTGCTTTTTTCTGTATTTTAATGTTCATTTGTCATAATCTTTTAATTCGTGTTTAAGTAAATATATATATATATATATTTTTATTTTACCTTATAAGTTTAGATTTTTCTCCACCTCATCATTTGATTGCAGCTACTCTTTTTTGTTATTATTATTTTGTTTATACATCAAAATCAAATTGAATTCAAAATCAAATTTTGAATTCCACAAATTTTGTAACCTGTAAAATTAAAAAACCACACAAAGTATCAATTTCAAAAATAGTATATTACGCACCAAGGGAGGAAAACACTTGGACAGTCCACAGCTCGTGTAAATTGCCACCCGAGCCGAAGGCGAGGGTGGCAAACACGAGCTGGGGGCTGGCCAATTTTACTCCCGTGGAGCGTATACTATTTTTTTGCCTAGCGAGGCCGAAAATACAACCTTCGCGATCGGACGCCGGGAGCGAAAGTGGTACTTTCGGCCCGCTAGACAAAAAAATTATTTTATTATTATATCTATTTTCTTTAATACTTATCTAAAATCTAAAATATATCAAAAAATCATTTGCCCCGTTAATAGAAGTAGATATTGCAACGGGTCCGAACACCATTGAAACGTTCGCTGCTTTATTATTTAATAATATATTTAATAATTAAGGACTCCAGGTATTAGGAATGGCACGGGAAAAATCAATAATAAGTATAATATATATGGTAAATAGACGTATTTTTATTCAACAATCCCTAACTGACATATTCACTAAAGACTCGAATTAATTCATTTATCTGATTCGCCGAAGCGTACGTCGAGATAGAGATAGAGTAAGAGTGAATTTACTTAATTATAATAAATCATACAAGGAAATACGCGGCGCGGTGGTAATTGTAATGGACGGATGTGGACGCGACGCAGATGCCTACAACCTTCAATACTTCTACACCCCGACAACCCGCTCCTTCGGGAGGAAGTGCGGGGAAGGACAAAGGTCCCCTATTTTTCGCCGAAGGTGTAGAAGTGCCGATGATAAGGGGAGAGTCGCTGGGCTGAACTGAATCAACCCAACTCGTACTGGTTTCTCCCTGAGGATAATCCTAGGCTATTCTCTGAAAAGTTACGTTTACGTAAAAATTGACTGCTTAGCTCCTTGCGATGTAGCTCACGTGTGTAGCTCTGATTGAATTTGGGAGGGGGGAGACGAGTCCTTCTCCCTGATCTGCTAGGCGCAGACTGTCGAGCTTTCCCTCGACTCTTAATCTCCCCACCGCTCCTTGTTCGAGCACATACTCCTTGAAAGTGCGTGTGTATGCTCTGGATTTTACCTAGTTCTTATTAATTTTGGTTCGTGTGCATCGGCTAGACACACCTTCAAGATAGTATGAGTACTCAGCTTGTGCACGCTTTTCGAATTGATATACTTTCACTCTCGTTTTTACTCTCTGATTTAGTTTATTTAATGATCATTTATTTATCTTTGATAAATAAATGATCGTGAATTTATCTATATTTAACTGATTATTACAAATGTGTGAATTGAAAATGAGTTTGTTCTTAAATTTGGTTAATTATTGGGGAGTTAAATTAATTGTGTAACTAATTCTGGTAATTGTTTATAAATGCCAATTTATTTGAAAGTCGTCGTATTCTTAACTGTTATTGATAATTACTTATTATTTATTTATCCTTGGATAAATAAATAATTCAAATCAAAATAAATGTGAGAATCTAATCAAAATAATTGTGAAAATTTCTTAAATTCGTAACGGGTGTTCGGACCCGTTGCACAGCCCCCCTAAGGAATTTGAACAGTGTTTTGATTAGGTCTTTCGGCGGTCCTTGCATATTTATTGGAACTATGTCCTTGTAACACAGTCCGCTCCTATCCCATGAATTTATAATATCATCAGGTGCACAAGATCAAGCACATTCAAATTCAACGTCACGCCCAAACTCTCTATCGATATCGCTGTCCGCATTGAGAACATTCTAAAAATCAACTGTGTTGTCACCTAGATGAAATTCGATCTGCACATCATCTTGTCCGAAGCGACTCTTTAAACTTTTAATCACTTTATCGTAATTTCCACTGGACGGCAGATAAGTTCCCATTAATTCATCAGCACGAGATCCCCGAATCATAGTTTGTTTTAAGTATTGGAACTTATCCACTTTATAAATGCTTTCAGATTCGTGAATCTTTTCAAGGAGGCTTCAAACACTATCGACTGAGAAAGACCCTGTCATATTTTACTAATTCAATATTCAGCAGCTTAATATTGTCCTTTGCTTCACTGTCGGTCCCATTACTCACTAGACTAGGCACAGCATGTGTTACAGTAGCAGGCTCCTTAAATTTCGACTGCGCTGCCCTAAATTTACTAGTGAACTTTTCCGCTTCGTCGATATCATTATGAATCTCGTCTTGTGTAGTATCAATCGCTAACATGTCCATGTATTTCTCTTGACAATCTTTCAATTCTTTGTACCTGACTTCTAACATGACAAAAGCCAATTTAACTTCTCCTACAGATGCTCCACTTTTGCTGCTCAAGGTGTTGAAATCCGTTCTTAGCGTAGTTCTCTTCTTCTTGAGGACTTTAATTTTATCTTTTATATTAAGAGGTGAATAGGGTTTTAGGTAACCTGCAAAGACAAACAAAACACAATAGATAAAATGAAAAATAAAAAACATTAATGACAAAATAATGCTGTCAAAAGATGATTTATACGATGTGTGCATCTATAAAAAAAAATCGGGGAAGCAGAGGCACATGTACGGCTCCTCTCGATCCTGGCGGAACACTTACTCACTAAGTAGCTCGAGACTCACAGAAAAACAAGCACTCGCATCAAGCGTACGAATGCGACTAAATGCTTAAAAACTAAAATTTCTTAGGGTTGCTGCATTTCTCCCACCCTTAACACTTGACCATATACATGGCGCATTGTTTCCAGCTATTAGTTCTTGTCTTAATTGCTGTTTCGACGTTCGCTAGTTTATTGCCTTTCGACACTCCAGATGGGTGGTCGAAGAAAAGGCATGCACGCATACAAAAAACGAACCCTTTTCCTAAAACAACTATTTGCGAGCTGTAACTAAAATAAAACGAAACAAGTGTTTTTCCAAAATACTGAGAAGTAATTCAACATATGCCGTGCTTATCAAAAATAAAATATTTAAAAGTACTTACCTCATTTGGTTTGTTTAGTAGACATACATTTTTACCATCTTTTAAAGCTTCGATGTAGTCTGATTTACTACATTCTGAAAACTTGTATGGCTGTACATTTTGTAAACCTACTATAGATTGAGCCATAATGCAGCCATGCCAGTCATGACATTGGCAGTCTGTTCCTACGAAAGAATAAAATATTATTAAAGGTATGTATAAGACCCTGCTTATTTATAGGAAAATATTAAAAAAGCCTTCTTTATTAAATACTAAAGAGCTAATAAATCTGCTCCTGATCTACTACATTTATGTTAGCCTATCCTGTATATTTACTATAACATTTTAAAATCACTTGAATATTATTAAATAAGGTTTTTAAATTGGGGAAAAATGTAGTATGATTTAAAATATCGCTTTTGATCAATCGTATTTTAAAACCAGATATTAAGCTACTTCTTTTAGCCATGCTAGCCATGCTATATGATTTGTCTTCATTCTAAGACGGATTTAGAGAGAATAAAATTGGCTCGCCTTCCGTTCTGATCCGAATGGATCCTTGATGAAATAAGTAAGGCATCATTACAAGGCACTCTTGGCTCGAGCTTTCTCAAAAACGTTTAGACCAATTATTCAGTACAAACACGTACCGGATATGACAGTCATACGAAAGTACAACGAAAGGATTTTTGACGGAAAATCTTTTCCTTTCTGGTAGAGAAAGCTTTCTAATGGTAAAACTTTTAAACTCGGAGATTTCGACAATTTCTAATATTTCTGAGCTCCTTGAGTGAAAATATACATTTTTTAGTAAATGTGTGTGTGCGCGTGCGTGTGTATCAGTGTGTGTGGGCGCATGCATGCGTGCCCGTGTGTGTATGTGCGTGTGTGCGTTTTAAGGTGCAGGGTTTGAAAATCTGTTAAAAATGAGAGTTGTGATGGTGCAGTGGCATTCCCTGAATGCATACTGCACCAGCAGTTATCGTCCTGGCACTCCCGTGATCCGACCTAACCTAATCACGCACCCAGAGAGTGCGGCGCATGCGCAACGACGGAGCTGCACGTGGCCGAGGTAGGGGCAGCAGGACGCGCACTTAGGATGACCGCGGACAGCCCCGGAGCGGCCCCTGCAGACAACATTCATGCGACGAAATGCGAGGAGGCGGGAAGGCGCGGTCGCAGAAACAACTGATCACAAGCGAAACACGTGGGTAGGAAGAGCTCAAGGCGGACGCGAGCGGCGCTGGCCGGCTACTGCCGTAAGGCAGGCACGCAGCGTCGCGACGATGGTGGGGCACGAACATTAGGCTGCACGTCGGTTAAGTTGAGCGCGCGGCGCAGCTTGGCACAGCTCGCATGGGCGGCGCAAGCAGCGATACACCGGCAAACATCACAGGCGGCGCAATATAATAGCGACGGCCGTGCCGTGCTGGCGCATGGGACTCGAGGATTTTGAACGTCGCGTGATCGAGATAATGTCGCGATAGGGGGGTCGCTCGGGTCGAGGCATGCGCACACGCGGTTTCTACCCTCTCCCTCGCCGAGGTTGCTACCTGGAGCCAGGGAGGGGTCGGCTACCTGGTCGCGAACCCGCTTGGAGGGAAACCGCGAGACTGACATAAGACTATTTTCTACATGAAGTTGAGATAGGACTTTTTCTCTCTCAGCAGACGATATATACTATCCGTAATGTGTAATAATTACATAATACTTTCTTTAATTTTTTTCATTTTTTTTAAGACAATACATCAAATACAAAGTTTTTCTGAAGTCGTTCAATCGGTGTGTTGTAGAACTTAGCGGAATCTTCTGATCTGCTCGTCCACCCTATAATATTCTTAATTGCACTAAGTTTAAGCGTTTTTGAAAAGCCATGGAAGCAGAAGTATGTCTTGTACTGTGAGCAGTGAATTACTTATCTACACCGTACTCGCGTAGAGTATCTTTCACATATCTGCTGAGACTGCTGGGTGTGGACATCGGGTGAGGTCTTTTACAGGTTATAAAGAGGAAATCTCATTTTCTCAGATCTTTGGTAATTTTAAATAATAAATTTAAGGTTCTCGCTCTATAAATGTGTGGCTTTTGATTGAAAACGGTAAAAACGCTTAAGGCTGATATGCCCCTGGTCTCGAGGTTTTTATTATATCCCCGACTTTTATTTCAATACCATTATTATTAATATTTATATTTTTTACTCTAATTAATGACAAATATTATATCCTAATGCCAGTGTCTAAAGCCAGGAATAAAATTAATTTTCACGATACCCTGGTCGAAAGCACCACTTTCGCTCCCAGCTCAAAAACGCTAATGTGGTATTTTCGGCCCGGGTATGGTGAAAAATCATACACGTAACACGGGGATAAAGAGGGCTATCCCAGAGCACATGTTCGCCACCCTCGCCTGGACTGACCAACTCTTTACATCCCTAGTTGCGTAATATACTATTTTGGAGTAATTGAACTCAATTTAATGAGTTCAGACGGTGCCATGACTCTATAGATTTTAATTCTTCAGTGACATCCCATATTTTATTATATTTTGGCGCCGTAGGCCTTAATTTAAACAACCCTTTGCAGAATCGGTTAATACCATTGTTATTTACAAAATCATTAGCTGATATTAGAACTGTTTATGATCTAGCTGTATTTATTGTACTATGCGTTGCTTCCGAGTTGAATAAGCTTGACAGAAAATCCAAAAGAGTATCAACCAACGGTGTGAGAGGATCTAGCTTTCTCGTGTGGCAAAATTGCCACCATGATCAGGGTGGTTATTTTTCTCACTTACTCTTTCTGACTTTTGTCTCACTTACTCTCAAAGAATGTGGTACCACTTGCACGTGAATAAAAAGGATAGAAGATCGCCATCAGGTAACCATGACCATGACTTCAAGGGAGCGTTATATTGTTTATATGTGCTGTTAGCTACGGATAACATCATAATGTCAAATGCAGGTTCTTTTACGCCCTTCTTTCTGTACGCCTCCTAGCAAATTCGCGGCAAGTAGTGTAAGGTTTATCGCTCTCGGATGAGTGACCGATCTACAAGGAGACAGCAATAAATAATTAGACGGATGTATGCTTGTGATTTTGCTAATAACAAGTTTTTTTAAATTAGGAAATCATCATTAAGTTGTCTAAAAGCGTACTAAAAAAATTCCTTCCAATTCTTTTTCTCTGATCTTTTTTTAAAACTCTCGGAATCAGAGAAAATGGTGGCAAAGCAGTAAAAAAATATTTTCCAAGGTATTATAAACGCAGTTTTTAGCACAATGGCGTAATCTATTGTGTTTATTCCGTGACTACAGGGAATTAAACGTCATATCTGCTACCTTTTAGAAACTATCACGTGCATGGGCGTTTCTTTTCAGGTTCGCGTCTTTTTGCCAGGAACAGTAATCGTCTTTTTTTTTTTTATTGTTTTTTCACCATTTTAAACCGGCGACCGCTGAATTCGAAAGTGAAATGTAAGAATTAAAATTATAAAGTGATTTCTTAAAGCAACGAATTTGATTCTTACTAATGATTTGTAAAACAATCATCCATATTTAGCTGCTGCACACGTTCTACTAAAACTGCAATCAATTCTGCTAACGCTTGCGTTCTACATCTTTTATGTTTTAAAGATTTTTTACAAGATTTGTTCTCTTTAATCTTTTGTTTTCCGTCAAAGATAAACGCATACTCTTCGAATTTATAATAAAACCCAAAAAATTGCATCGACTGGATGGAACAAGATTACTTTCATGATAAATACTATTTTAGGATGGATGAGTTGAAATCACCAAGTCGAGTGTACAAATAAATGGTACAAACAATTCTTTTGTTCCTTTAAACTCTTACATTCGGCCCTTTCTGACAGTAATCTCCTTATCCACAGCGGGAGTTTTCCATAGCCTCATGTTAGCTGGCATCTAAACGCCTTAGTAGAGTTTTTGAGTAGTCTAAAAGCCCTCTATATCCGCGATAACATAGCGACCATTTCTTAATTCTTTTGTAATTCGATACGGACCTTTAAATTTGGGAATGAGCCTATGAATAACTCCTGCGATGCAATTAAAGTTTCGAATCATTACCCAGCCTCCAACACTATATTGGTGAACATTCTTTTGTCTTCTATCGGTATAGGCTTTGCTGTATTCTTGCACTTTTAACATTTTCTTAACAGCCCCATTTCTAGAATCTACCCAGTCTCGGTCATTTATATTTACATTTTCTTTTAGAAATACGTGTACTTCGTCTACACATTTACCATTTTGATCGATTCCGAAAAGTAACTTACTCGAGAATTTCTTCTTCTTCTTGCTCTTGGTGAACTATGAATCACATTATTAATGCTATATTCCGCGTCCCTCAATATTTTAAACCATTGTTTACCTGTATCATTATCTGTCAATTTACCTAACTTCGCATTCATAACACGGTCTACACGTTCCGCTTGGCCATTGGCCTGAGGTGATCTCGTCGCAATATTAACGTGTCGATAGCGCTTTCTGTAGATACGCTGAATGGCCGAGAGTATATAAGCCGTGAAATGACTTCAACCGATCAAATGACTCTTTACGAAGAGTCCGATTTACAAGGCTTGCCTTGTTTTTGATATCCCGTTTGCAATGGGGGATGAGGACTCAAAATTTTACGCCTTATCTATGTGAAATAAACAACTTAAATACTAACGTTACCTGTATACGTTAAGGGAATATTAGCGAATATGTCACAGCAACATTGAAGCAATATTGCTCCAATATTAAGTGTTATAGGGGAATATATTGAATGCTCCTCTCGTGTCGATGAATCTTGTACGAATATTGCTGCAATACTGCTTAATCGAGGAAAAATTGGTGAAACTTAATTATATATTCGCCTAGTATTAATTAATCTTGTACGAATATTCCTGCAATATTACATTAATAGGTAGCCTACCTGATCATTTGAGAAAAGGAATGGAAAAACGGTCATCAAGGTTTGCAGGAATATTCCCTAAGGGTTTCTTTCATGTTCATTAACGTTGAGGGAATATTAGCGAAAATTGTGAAAATGGCAAATGAATATTGAGGGAATATTCCTCAAATATTCAGTGCTATAGGGGATTGGACGGTCGAGAGCATAGAAGCCGTAAATTTCAAATAGCCGAAGGACTCTTTACAAAGAGTTCAAATTACAAGACTTGTCTTATTTTTGGTTCCCCCTTTGCATTGCGGACTCAAAAGTTTGCACCATGTGGGCTTTAACTAAAATTAATTTTGTTTCAAACTCTTGATAAACCTCCATAATATAGGATAGAATAAAATCGAAAATTGGACGAATATTGCTACAATATTGCTTTTAGGCATAGTCTTATAATATTCCTCACGTATTGTTTAATCCTGTACGAATATTCCTCTAACATTGCTGTATTAAGGAAACAATCGGTTCATAAATATTATAAAAAAAGAAAATATTTCTGAAGAATTATTTAACAATGTACGAAGGTTGCTCCAATATTGCTGCACCACATCTCCTAATCTATCAGT
The DNA here is from genome assembly GCA_036365515.1 of Torymus aiolomorphi. Lineage (NCBI taxonomy): Eukaryota > Metazoa > Arthropoda > Insecta > Hymenoptera > Torymidae > Torymus > Torymus aiolomorphi. Next base: position 189,434,887 of record CM070873.1, on the reverse strand, counting down.
CTGAAAAAGATGTGGAATAACGGAAATAGCGGTTGAGAGTAATATTACCTCACGGCGGGTGCACTCATATTTACTAGCACTGGGGGAATATTCGCGAATCTGCCAAATATGACAAAGCAACCTTGAGGCAATATTGCTCCAAAAAACAGTACTACAAGGGTATCTACAAATACGCTTAGCTTCAAGTCAAAATTACTTACAAGGAGAGTCCGATCCCTTCGGATCAGGGATCTTCCTGGGCTCGCACAGAGCCACTCAGTACCACAAAATAAATCTAAGTGAAATAAAAGAACTAATTAGCTATTATGATGGAGCAGATGTCGATTATGACAACTGGGAAAAACAAATTAAATTTGTGAAAACTACCTATAGATTGCCCGAAGACAAAACCAAAATTCTCGTTAGTGCGCGAATGAAAGGAAAAGCACTCGAATGGTTTAACTCGAAAGCTGAGCATCTGAAATCATCTCTCGATGATCTTTTCAAGAATATGAGAGCAATGTTTGACCACAGGCCGCGCGAGCTGGCATTGCGTTAGCAGTTGGAAGAGAGAACGTGGAAGTATGGTGAATCTTTCAGTAATTACGTATATGAGAAAATTATTCTGGGAAATCGCATGCCAATAAATAATGACGAAATGGTTGATTATGTTATTGATTGCATTCTGGATTACGTATTAAAAAAATCAAGAGAGATTTTGCAGAATTTCGCTGAAGTTGAAAATTTACTGAAGGCGTTTGGAAAAGTTCAACTCGCGTTAAGAAAGGTCAACGGACAACACACCGGACCGCAAGAGAAAAAATTTCCCAAGAGCGACGGACGAGAGTGTATTCGGTGGTACGGTCCATGCCGTAAGATGTATGAATAATACTCAGTTTCATTAATCATGTTATGAAAAATTGAAATTATGGATTTTTCCTGATATTTCAAAAAATTGTAACTTTTTTCCCTTTGCTCGGCCAGTATTGATGAAAAAAGCATTATGAAGAGTTTTCGAAGAAGAATACAAAAAAAGTTTGTCGAATAAAAAATATTTGGCCGCAGCCTCAATATCCTTCGATGAAGGTATACTAAGAAGCAGCCAATCTGAGACTTTCAAAAAGGGTCATAAAATAAATACTCGCACATTCTACAGAAAAAATGCAAACTTTATGCCAATCAATGTTCTGTACAAAAAGTTTCAAGATTTTGAGTTAAAAAATGTATAATCTTGGATTTTAACCAAAAATTGCAAGAAAATTGAATTTTTAATCTTGCATAGCTTTTTTATTTTTGCGAATATCGACCTAAAATTTGAGGAACATTTTTTTTCATAAGAAACTACAAGAAAACGAGTTTTGTGCCATTTCAAAATTTTGAGCTGCTGACTTCACCTGAAATATCCCATATATATAAGTATATATTACCGGTTCTCTGGGAAATCTTGCGCAAAAGAAATTATTTTCTTTGCTAACCGTTTATGTATCTTCCTAAGCATCCCATGAGTGTCTCTGAATTATTTAGATTTTTTGAAGCCCCTTAAAAAAAGCTGTGACGTCATACATATGAGGTGTTTCATGTCAACTGCCCAGCGCGGCGCGCGAGCGCCAAATCGTGCTGTTTCCAGCTCATGTTTAAGGTACTGAAATGTACTTGAAAAAATTTTATTATAACCATATCCAATGCATTTTTTCCTCAGCTTTCCAATGGTGTAGGCAGTTTTCCCGAAATTTTCCATTTTCACATTCAGAAAGTACAAAACGTGTTATATCTCGAAAACGATATTTTTAATATTTTTTTTCACCCTCTAGATCGAAAGCTGAGCATTTTTTACGTAGGAATGGATATTTTCCAATGTGTCCCCAAGATATTTACTACGAAATATAGAACGCGAAAGAGTAGACGCATCGCCTTTCCTACGCGCGGTACTACGCGGTTCAGCGCGCGGACTGCGCCCGCCTCGTTGCCTATATAATAATCTTTTATAATCTTTAATTCTTTACCTATTATTCTGGATTCTTAATAATGCATGGGGTAATATTTTATTAATTATTTTATAAAATAATAAAATTTCAAAATTAACAGCAATATAGTAACTCTTGTACTAACGTTTCTTTTTCAGTGTAGATATAATTTTTTTGTTTGTTTTTACGTGTTATATCTCGAAAAGTATATTTTTAATATTTTTTTTTTACCCTTTAGATCGAAAGCTGTGTATTTTTTACGTAGGAAATGATATTTTCCAAAAAGTGTCTAAGATGTTTTCTGTTAGAAATAGAACGCGAAAGAGTAGACGCACGGCGCTGAAAAGACGGTTTCTACGCGCGGTACCGTGCGGCACGGGATCATTCATTTTTCATTCCATAGGTGGCGTCCACACTTTTCAAACTGTATGTAAATCATCACGTCGAAAGTATATAATTACCATAACTTTTTATCTTTTTCCTCTTCGAATTTCTTGTCAATAGCAGTGAAACAATTTGATTTCCTTGCGACTTTTGTGCATTTGTTTATGATGAAGACAGCACCACACACGCGGTAAAAGCAAACGACGACGACGACGACGACGACGACGAAGACTGTAACATCGTATTCACTGAGAACGTTCCCAGCGAGAAGTCTGTAAATACAAATATAGTCACGGAGAATCAATTACAAGATGAACACAAGGACAATAATGCATGCGATACGTGCGCTAAGGGCGAATACAATAGGTGTGTATACTGCTGATCACATTCCAAAAATTTTAAGTCCGCCTGTGGCTATTGTGACCAATCTAGATACAGCAAATAAATCAGGATCGCATTAGGTTGCCATTTACATAGACAAAAATGGGTACGGAGTATATTTCGACAGTTACGGGCTCGCTCCCACCTCACCACACCATCTTGATCGCCTACGAAGAAACTGCGTGCGTTTCCAGTGGAACAAGAAACTATTACAAAGTTTTGATTCAAAACTGTGCGGTGAATATTGCATTATGTTTTTGCACCATATATGTAGTGGTAGTTCTTTACGCGCGTTTTGTCGCATCTTTTCATACAATACATACAAAAACGATAACATAGCTATTAAATTTTATAAAGTTATTTCACAAAACCAAGCCAGAAAGGTGAATCCTTACAGAAATCGTTTTCTTCCAAGAGACACTTCATTGGAAACTGGGCAGAGTAATCAAACATGTAACGCAAAATTATAAATTTTTTTTTGTAATCATAGATGTAAGAGTAAAATATGTATACTTTTGTAAGTTCTTCGTAAAATAAAAATTGTATTTGTAACAAATTTACATTTAGTGTTAGACTCTTTTTTCACATCCTTACCTACCTGATTCCCCTGCATGCTTTCAAGAAATTATCACGTTAATATTATAACAGTATCTCTATTTTGCTTATTTTCATATCATACGTTCACATCGGCTGCGATTGTAACTGAAATTTTTTTCGCATAATACAAAGCCAAAAGTAAGATTAGGTTACATATAAGAATTTATTTCGTCACCATCTTTATCTCGTATTCGTTACTGTTTAAGCTCACGTCATTTCAACGTACTTTTTTATCGCGAATACGAAACGGAAAGTGAGGTTATGTTACATTCATCGATTTCTTTCTCGGAAAGCATTATTTTTATCTCGTATTCGTTACTCTCTAAGCGCACATCATTCCAACGTACTTTTTTATCGCGAATACGAAACGGAAAGTGAGGTTATGTTACACTCATCGATTTCTTTCTCGAAAACCGTTATTTTTATCGCGTATTCGTTACTCTCTAAGCTCACGTCATTCCAACGTACTTTTTTATAGCGAATACGAAACGGGTAGTAAGGTTATGTTACATTCATCGCTTTCATCTTGTTGAATTCTTTATATTACAACGTCATCACTCCGTTCACTGATTGGATGAGGAAAGTGGGACGTAACAGACTCATCGGCCAATGGGAAAATAGAGCATGGTGGGAACATACGTGTAAAAAAAGCTGGAGCCCGACATGCTTGCCTTCAGTCACGATAAACTAACAATCATAACAAGCAATAAAACACTCATTAATTACACGCTTTGTTTATGTTTTTCATAAACATTACATGTACTTAATGTATGTTTAATTACTTGTTTATATTTATAAACATAAACAAACACGTTTATTTATGTTTGTTTATAGAAAAAAACCATTAAAATGCAATTAAACATGAGTTAATTACCATGTTTATCAAAACAAAGGTGCCGCGTCCCGGGACCGGCCGGTGACTCATGCGTCGTCTCGCTATACTGACTATCTTACTACTAGCGCACGTGCTCTATGCTTGAGCTCTGCGGCGTGTTTCACTCGTCAACTTTAATCCGCTAACATCGCACTTTTTTATCATTATTTTTGAAAAAATCTTTTTATATTTCAGTAGTTTATTACTTTTACTTTGTTATTATGTGAATATTTTTTCATTTTAATTGTTCTTTACTGATTCTTTTGCACTTCAAACTTCGTGTCATGCTGACCACGTTTTTGTGACCCTTTTACACTTTTTCTTTAATCCCTCGACATCGGACCCTTTTTATGATTATTTTTCAAAAATCTTTTTGCAGTTCGGTAGCTAACAATTTTTATTTTCTGTTTGTGCATATATTTTTCACTTTCCCGTTTTCCAAACTGATTTTCTTTCACATTAAACATTGTGCCTTTCTGACCACGTTTTTGCTTTAGTTATTCTTCTTGTTACATAACTGTTGATTATTCTTTAATTCACTTTTATTCCATTATTGAATTTTAATACTTGTGTTTCACTGTTATTGACTACCGTTAATTTTCACGTGGCTTTTCTAACCTCACTTGGTTTTATTTCCCCCCCATTATCTCTATAGGACTCGAAAGTCCATATAGTAGATAATAAATTTCAACACTTACCAACCAGGCATCTGCTACCATGTTGGATAATTTTGGGGATAAGAATAAGTTGAGGTTATTATTAATAGTATGTTTATTAACTGAATAGGATGAGATTACATTGGTAAGCACGCGTCTGGCTCACATGGCTTTCTCGTGACGACTAACTATACATGCGCTGTCGGCGCTCGCGATACTCTCTCTCTACTCACACACACTGACACGCATGTAGCTATGTTCAGGAGCGTAGCATTTATACATATTCCAACAGTCACAATTCTAGCCTGTAATTATTTGACAACGTACAAATAACAGGTTGTTTTAAAAAGTGACCGCATGAAGTATGATTCACCAACTTAAGTGAGTTTGTGATATTATTAAATAAAGTGATTTATTTTTAATACTTAAAAAATATGTTGGTATTTTAATAATTCTTAATGTAATATATATAAAAATGTTTATAATAAAACTAATCATTCAAAATATTGTTATTTATTACAGCTTATTAAGTGATTCAATTTTTATATGAATATATATTGTTTTCAATATCTAGTATCTTAATATTATGGAAATTAATTGTGTGACTATTTCACCTATCAAACATCCCATATTTAATATATATATATATATATATGGGATGTTTCAGAGGTGAAGTGAGCATGTCAAAATTTTAAAATCGCTCAAAACTCGTTCACTTTTAGTTTTTTATGAGAAAAACATGTTCCTAAAATTTTAGGTCGATATTTGCATAAATAAGAAAGTTATACAACATTGAAAATTCAAAGTTTTTGCAATTTTTGGTTAAAATCGAAGCTTATTCATTTTTTACTCGAAATCTTGAAACTTTTAATGTAGAACATAGATTGAGAAAAAGTTTGCATTTTATTTTTAGAATACACCAGTATTTTCTTATGACCCTTTTTGAAAGTCTCTGATTGGTTGATTTTTGGTATACCTTCATTGACCAAAAGTAAGGACTACGCCAATACCAAATTTCTCCACCAACGTTTTTTTCAATTCTTTGGACGAAATACTTTAATTTAAAAACAAATGTTTATGGCCAGAGATAAGGAAAAAATTCTACAGCCCATTGAAAATTGATAAAAACCAGAAAAATGTTAAATCATGCAACCGTAAGCCATTTTGTGATTGAGTATCATTTGAAGGCTTCATGTCACTTATCTTGCTACAACATTTTTTATTAGCAGTAAACATTTAATGTACATACATTAAAAAACTAATTTGATTTGTCGAAAACTTCATACAATATATTTAGCGATATACTCAAACCTTACTTATTTCGAATTTTCTGAATAGATATTATAACTGACTGACATCAGAGTTACCGGTACCTGGATCAAGAATTCATTCCAAACTTGAATCACTACTTTCTTAATATTATACAAGTATTTCTATAATGTACTACAGTAATACTATATAAGTACTTTTATAATGATTCAAATTATTTAATACAGAAAGTCATACATGTTGCGGATAAAACTTATAGTAAGTTAATTTTTATCGAATATTTACCAAATATCATGTTTTATACTACTTTAGATGACTTTAAAATTTAAAATTACTATCCTACAGTTAATGAATTAACTTAAACTGGAATTGTGAGACTGGTGATTAGACTGGTGATTAGTACAGGTATTTAATTCAGTTATAATATATCAAAATCGATAATTTTTCATATGATTCTTTTGTATGAAATATATGAAGTATTTTTGTCCAATTACTTTTTTTTTTAATTTCCAAAGTTCATAGTTGTTGATAGCAGCTACTGGTAGAGTTTTTTCTTAATCTTTGAGTTGTGCCAAACTAATGGCCAGTTATCTACCAATGGATAGGTAATTTTTGTTAAATTGCTTTAACAATAAAAAAGCACCATATTCTTCAATTCAACGTTTCGGAGATTTTATTATCTCCCTCTTCAAGAATTTAATAATACAAAATTTTAAATTTAGAACTTTTTTGTAAACCATAATTAATTTTAAATGTAGAATAATTTAGTAATACAATACTAAAACGGAAACTTACAAATTAATGCAACCTTGTCGTCAAGTTTGATATGCGGGCAACAACCCGCTTGTCAATGATTTTATAATACAATTTTTGGCTTTATATAGTCGCTTAACGTTTATATGTGTGGATATGTACACTGAAAAAAATTTGGCACAGCATCTGTTTCCATCATAGTTCATCAGCGCCCCCTTCGCTGCGTGTGTCAGACCACCCACTTTTACTCTGCCGTTACTCTGCGCGCGATGCTTTTGCGGGACAGGAGATGTGCCGAACCGCGGTACAACATTCGACCCTACTTTCGGCATAGCGTATGTACTCATCGGGTCAGCTGGAGGGCCGAATTTTTTTCAGTGTACATACGCCACCGCAATGGAGGTTGGAGTAGTGAGATTGGGAGATGGCAAACTGTAAGAGTCGAAGAGAATGGTGAAAGGTAACAGGGCAACACGTATTGGTGAAAGCGGCGCCTACGGTATTAGTCGTCTATATTAGGGGAAGGTGGGGCGGTATGGGCATGAAAATTTTCAACTTAATGTATGTTTTTAAAAATAATAAATTAAGGCTTCTCTACCAGATATTTTTCTTCATCATTAATTCATCTATAAATTGCGTTGAGGTTTTGTTGGAAAAATAAGCCTATTTTTTTTATAATTTACATAACGTGAAAGCACCTCAAAATACCCATATCGCCTCACGCGTGGGGCGATATGGGTTTCGCATGAGGGCAGAATGGGTAAATACTTAATTTCATAAAATAATTAACATAAACATTTTTTGAACAAATTTAATTAAAAAAAATATCTGCTTACATTTTTTAATAGTTATTAACGCTTATTTGAATCTTAATCTGAAATACTTTTTATTATTATATCATATAAACTTTCTTATTTTTAACTAGAAACATTAAATAACTTTTTAATACAATATTAACATCTTATTAAATTAGTTGTTAAAGCTGCTAATATCACAAAAATTCTTGTACTAATACATAAGTTTTATATAAATATTTTGGTAACTGATATAAAAATTAAATTTAAGTTACATATAAATATATTGAACATTTTGAGGAAAACTTCCAATTGCACTTGTTGCACTATTCAATGAACCGACATGCTGTACAATTGGAACCAACATTTCTGCGGTTCCTTGTTCAGCAGGTATACTGATGAGACTTTCACCTTCGTTAGCCTGCATAGGTAAATGGCTTGGCAATATTTGGTTGGTAAGGTCTGTTAGGCCCTTTCTTTTTTTTCTTGGAACCGATGTTGATGTAGATGATTTCCTGCTCTTAGAACTGTTCGCTTTAGCCATTTGCAGTTCAGTTGCACATATTTCATCGGTTATTATCGCTTTACCTCTTGCACATGCTCGTTTGTTAGCAATCTTTTTAGAAGTATTATTATTGGCAATAACTGAGCTTTTCAAAATTTTATTTATGGAATTCTCAAACTGATCCATAATTTGTTTTTTTAGTTTTTGTAGAGCAGGATTTAAATCTCCCTCCTCGTTGCAAGTGTCCGTAACAAGATTATTAGATGCACAAATCAATAGATGTTGAAGCAGAATTATGTACATGTGATTGCTCGTGTTCACTACATGTAGATACTGAATCTTGTCTATTATTGGATGTATTAGTTTGATGTATTTCATGAGACGTCGAAGTTAAATCTGTGAAATGCTGTGTTACTTCTAATGGTTGAACAGAATCAGGTACAATTACATTATCTACCTCTTGAGTTGCGCAAATAGAATCAATACACTGAACACTTGTTGGTTGACTAACTGCTTCATTTGATTCAGAGTGTAATGTTCCATTTGCGGCATTTGAAGCAGCAGCAAAATCTTCATTTCTGAAAACTTCTGGATTATATGGAAATATACCTGTTTTTTTAAATCCATTTACAGCTGTTACCATGTTTGATGCTTTCAGAAATGCTTCCCCAAAAATAGAAAAGATATCCCTCAGAGTTATGGTGCTCTTTGGATGATTTCTCATCCATTGATTAACTTCTGCAGAGTAATAATTGCTGAGAGGTTTCATGTAAGACACATCCAAAGGTTGTAGACGATGCGTAGTGTGTAGTGGGAAACAAAGTATAATCACACCATTTTCTTGAGATAATTTAATTGCACTTAAGTTTTTTACATGTGTTACATGACCATCCAATAACAACAACACTGGGTTGTCCTTGCTAGCTTTTGAAAACTCAATGAAACGCTGCAGCCACTTTGTAAAAACTGCTTCTTCCATCCACCCACTTTGATTAAACTCGGCCCATGCACCTGGAGGTGCTCCTTCTAAGAAAGAATTGTTCACTGTTTTGCGAGGATATATAAGCATCCCTGAGGCAGAAAAACATACACAGGCTGTCACTGTTGTCCCTCTCTCTGCAGAAACTTTTGCTCCAATTTGTTTTTTTCCTCTAACAGCAACAATTTTTGAATGATTTTTTGGATTACAAGAGACTCCAGTCTCATCCACATTAAAAATATTCTGACCTTCAAATTTATACTGCTCATAAACACTTTTAAGTAAGTTAAAAAACTCTGAAACTGCTTCTTTGTTAAAACCCGTAGCTCGTGCTGCAGAAGTTGGCTCTGGTACTCTTAATGATAATACTGGATGTCTCTTCATAAATCCCCGGAACCAATCCAAACCAGCAAGACCTGTTTCATGGTTAAAATTGTTGGATAACTTTAAATCTTTAGCAAGTTCATATGCCATTCCGCGAACTTCAAGTGGAGTAAATCCAAGTAGTCTTGCCTCATGAGATATAATTTTCTCAACTAAATATTGTTCTTGTTTTGTACTAAAGATGGGTTTAAACCCTAAACCTGAAATTATTAAATAAATTTATATAATAATAATAAGAAAGAAATTAAAATGTTTGTTTCTAACATAACCTCGAAATAATTTTTTTACATTATTGCAAAAAAAATCTATAATCATTATTTAAAAAGTAGATTATACAAATAAGAGTTACCTTTTTTGTAAGTAAACCCTCCTCCCTGGCTATTTTCTTTAAATTCTTTTATTTTTCTTCGCAAAGTTTCGCGAGAAATTCCATATTGCTCTACCTCTTTCACATATTTTTCTCCTCTTAAAATAGCTTGTATTGCCCTTTGCAAGTTTTCTGCAGACCATTGCTGACGGTTACTGTTTTTTTATAGTTTCTCGACATAATAATTTATTGCTAACTTAAACTAAAAAATACTGCTTATCTTTGGATTACATCGTAACCTAATAAGTCTGCTCGCTTTCAACTTCGCCGTTTCGCCGCCCATATCGCCCTTGTCGTTTTGCCCATACCACCCCAAACACTATATATTTTTGAATTGCTTAATTAAATTAATTAATAAAATGATAATAAAACAGAAATGGGTGGAAATTAAAGAGAAAAAGTCGGTTAGTTGAATGGAACTATTGGACATTTTCGAAATATTGCAGAAACTATTTTTTTACTTGATTGAAAGGCTATAGCGGGATAAGATGGTCAAAATTGCACTCGCCTGGATTTTTTTTTTGAGATTGACCATTCGAAAGTACATTATTAAGAACCTCTCTAGCCAAATTTTCAACTCCCTAGGTGATGATTTGAGTCTCCTAACCTAAAAAACGTGTTTTTTCGAAAAACTTTTTTTCCGCTCGATCCTTTCTTTAAAAAAATCTGAAAAAATTCACAGACATGTATTTTTGAGTAAGAAAGCAGCCTGATTTTTTCAGATTTTAAAAAAAAAATTGAGCTGAGAAAAAAATTTTTAATTTTTCAATGATTTTTTAGGTTATGTAGGTAATTTTTGGCTAGCTTGTAAATAATGATTTTTTGTGTATTTTTTCTCGTTCTTTCAAATGGCGGTGTCCGAATTTGCGTTTTCGAGCCGGAACGATTGAAATAGTTCAGTAATTGAATATCAACATGTGCGGTGCGTTTTTTTTATTGGTTGTTTCGCTAGTGAACCGACTATTTCGGTCGATTCTGCTGTCTAGTTATAAAAAAAAGAGTTGAAATAGACAAATTGTGTTAAAATATAATAAAATAAAGTAAAAAAATGTTACTTTTCTACATTCTATTTAACTCAAACTGTCTATTTTAACTAATATATTTTGTTAATTAGACAGGAGAAACGACCGGAATGGTCTGTTCACTTGTGAAACGAACAGAAATAACATGGGTTCGTATATCTATATATACGAGGAACAGCGGGAATAAGCACTGTTCCTCATATATATAGATACTAGGGGGGTACCCCCCTACTCGCTCCGCTCGTCAACCCCCCAATTTTGACAAGTAAATAATTTATTTATTTTCAACGTAGATATTTTTCATATGTTGTATTAATATGGTATTTTTCATATTTTGTATGGATGATAGTTAATACAAATGTAACACTTAAGAGTCGTTCTTAATTCTTAATTTCTGAAATGAAAGAATCGATCATTGAGAAAACTACATTAATTATATATTAAGAAAATATATTGAAAATTATTTATTTTATTCTATTTTTTCCACATCACCTTGGAGGTAAATAGAAAGATGCGTTTTATTTTTAAGTGGTATCCCCAGTATGCCTAATCTACTGTCTTTGTCACTATAAAATTTCAGAAGACATTAATATTGTTACAATAAAAGTATATTTTTTTATAATATAATATATATTGTGTAAAATTTAATTTAATAATTAGATGATTTGAATTACCTGATAATAAGTTAAATTCTACGAAATGTTTTATTCAATTTTTGAATTGTTTTTTTATTATTTTTTTTTTTTTATATTTAATATTTTCTGCCCCTCTTGCCCCCCCTCAGATCCCCGGCGTGACCCCCCTCAGATTCCCCTCATTTAAATGTTCACTTAAAAGTTTATTTTTTTCATGCATTTTTCATATGTTTTATTAATAAGGTAGTATATACAGATGTAACGTTTAAGAGTAATTTTGAATTCTTAATTTCTGAAATAAAAGAGTAAATTATTGAGAAAATAACTTTAATTATATATAAAAATATATTTTACGTATATTTCATATATTATATAAAACTAATAATTTATATTTTTCATATGTTTTATTAATAGGGTAATATTTATAGATGTAACGCTTAAGAGTAGTTTTAAATTCTTAATTTCTGAAATAAAAGAGTAAATTATTAAGAAAATTACATTAATTATATATTAAGATATATTTTATTCTATTTTTTCCACATCACCTTGGAGGTAAATAGAAAGATGCGTTTTATTTTTAAGTGGTATCCCCAGTAGGCCTAATCCACTGTCTTTGTCACTATAAAATTTCAGAAAACATTAAAATTGTTACAATAAAAGTATATTTTTTTATAATATAATATGTATTTTGTAAAATTAAATTTAATAATTAAATGATTTGAACTACCTGATAATAAGTTAAATTCTTCGAAATGTTTTATTCAATTTTTGAATTGTTTTTTTATTTTTTTTTTTTTTTATATTTAATATTTTCTGATATGCTATTTAAAATTTTCCAACGTTATTTGTATATTCTATTGTCCTAAATGAAAGAAAAAATATTGTTGTTTTAATTAACAAAAATTAATTCAAAAAATTAATTAATTAATAATTATATAAAAATTTACCTAAAAAACAAAATTCAATTATTGTAAAGAAAGATTTTTAAATTCTTCTAAAATTTTGTCAACTTTAAGTTTTCCAATTTTGAGTTTTGTATTTTTATTGTTCTGTTGTTTTCTTGTTTTTTTTGACTGATGATGTAGTTTTTTTAATTTATCTTTTTCAATAATTTTATCTGATTCTAAATTAATCATGTATCCCATATAATTTTGTTCATATTCTAAATAGTCTAAAACTAATAATTTATTATGTACTTATTATTATTATTATTGAATAACGAATAAATATATTGTTGTTTTTTATAATTTACTTTCGTTCTGTGTAGTCGACATATTCTAAAAAGAAAAATATTTGAAAATTAATTATCTAAAATTTCTTTCCAAACGATATTTATAATTTCTTCTTTATTTTCTGAATTATTTTCAATAAAAATTTTATCTGGGTTTTTACATCTTGATAATGCTACATATAATTGACCATGAGAAAATAATGGTCTTCTAATATATTGCTTCCTCATAGAGGAAGCTTTGTGATAGTAAAAAAAAAGTTTGAGATAATGTGTTAGAAATGTTATTTAGCAAATTTGGAATCGAAATACACTATTTTTAGAAAATGTCCGTATGGATGTGTGTATGTGTGTGTGTATGTATGTCCGTATACACTGATATCTCATGATCTACTCGACCGATTTTAACGGGAGAGTGATCATTTTTTTAGATTTTGCTTCCACAATTGGGGTCAATATTCTATTATTGTAAAATTTAATTTTTTTTTATAGCCATTTTTTAATTTTCAAAATTTTTTTTTCGATTTTTTTAATATTTAGAACAAATATTGTTTATATATCATGAATTCTCTGTATGTAGGATAAAATTATCTACAATTTAAAAAAAAAAATTCGGTAGCTATATTTCGTCATAAGTTATTGATGAAATCGTAATTTTTTGTAAATAGGTTATATTTCGAAATTAAAAAAAGATATTAACATGAATATTTTTTTAGTTATAAAGGATATTAAGTACTATAACTTAATAAATTTTTAGGTTTTTTTATTCATTATTTTTTTAGAAAAAAAAATAATTTATAAAAAAAAGTGATATTTTTTGTCGTTCAATAACTATAGTAAAATTGGCTTAATCACTTTGAAATTCTTTGTACGGGTAGATTTTGTATATCAATCGAGTGAGTTCTTTGGGCAAAAGGATTGATCCATAAATTTCGAAGATATTTGGGGTTAAAATTTTTTTCAATTTTTTTTTAAATCGTAATTTCTCGAGAACGGCGCTACCCTGCCGGAAAAAGTTGATAGAAATCAATAGAAATCGATAAGACTCGCCATTGAAGTCGATAAAATTTCTTATCGACTTGAATGGTGAATCTTAATTCCATTTTCTGCATTAGAACTTGATAAAATGCGATAAAATCGATATAAGTCAATATAAGGCGATAAAAATCTATAAGAAAAATTACAATTGAAATCAATAAATAAAATTACAATTGAAAGCAATAAAAAGATCATCTTGAAATTCCATCGATTTCAATTGTGATTTTTCGTATAGTTTTATCGGCTTATATTGACTTATATCGATTTTATCGTATTTTATCAATTTCTAATACAGAAAAAGGAACTAACATTCCCCATTCAAGATGATAAGAAATCTTATCGACTTCTATCAACTTTTTCCAACAAGGTATGTATCGAAATGGGGTGGGTGGTATTCGAAAGAGAATTAAATTACCTATATTTTCTAAAAGAATTAATTCTCTAGCTATCACGGTTCTTTTGTTATTAACAAAAACGTAAAAATTGAAAAATGAAAAAAAAATGAGTTTTATATGTTCAACTATTACAAGAGTAAAATTGTCTTATTCGCTTCAAAATTCATTGTAGAGGTATATTATTGATAGTTCTCGGGTGAGTTCTTTTGGCAAAGTGATTGGTTCATAAATTTCAGAGATATTTGAGGTTAAAATTTTTCTAGACATTTTTAAAATCTATTTCTTGAGGATGGCTCTGTGTATCTGAATGGGATGGATAGCATTTGAAAGAGAATTAAAATATTTATATTTTCTAAAAAGAAAAATTTTTTAGTTATCGCGGTTTTTTATTATTAACAAAAATGTAAAACTTGAAAAATTGAAAAGTGAAAACAAAAATTTGTCTTTATCAAATTTTGTAAAATACATCCCCTCACATTATAACAGCCTTTCCACATAATGCATTCAATATAACACGTTCAATGTTCAACGTAACACGAAAATAAATTTGTTGTCTGACATTTACCAATTTCATACTCAGTGGTAGTGATGCAGAATGGGTACATTTCTACCACTGAATATGAATTGGCCATGCAAAAATTACAAGTTAATATTTTCCATAAAATTTTTCCAATTTTTTTCGTAAAAAATTTATGTTTCGAATTTTAATTTTATATGAAAATGTATAATTTCATCTATCTCTTACGAGATGAAAATTACGTAAAAAGTTGTGCATTAATGTGGAATGATCGTTTGACAACATTTTCTAACTTTAAAGTAATTTTGACATTAACTTTATCGTCATTGATAGTCATAATTTACAATACATAAATATAAAAATTACCGACATTGCTTACATGATGGTCATTTTTACAACAATTTGACAATAACTAATAGATATAATTTACAATCCATGAATACAAAAATGACAGTCATTGAGCTTTGGTGATTGGTCAGAAATTATCATGGTGATTGGTCAGAAATGATCATGGTGATTGGTCAGAATCTTTATAATCTATAAAAATTTGAATAAATTATGTTGGAGTTTTGTTATTTCTGTCTTTCTGAAGTATTAAATTTTAAATATTGGAATTAAAAATTAATTAAAGGAATCAGTAAATTAAGTTTGAGGAAGCTACGTGCCAATGAATTGCAGCGGTTATTCCAACACTATCAAAACTTTGACCTTGTGATTTATTAATAGTCATAGTAAACGCTAATATTAAAGGAAATTATTTTCTATATAAAATAAATGGTAATGATGAAGAATTGCCAGTCTTTAATGTAATTCAAGGAATAAAAACTATGTTTCCAGAGTTTTCACCTGTTATTATTTCTACTTCTATGTTGTATTTAAATAATTTAGTAATTTTTAATCGTGTTCCATTACATAATCCATCGTTAATACTTAAATTTCTTATTAACATTACAATAGTATTTATTTTAAGTTTTAATTTATGTGGTGGTAGTCCTTCACGTATATTGTTTCAAGTTTCAATCGGGTAATTAATATGGATGTTATCATCAGATAAATCTACATCTTTATGAGTAGCATAATCTAAACTATAATACGTATTTTCTTCAGTATTTAATAGTTTTAAAATTTTATTATTTAAAATATTTGCATCTTCATTATGTGATGTTAATATAACTCTATTTATGATATACTATAATTTATTTTCATATATTTTAAAACAAACATCGTTTGTTATAAAACTATCAGGTAGAACAAATGAATTAAATTTACCTTCTCCAATATCTAATAAAATTACACGTAAGCAAGCATGATATCTTTTGAACGGATATTTGTTTTCAAATACATTATATTAAATAATGACCAAAGATTTGAATATTTTATTGTTTCTTGAATTATTGTGCTTCTACAACCATTTTTAACAACAGGGAGAATTTGTCTAAAATCACCTCCTAAAATTAATAATTTTCCTCCGAATGATAGATTATTATTACAAACATCTTGTAAAGCTTTATCAACAATTTCTAAAGCTTTACGTGGGATCATTGAGGCTTCATCCCAAATAATCGCAAAAACTTCACGAAATTTTTTTTTATCTGACTCAAATTTTAAAAATGCACTTTCAATATTGTTTAAATCTAAAGGTAATCTAAAAGTTTTATGACTGGTCATACCTTTTCGTAATAGTATAGATGCTATACCAGTCCAAGCCATTGATATAATTTTTTGTTCTACTGACAAAAAATAATAAATTAAAGTTTTATATAAAAACGTTTTACCTGAACCTCCAAGACCATCAATAAAGTTAATTTTATGTTCATTATTTAATATTTGTGTAAAAATTGTTTTTTGATCGGTGTTTAATTGACTATAGTAATTATTAAACATTTCTTTAAAGAATAAAATATTTTCTTTATTATTTTCATTATTTATATCGAAAATTTCATCAGGTTCAGTTAATCCAAAATCTTTACAAGACATTTCTTCAACTTTTAAAATTTCGCTTATATAATGAAGAGCTCGGTTATTTTTATTATTGTCAAAATCTTCTGTAAAATATTTATTAAATTTTGTCCAAATAGTATTACCATTAATATTATCTGTTATTAAAAACCAAGTAAAAAATTTACACAATTGAACAGGTACCATTATATTACAAGCGTCTTCAAAAATTTTGTCAATCTGTAAATCATCTTCGATTAGACCCATTTGTATTGCTGTTTCTTTGTAAGTATTATATGTTTTATTTTCAAATGTACGTAATTCTTCAAAAGATATTGCGCATTTAACACGATTTAAAATTAATTTTAAATGAAATCTTTCAATATCTCTTGGAGATACTACATTTAAACGTCCTATAGCAACATGTTTTAGTTCTCGTTGACGTTTTATCCAAGTTTTATTCTTAAAAATATAATATTTTGGTATATTAACGTATTTAATATTTTTTGCATTTTTATCTTTTTTATTTAATTCAAACCACGAAGTTAATGTAGTTTTCCAGTTATCTAAAGCTTTTTCCTCTTTATTTTCTTCGAAAATTATATTTTGTTTATTTTCGGTGTGAAATGCTAAACGTATTACGGTGTGACTTCTACCACATAAAGGAAATTCTTGTAATCTCAATGCTGCTTCCATGGGACTCAAATATCTACCATCTTATGATGTTTGAGATCGTCAACTTCTTCGTAAGCTTCACATATCTGTGGTTGCATCCTTTTTATGACCCTGAAAACCTCTGAGTAACAATTTTCATGGACATTCTTAAAGATTTAAATCTTGGATACAACTCATTATGGATTAGGCTTACTGGGGATACCACTTAAAAATAAAACGCATCTTTCTATTTACCTCCAAGGTGATGTGGAAAAAATAGAATAAAATATATCTTAATATATAATTAATGTAATTTTCTTAATAATTTACTCTTTTATTTCAGAAATTAAGAATTCAAAACTACTCTTAAGCATTACATCTATAAATATTACCCTATTAATAAAACATATGAAAAATATAAATTATTAATTTTATATAATATATGAAATATATATAAAATATATTTTTATATATAATTAATGTAATTTTCTCCATAATTTACTCTTTTATTTCAGAAATTAAAAATTCAAAATTTCTCTTAAACGTTACATCTGTATATACTACCTTATTAATAAAACATATGAAAAATACATGAAAAAAATAAACTTTTAATTGAACATTTAAATGAAGGAGGTCACGAGGGGGGTCTGAGGGGGGTGCGAGGGGGGCTGGGGCGAGGGGGGCGAGGGGGGGGCTCTATCATATTTAAAATAACGAAGAAAAATCACAATTTTACGTTATTTTGATGAGTGGCTGAGGGGGGCTGAGGGGGAGGGGTGGGGAGGTGGAACGAGGGCCGGCGAGGAGTGCGAGGGGGGTCTGCGTGACACAAATAACGCTTACGACTATATAATATAGATAGATACTAACCCATGGTATTTCCGTATCTGATCCTTATATTTTTTTGAGTGTAACGGGCCTATTGAAACGAGTTTGAGTGAGTATATTGTTTATCTAAAATGAAGAACAATACTTTTTTAAATACTTGCTACTAAAAAAGTACATCACAATTTCTTGCTAGTTGCAAGTCTATTTAAAAGGATAGTCGAAAACTTATTAATTTTTTCTCAAATATTTAAGTACAACTTTTGTTGCAAAGCCAGCTAGTTTTTGCATCTGTTTTATATGTTGTAAGTTTTTTAATATTTAATTTTTTAACATTCATTAAGGGGGTGTCAAACTCAATTTTTACCGACCAAGCAAAAAATATATTGTTTTTAATAGAAAAAAAAATATAACGATATATGAAAAATAATGAGTGCATTGCCCTCCGTAATTACATTATTAATCATTCTGCAAAATGCCAAGTCAATATTCAAAAGCGTCTAAGAATGGCATTTGAACGAAAATTTCGTTCAAATGCCATTCTCAGATGCCTTAAAATATCGACGTCAAACTTTGCAGAATGATTCATAATGTCATTACGGAGGGCAATGCACTCATGATTATGCATAATATTATAAAAAAAAAATAGATTATTGTACCATATGGGTAATATGTAGCATCGCGAGATTTGCGAGTCGGCGACGGCAGCGACGGCAGCGGCCAGCGGCGCGGCCTCGCCCGTGTGTGTGTACGCGCATGCGCTGCTGGCTGCAGCACAGCTGAGCTGTCCATCGCCGATGCCTGGGCCTAGGCCCTCCGGGAGGCGGTCCCGTGTTGCCGCCACCACCTCCGCCGCCACCTTCGCCACCTGTGCCCTCCTCTATCCATTGATGCTTATCGACGTGTCATCGGTGTGCCTGCCGCCTGGACCGCTCGCAGACGGCGCAGCCTGGAGCGCCGCATCAGCCGCCCACCTCGCAGACCGTAGCGTCCGTACCGCACGGTGTGCGTGCACACCCAACGGACCGTGCCGCTTGGACTTGGCCCCGCCGTAAGACAGAAAAGTAAGTCATTCAAGAATTTATTTATTTTACGGCGTTGTTATTTGTACGACAGATCTGTCGTACAAATAACCTATAACCCACTTAGAAACGTGTAAAAATCACTGTTTTGAAAGTCTGACATGGAAGGGACTATTATTTCTTTAGTCAAGCGTCAATCCTTGCCTATTTTTTTCTTTAATCAAGCGTCAATTCTTCGGCTAAAGAAAATTGAAGGTTAGGTTTTACATATATATAGGTATACCTATCTAGCAATCTGGCGTATAAATAACAACGGCCAACTGTAGATTTGATGCGCTTTTTCGACTTTTCATTCCAAAGATTACAGATCTAAATAATCAGCAAGTGTGGAGATACTGCATTTTCTGTGTATTTTTCAAAATATTTTCAAGAAAAGTCATTTCCTCCAAACTGGCTGATTGAGTAGATCTGAAATCTAATATACAATGCCTCAGCATGTACTGGATTGTGTGTAAACATTCTCATAAACTTTAAGCGAGGATGAGGAGGTCTACCTTGGAGATGCACACGCGCTTTTTCGACTTTTCATTTCAAAGATCCCTTTCCATTCTCTACAAATATTTCAAACTTTACACACACTATGTAATACATGCTGAGGGACTCTTTATCAAGTTTAAGATCTAAATAATTAGCAAGTGAGGAGATATTGTAATTTGTATGCTGTTTTTAAGAAATGTTCAAGTAAAAAAGTTATTTCCCTACACTGGCTGATTGAAAAGATCTAAATTTAATATACAGTGCCTCAGCATGCATTGCATTGTGTGAGAACATTCTGGTAAACTATGAGAAAGAGTGAGGAGGTTTTTGTCGCAAATGCACATGCGGCTTTTTGACATTTCGTTCCAAAGATCCCTTTCCATTCCCTACAAGTATCTTAAACTTTCCATACATAATGGAATACATGCTGAGGGACAGTTTATCAAGTTTCAGATCTACATAATTAGTAAGTCTAGAGATATTGCAATTTTTGTGCTTTTTCAGGAAATTTTTAAGAAAGAAAAGTAATTTCCTCCAAACTGGCTGATTGAATAGATCTGAACCTAATATACAATGCCTCAGTATGTACTGGATTGTGTGTAAACATTCTCACACACTTTAAGCGAGGGTGAGGAGGTCTACATTGGAAATGCACACGCGCTTTTTCGACTTTTCATTTCAAAGATCCCTTTCCATTCTCTACAAATATTTCAAACTTTACACACACTATGTAACACATGCTGAGGTATTGTTTATCAAGTTTCAGATCTAAATAATTAGCAAGTGTGGAGATATTGCAATTTATATGCTCTTTTTAAGAAATGTTCAAGAAAAAAAGTTATTTCCCGTACACTGGCTGATTGAAAAGATCTAAAATTTAATATACAATGCCTTAACATGTATTGGATTGCGTGTTAACATTCTGGTAAGCTTTGAGCAATGGTCAGGAGGTCTTAGTTGGAAATGCACTTGCGCTTTTTCGACTTTTCAGTCCAAAGATCCCTTTCCATTCTCTCAACATATCTTAAACTTTACACACACCGTGCAATATATGCTGAGGGACAGTTTATCAAGTTTCAGATCTACATAAATAGCAAATCTGGAGATATTGCAATTTTTGTGCTTTTTCAGGAAATTTTTAAGAAAGAAAAGTCATTTCCTCCAAACTGGCTGATGGAGTATATCTGAAACTCAATATGCAATGCCTCAGCATGCATTGCATTGTGTGAGAACATTCTGGTAAACTATGAGAAAGTGTGAGGAGGTTTTTGTCGCAAATGCACATGCGGCTTTTCGACAATTCGTTCCAAAGATCCCGTTCCATTCCCTACAAGTATCTTAAACTTTCCATACATAATGGCATACATGCTGAGGGACGGTTTATCAAGTTTCAGATCTACATAATTAGCAAGTCTGGAGATATTGCAATTTTTGTGCTTTTTCAGGAAATTTTTAAGAAAGAAAAGTAATTTCCTCCAAACTGGCTGATTGAGTAGATCTGAAACCTAATATACAATGCCTCAGCATGTACTGGATTGTGTGTAAACATTCTCATAAACTTTAAGCGAGGGTGAGGAGGTCTACATTGGAAATGCACACGCGCTTTTTCGACTTTTCATTTCAAAGATCCCTTTCCATTCTCTACAAATATTTCAAACTTTACACACACTATGTAATACATACTGAGGGATATTGTTTATCAAGTTTCAAATCTAAATAATTAGCAAGTGTGGAGATATTGCAATTTGTATGCTCTTTTTAAGAAATGTTCAAGAAAAAAAGTTATTTCGCCTACACTGGCTGATTGAAAAGATCTAAAATTTAATATACAATGCCTCAACATGTATTGGATTGTGTGTTAACATTCTGGTAAACTTTAAGCGAGTGTGATGAGGTCTTAGTTGGAAATGCACATGCACTTTTTCGACTTTTCATTCCAAAGACCCTTTCCATTTTCTACAGATATCTTAACTTTCCATCTATCTACTCCCTCTGTTTCTGGCAGGTCGATACTGCTATCCTCATTCCTATACTGCTTAACACTTTATTAATATATTCTGTTTTGCCCTAGGAGAGCTCCTGCAGAAGACAACACGTCTTCATATAATTCTACTCTCCTCCAGGGCAGTCAACACGACTACCACGTCCTGAAGACATCAGCTAGACAAACATATCGTAGAAGTGAGAGCGAAGGTGTATATAAATATAGTTTGATCTCCTGTGCCAGACTCGAGTAAGTATTTCACTTCGGATTTGGACTTTATCTTGTAGTACAGCCGAACCTAGTCTCCAACTTTCCATCGGTCTACTCCTCTGTTCCTGGCAGTTCGATACTGCTATCCTCATCCCTACTCCTTAATACATTATTAATATATTTTGTATTGTCCTAGGTGAAGAGCTCCTGTAGAAGACAACAAGTCTTCATATAATTCTACTCTTCTCGAGGACAGCCAACGCAACTACCACTTCCCGAGGACATCACCTAGGCGAACACAACGGAGAAGGGAGGGCGAAGGTGTAGTTGAATGTAGTTCGCGCTTCCGTGACAGACTCGAGTAAGTACTTCACTTCGGATTTGGACTTTATCCTGTAGTATGGCCGAACCTAGCCTCCAACTTTCCATCTGTCTACTCCTCTGTTCCTGGCAGTTTGATACTGCTCTCCTCATCCCCACTGCCTAAAACATTATTAATATATTTTGTTTTGCTCTAGGCGAAGAGCTCCTGCAGAAGACAACAGGCCTTCATATCATTCTACTCTCCTCGAGGGCAGCCAACGCAACTACCACTTCCCGAGGACATCACCTAGGCGGACACGACGGAGAAGGGACGACGAAGGTATACTTGAATGTCTGCGCTCCCGCGACAGACTCGAGATGTAGTCTAGGCGCCAGGGGGGTTTCCGTGGCCGATGGATGTCCACACTTCCACCAAAGCTTTTCTTACGTATTTTTGACTGCTGATTCTGAATTTCGAAGGTGGAACGTCACCAGACTGTTAGTTTTTTGTTATTAACAATTTAATTGTTTAAATTGCTGCCAAATCAATATGATTAATTATAACTGAATCCTAACTACCTAAAACTGTAGTAAATTGATCTAGAATATGCTCGTTTTTTCAGAACTGAAAAATTTTGATTAGAACCCGAATTATTGCAAATTTAGTGCAATAAGTCGCGAATTCGAGCGCAAACATGTATAATTCTAGATCAATTTACTACAGTTTTAGACAGTTAGGATTCAGTTATAATTAATCATATTAATTTGGCCGCAGTTTAAACAATTAAATTGTTAATAACCAAAAACTAACATTCTGGCGACTGTCCACCTTCGAAATTCAGAATCAGCAGACAAAAATACGTAAGAAAAGCTTTGGTGGAGGCGTGGACATCCATCGGCCACGGAAATCCCCCTGGTGCCTAGACTAATGTCAGTATTTAGGGCACACCTGATTTTTAGGTACGAATTATATCTCCCCAAAAAGTAACAGTTCTGCGGGTGCACACGGAAAGAAAACTCTTACTGCTACAGTTAAAACGGCTTACTCGTGGAGTATAGGAGTTCCTTTACTATATAAGTAAGGTGGTTTTAGCAATCTTAGTAAGGGACCCATACTTTTACGGTATGTTGCTTTTCATACTACAGCAGTTACACAATTATACGATCGTTGGATCAGCGGCATATGCCGACGTAACAGCGTCACACGATTTTAGTATACATTGCTTCCACCTTCAATTGTAAGGGATAAATACTATAGCGGTAACGGTTGCTACCTGCTAATACGGAAATGACAACTATTATAAGGAAGTGTTACTTATCGATAATTGAAAGCATCGAATGCGTCGTCTAGGTCAATGATGGAGTCGAGGTGATGCGCTCCGAAGTTTTTTGCGTTTAGATCCCAGGACGCATCTAATACGTAGTCAAAGTGTTCGGGGTAGCCGATGATGATGTCTAGGTCGTGCGCTCCGTAGTTTTTTGTCTCTAGATGTTGGAACGTATCAAATGCGTGGTTTAGGTCTTTGTGGTAGCCGATGATGGAGTCTAGATTTTTTGCATTAAAATATCAGGGTGCATCTAATACGCAGTGCAGGTGTTCAGGGTAGCCGATGACGAGGTCTAGGTGGTGCGCTTTGTAGTCTTTTGCGTTTGGATATCAGGGCGCATCTAATCTATGGTGGTCCAGGTCTTCGGGGAAGCCGGTGACGATATTTAGGTGGTGCGCTCCGTAGTTTTTGGCTAATAGGTGTTGGACATGTCAAAACTTAAAGTATTACTAATCACGTAATTTTATACTATAAGTAAAAATCGTGATTATAAATAAATACTTACTCGAACGTAATTACGTTCAAATTGACATGTGCTTGTAATAAAAAAAATAGTAAATATTAAAATGCGTATAGGCGAAATACGCACAATTATTCATAATAAATAATGCGTATATGCGAAATGCGCACAATTATTTATCATACAAAAATGCGTATAGGCGCAATACGCACAATTATTTATAATAAAAAATTCGTACAAGCGAAATACGCACAATTATTTACAATATCAAAAATATGTATAAGCGGAATACGCACAGTTGTTTATAATGCAAAAATGCGTATAGACGAAATACGCACAATTATTAGTTATAAGGAAAGGTGTATGGGCGAACATATTTAATTATAACAGAAAAGAATTACAATTACATGAGTTTATTTAGTTATCTATTTATAAGAAACTAGATATCTTGACATAAAATTAATTCTTTTCCGTTTTTTTTCAACAAAACTCATAAAATTTGAAAAGAAGCTAAAGAAACTTATGAGCCTAGCTCAATGAAATTATAGTAGCTCTACTTTTGCCAATCATTCAGTAGCATGACAAGTATAATGCAAAGTAATTATTAATGACAATACTTCTAATAATACAAATTTTGTTAAAATGTTCAATTTGCAGTTATGCGTTTATATGATGGAAGGTGTATATTTTAAAATGCGGATCAACTTATATACCATACTCAGGTTCATTTGAAGTTCAACCCTTGGTCTCAAATTTTGTTACACCCTCCTGTTGTTTCAGGTATATGGGATATTTCACGTGAAGTCAGCAGATCAAAATTTTTATATCCCTCAAAACTCGTTTTCTTTTAGTTTTTATGAACAAAAAATGTTCCTCAAATTTTAGGTCGATATTTGCAAAAATAAAAAAGCTATGCAATATTGAAAATTCAATTTTTTTGCAATTTTTGGTTAAAATCCAAGTTTATTCATTTTTTAACTGAAAATCTTGAAACTTTTTGTATAGTACATTGATTGACAAAAGGTTTGAATTTTTTCTGTAGAATGTGCCAGTATTTATTTTATGACCCTTTTTGAAAGTCTCTGATTGGCTGCTTCTTAGTATACCTTCATCAAAGGATATTGAGGCTGCGGCCAAATATTCTTTATTCGACAAATTTTTTTGTATTGTTCTTCGAAAACCCTTCAAAATGCTTTTTTTGATCAATACTGGCCGAGCAAAGGGAAAAAAGTGACAATTTTTTGAAATATCAAGAAAAATCCATAATTTCAATTTTTGATAACATGATTAATGAAACTGAATATTATTCATACATCTTATGGCATGGACCGTACCACTGAATTTTGTTAGAGCATCAAATAGAACATTAGAAATATCTATTTTCAATAATATTAGGCTTACACAATAAGCGATACCTAATTATGAATGAAATTATCAGTCTGTTGCCTGATTTCATTTTGACAGCTTTATAGTAATTAACCTCTATAGCTTAATTTATTATTAATTCATAATTAGGTATTGCTTATTGTGTAAGCCTGATATTATTGAAAATAGATATTTCTAATGTTCTATTTGATGCTCTAACAAAATTCAGTGGTACGGTCCATGCCATAAGATGTATGAATAATATTCAGTTTCATTAATCATGTTATCAAAAATTGAAATTATGGATTTTTCTTGATATTTCAAAAAATTGTCACTTTTTTCCCTTTGCTCGGCCAGTATTGATCAAAAAAAGCATTTTGAAGGGTTTTCGAAGAAGAATACAAAAAAATTTGTCGAATAAAGAATATTTGGCCGCAGCCTCAATATCCTTTGATGAAGGTATACTAAGAAGCAGCCAATCAGAGACTTTCAAAAAGGGTCATAAAATAAATACTGGCACATTCTACAGAAAAAATTCAAACCTTTTGTCAATCAATGTACTATACAAAAAGTTTCAAGATTTTCAGTTAAAAAATGAATAAACTTGGATTTTAACCAAAAATTGCAAAAAAATTGAATTTTCAATATTGCATAGCTTTTTTATTTTTGCAAATATCGACCTAAAATTTGAGGAACATTTTTTGTTCATAAAAAACTAAATAGATTGAAATTTGTTTAAATTTCAATAAACAATTAAACCCTCAACCAAAAAAATAAAAACCAAATCTAAACTATCTCTTGGTAGAAATTT
Organism: Torymus aiolomorphi; assembly: GCA_036365515.1. Taxonomy (NCBI): domain Eukaryota; kingdom Metazoa; phylum Arthropoda; class Insecta; order Hymenoptera; family Torymidae; genus Torymus; species Torymus aiolomorphi. The sequence continues at coordinate 189,408,729 of CM070873.1, read as the reverse complement.
TGTAAACTATATCCAGAATATGTACAAAAAAGTGCAGTACTGTGCCACAAAATTTCAGATGCAGGTTAATTAATAACACTGAAAAGTGCGTATAAGCGAAATACGCATAATTATTTATAATAAAACATGTGTATAGGCGAAATACACCAAATTATTTATTATAAAATGCGTATAGGCGAAATGCGCACAATTGATAACACTGAAAAGTGCGTATAAGCGAAATACGCATAATTATTTAGAATAAAATATGTGTATCGGCGAAATACACCAAATTATTTATTATAAAATGCGTATAGGCGAAATGCGCAAAATTATTTGTAATAAATATGCGTATATATGTGAAATACGCACTATTATTAACAATAAAAATGCGTATACGCAAAATACGGATAATTAATTAGAAAAAGAAATACGTATACGCGAAATACGTACAATTGTTTGTAATAAAAAAACGCGTATCTTTAATATTTTTGAAATATGTAGTGCCATCTATGTTAAAATCTATTACGATTTTCCAGAGATGGCGCTTGTGTCATATTTCATCAATAGTATGTACTTCCTACCTTACCGACCTATGGGTCGGTCAAATCGCAGAGTGGAGTTTGACACCCCCTTAATTATTATCAAAATAGTTTTAAGTGCATTATATTTCTTGGTGAAAAAAATCATTTTAATATAAAATAATAATCAAATTCATTAATTTTGTGATAATTACATAATGGCTTAGCTTTAAAAAAGATTGATTATTACACAAGTAACTGTTTAAAGATCACCGATATTTTTTGTAATTATATTCATGATCCCCTAATATATATTAAATATTCTCCATTTTAGTTTTTACTTTACATTAACATTTTACATTAACATTTTAATGTTGCAACTGCTTCAAGCGAAATCTCAGTAAAATATCAGCTCAGATTAAGATCATTAATTCAGCTAGTGAAGTCGAAGCAGTTTGTGAGCAGTTAAATGTAGATAATGTTGACATTGGGTTTAAACTTTGCTATAAATGTAGAAGACTTGTTTTTTTTGGGACACGAAAAGTAGAACCTTCAACCAGTGATCAAAGTCAAATGAGTTCACAGCCAAGCTCGGAAATACCCAGCTCTCAGAATTCAGAGAGCGTTGTTGAGGTAGTATTAAAACCAACTGTAGAAAAAAACCTTCCACCGAGTTGCCCCTCAAAAGAACTATGATTTCTCATACAGCATATTGCGTTTGTAGAAACAAAAATAACTTGACATGTGTACCACTGACTGCAAGACTGCAATGTTTCAAAGAAATGCAAATCTTTATTCCAAATGGCAATCGAGTTTGTACCGAGCATTTAATAAAAAAACGATTTTTTGATGATGACCTGAAACTAATAAAGATATACAGTAACACGAGTCTTTTAACTGCAGATGAAATATGTTTATTTTTAAAAAAAATTTCAGATTTAGCCTCGGAAACATTTTGGATAAAATAAAATCATCAGAGCTTAGCGAAAAACAATTATTCTCTTTTACTAGTCTTTCGACTGATCAATTGCAAGAGCTGAGAAAATTATTAGTTTCCATGCGATCATCGGATTCTAGAGACGTTACACAAGCCCTGGTTATATGTTTATTTAAATTACGAACTGGATCGTCGAATAATTTTATTTCGTCTATTTTCGCAATAGAAAACGAAATAAAAGTTTCAGATTTTTGTGAATCAGTAATTTATTCATTTGAAAAAGATGTCCTACCGAAATATTTTGGAGTAAAAAGTACTAAAAGGGAGGATCTCATACATGATCACACTTCCATTTATGCAAAAAAATTATTTAAATTAGAGAACGAGCTTGTTTTGGTTTTTGATGGAACTTACTTACGTCACCAAAAAAGTAAAAATAATGAATACCAAAGAAAGTCATATTCAGGTCAGAAGAAATATCCTTTGGCCAAGCCATCCACTATTTGCACCACAGACGGATTCGTTGTTGATGTCCCTGGTCCGTTTTTAGCCACAGAAAATGATGCAAGCATCATGAAGAAAGTAAGGGATGATCCAGATGGTATAAGAACTATTATGAGAGAAGGTGATGTTTGCGTTGTAGATAGAGGTTTTAGGGACGTGATACCTTATTTAAAAAGTCTTGGCTTTAAGATTCTCATGCCTGCCTGAAAGGGAAATAGACCCAAGTTGAGTACGACGGAATCGAATGAATCTCGTTAGGTTACGAAATTGAGATGGGTTGTAGAGGCTGTTCATGGTACTCTTGGTAAAAAGTATAAGCTTCTTCACCAGCAATTAGATAATAAACTTTTACTAAAAGCTGGTGCATATTGTAGAATTGCATGTTTTCTCAACAACCTTTTTGGTAAGCGTTTGAATAGGGATAAAGATGATGGTGGCTTACAAGGTATAATCATCGAAAGAATGTTAAATTCTAATCAAAGTGAAAATACTTTAGCATTAGAAGCTGAGACAACCAGATGGTCTAGACGGCCCACTACTACGATCAAGCTAACATCGCAAGAAATCATTGACTTTCCGGAGATGACTGAAAGAGATCTCAAAATATTTTTTTTCAGGTACCTATCAATTAGGTCAAGCCGTATGTTATTTGGCTGAGTTAATGGATGATAGTAACCATATCAATTTGGAATATATTAAGATCAAACCAAATATCATTAAAGTATTAATAAGGTCCAGGCATATTAACAGTAAGACTTACAAATGCTACATTGAATACAAACCTAACTCAATTGGATACAGCGGTATCCTACGCCATGCGTGTGACTGTGCCAATGGATTACGAACTGTAGGATCCTGTTCTCACATTGCTGCAGTCATATATTATCTCAGTAATGTAAGATATAAGTCAAAAATTATTAGACCAGCGAAAGTTCTTTCCGAATTATTTACTACTTCAGATATTGGTTCTGTAATAGACGAAGATAGTGACGAGGATTAAAAATATTATTATAATTCAATATTAAAAATTATTACTCACGCAATTTTGTCAAATAGAACTTCTTAAAACAATTCTCGCAAGAATAAAGGTCAAATATGAAATGGTACATACTTATTTTATTGTTTTAATAAAAGCACAAAAATATTCATAACATATTTATAATAATTAATTTCTATTAGAAATATTTACTCATTTTTATTTATCTACAAATGAATTTGAATAAAAATAATTAATGAAAAGGCTATATCAGGCCCTTTGTAGCTACCGATGAAGTAATACTCGATTCTAAAAATTTTTAGAATATTTTTGTATGCCCTGACACGTATTGAACGATCTTCTTTGAGGTTATGTTCCAAAAACATGGTAAAAACACGAAAAAAATGTTTATAATTTGATTTTATAGCATTATTTGATGCAAAAATGGTAGTTCTGACAGTGGAATTCGAAGATATAGAAAGAAATTGAAAAAAAATTGTTCATAAACACTTATTTAGCTATTGGTTTTGAGGTTATGTGCCAAAAACATGGGAAAAATGCTTAAAAAATCGGTTTTTTCGAATTTTGAGTATGTTCCGGCTCGAAAACGCAAATTCAGACACCGCCATTTGAAAGAACGAGAAAAAATACACAAAAAATCATTATTTACAAGTTAGCCAAAAATTACCTACATAACCTAGAAAATCATTGAAAAATTAAAAAAATTTTCCTGAGCTCAATTTTTTTTTTAAAATCTGAAAAAATCAGGCTGTTTTCTTGCTCAAAAACACACGTCCGTGAATTTTTTCAGATTTTTTTAAAGAAAGGGTCGAGCGGAAAAAAATGTTTTCGAAAAAATACGTTTTTTAGGTTAGGAGACTCAAATCATCACCTAGGGAGCTGAAAATTTGGCTAGAGAGGTTTTCAATAATGTACTTTAGAATGGTCAATCCCAAAAAAAAATCCAGGTGAGTGCAATTTTGACCATCTTATCCCGCTATAGCCTTTGTTCAAAATTCATTCTGTTAGGGCTATAAAAATCCATATTTTTTCCATTTGTTTAAACATGTTATTTTACTTTTTTTTTTATAATTATGATTATTGCTTCCAAACGTGTTATTTAAAAAAAATCGCAGTTATTCAGTACATCATTTTTTCAATATTTAAGATATCCATATTAGCCCACTGCCCATACCACCCCACCTTCCCCTACAAGTATATGAGAGGTGTGGACACCTCTACTATACGGTTTACGTATAGTACTCACTCCTGGTGACATTTCAACTCGGAACATGGTTATTACATTCGCTAGAAACCAGAAATTCGCAATTATTTATCAGAGTATTGTACTCATGGGAGCGTCCAGCAGAAACGGGCCACCGAGCGCGCGCGGCGCCTTTTTTCGCGTAAAAGGCGCTCTGTTTAACTCGTTCATAATCGTATGCTGGGTCTTTGAAAAAAAAACCAAGCATCTACATCGATAGATTTTTTCCTGCTCTTTCCAATGGTGCCATTGCTTTTATTGCGAAACACTTTCTTCTGGACGAAAACTCGAGTTGAATATTGAAAGCCATTTTTCTCAAAGTATATCATGTTTTCTTTCAAAATAAACTACACCATTGGAAAGTACAGCTCTTAAGCTTCAAAAATCTATCTTGGAGAAGTTGGAGAAGTAAAGGGTATAAAAGTAACAACATGAAAAAGACAGCGCCGAGAGTCCGCGCGAGCCCCTCGCGCCCGTGCGTACGGCACGTTTAAGTGCACGCTCTATTCAATTCGCTAATAATCCTGTACCAAGTCTCTGAAAAAAGAACTAAGGACAGATATCGATAGATTTTTTCCTGCTCTTTCCAACGGTGCTATTATTTTTATTCCGAAATGCTTCTGTTAGTACCCGAAGTGCCCGCTAGATGGCAAGCACCAAGCGCGCTACCTTCAATGAAAAACATCACCCCGCGGGCTTAAATAGAGGCCTGCGTCGCCCACTATCCAGGTGCTTTATGCACATGCCTTATTACTTTGCCCCTTTGTCTTATTGCCTTAATAAAAAAAAGCTTAATAAAATGTCTAACATTTTAAATCGTTGCTGTAATCCATTTGATGAAATAAAGCATTCATCGAAACTTAGGTTTGTTTCCGATAAACTTAGAGCTTGTTATCAGCATTTAACTGATAGAGACAAAATATGCGATTCTTGTCGAATAAAATCTAATGCTCAGATTGAAGAAGAGAGTGAGATTTCAATAGAAGATTCTAAAGAAATTATTTTTAATTTGAAAAAATTGTTGAATGACCAAAATTTGACAAAAATGGAACAGATATTACTTTTGAAATTACTTCCTAAAAACTGGAGCACTCGCAAAGTAGCTAGATTTTCGAACTTGTCTCGTCGACTTTCATCGAAATGTAAATTATTTGATAACCTAGCCCAATTAAATGACAACAGAGGAAATAAAAAAATATCAAGTGATACTTTAGATCAAGCAAAGCTCTTCTATGAAAGTGATGAGAATAGTAGAATTATGCCAGGCTATAAAGATAACAAATGTATAAACAATGATGATGGCACAAAAAGTTACATCCAGAAACGGCTTGTTTTATACAATCTTCGAGAACTATATTTAAAATATAAGCAACAGTATCCTGGATCGAAAATAGGATTCAGTAAATTTGCCGAATGTCGTCCTAAATATTATGTTTTAGCTGGTAGCAGTGGGACACATTCAGTGTGTGTTAGCGTTTATCATCAAAATGTTAAACTTCTGTTAGTTGGTTTAAGAAACTCAGGAGTTTCTTCTGATAGAATGAACACTTATAAAGATTGTATAGCCGCAATAGTTTGTAAAAGCCCAACAGCGAAATGCTATTTAAATATGTGCGAAAACTGTCCTGGTGTCGAACCTCTAAAAAATTATCTAGAATTATTATTCGAAAGCTCTGAGATTAATGAAATAAAGTTTCAAATGTGGAAAACTACCGATAGATCAACATTGCAAACTGAAAACGTTTCTAAGTCTTCATTTATCGATATTTTTTTTCCTCTTTTGTATAAACTTAAGACTCATTCATTTATTTCTAAACAACAGTCTTCTTATTTTCAATTCTTGAGAGAATCCTTATCTGAAGGAGAGTTTTTAATTTCTCTAGATTTTTCAGAAAACTATGCTTTTATAGCACAAGATGCAGCACAATCATTTCATTATAATAATAATCAATGTAGTTTAGCTACAATAGTTATTTACTATAAAGGATCAGAATCTAAAATTGAACACAAAAGCATGGTAGTTTTTTCAGATAGTTTAATTCATGACGTTGTTGAAGTTTATCTAATACAAGAAATTATAATTAATTTCCTTAAAAAGTCTTTCGGTTTAGTTAGAAAAGTTATTTATTTTACTGATGGAGCTGCGCAACATTTTAAAAATAAACGCAATTTCCAAAATCTTCTTCATCATTATGATGATTTTGCTGTTGATGCTGAGTGGCATTTTCATCCAACAGTCCACGGAAAAAATGCATGTGATGGAATAGGTGCTTCCGTGAAAAGCAATGCCAGACGAGAAAGTTTACGGAAAGTATCCGACAATTATATATTGACGCCCCAAGATTTATACAAATGGGCAACTGAGTATTTCAAAATTATTGAATGCTTTTTTTCATCAAAAGACGATTACTTAAAGGCTACAGAAAAGCTACAAAACAGGCTAGCCTCAGCTAAGACAATACCTGGAACTCAATTGTTTCATTGTATTAAATTATTAAATGATGCCAAAAAGTTAGAACTTCAAAGATTTTCAGCGTCAGAAGATTCTCAATTATATCCACCGATCAATAAAGAAAAAGTACTTAAAACTCAAACAAAGAAAGAAGCGGATGCCGCAAAAAGGACAATTCTTATAAAATAAAAAAAATGTAAAAAAATTAGAATTTAAAGGAAAAGGTAATATTGTTATGACAGATTAAACAATCTATAAGGTTATTTTAAATTTCTGTTTCACTGCTTTCAGTGCGTTCATGGATATTTTTATGTTTAATATATTATGTTATTGAAATTTTGTTATATAAATGAACAAACTTCATTGTAATATTATACTAACTGTTACAACTAGATCCACAAAATTATGTCCACGCATTGGCATTGTAAGTTACAAAACATTTTATATTTACAAAAAAGAAAGGGCGTAATAGCACATCGCGTGTATTAATCCGCCCTTGAGCATAGCGTAAAAAGTTTGGGCAGCCGCTGTCTTTTTGATCTTACTATTTTTGAACTTTTCATGTTTCAACTTGAAAATATAATATTTTATAGTTTAAGACTTGTACTTTTGAAGAATATAATTCATTTTGAAGAAAAGACTTATATTTTATTGAAAAAATAGAGTTTAAACATTCAAATGGAATTTTCAACTAGAAGGAAGCATTTCGGAATAAAAATAATAGCACCATTGGAAAGAGCAGGAAAAAATCTATCGATATATGTCCTTAGTTCTTTTTTCCGAGACTTGGTACACGATTATTAGCGAATTGAATAGAGCGTGCACTTAAACGTGCCGTACGCACGGGCGCGAGGGGCTCGCGCGGACCTCGGCGCTGTCTTTTTCATGTTTTTACTTTTAAACCCTTTATTTCTCCAACTTCTCCAAGATAGGGTTTTGAAGCTTAAGAGTTGTACTTTCCAATGGTGTAGTTTATTTTGAAAAAAAAAAACATGATATACTTTGAGAAAAATGGCTTTCAATATTCAACTCGAGTTTTCGTCCGGAAGAACGCGTTTCGTAATAAAAACAATGGCGCAATTGGAAAGAGCAGAAAAAAATCTATCGATATAGGTCCTTGGTTTTTTTTCAAAGACGCAGCATATGATTATGAGCGAGTTAAACAGAGCGCCTTTTACGCGAAAAAAGGCACCGCGCGCGCTCGGTGGCCCGTTTCTGCTGGACGCTCCCACGTACGGTAGTCTACTAATTTCAAATTGTTTATTTACAAAATTCTTTTGCATGTGGATGAAAAGGGCTTCGGAGTACAATCTTTTTTCCCTATTGTTTTCAATATCTAGTATCTTATTGTTATGGAAATTAATTGTGTGATTATTATCTTTTGTATGCATAAATAATGACTCATAATTTAACACACATGGTAAACCAAGACAACCCATAGCGTGAACTATTAAAACATTATTTAGTTAATCGAAAAGACATAAATCTAAACTTAATTTTACATTTAGTGTTTACAATATTCGGCTTTATTATAAGAAAACATTGTATAAACTAACGATAACATTGTACGATTTAAAATACTATGGAGAACATGTAAAATTTTGAATCAAGTGCAGATTTTATAGTTTAGTTCCTAGTCATTTGAATTTTATTACTAAGAACGTAAGAAATAATCACATGTTTTCGAATAAATGCAAAATTAAACAAAACAAAATGATCGATAACATTGTCCTACATCCTATTGTCCAACTGTTAAATATTGAGATTAATAGATCTTCACATAAAAATTGCACAAGTTAATAAATTAATTGATAAGATGTCGAAAGATTTAGAGAAATTTGTAGGTATAGATATTTTTTCGTTGTTTATAGATTGCTATACTACAAAACTCACATTTGTTATGATTAAAGTTTTAACGAAATTAGGGAAAAAACTTGATGTTATGTATTGCAGAAAATATAAGAAAGCTATAGATAAAGATAGATATAGAGACTAGCAATACTAGTGGGGTCAATCTCTGCAATACACAGATCGCCGACACTTGCATAGCTAGTAAATGGTGTGTCAATGTCTCGGAGATTCAACTCCCAACGTATGTCATTGATATACTAAAGTTGGGGGAAAAGTTTAATTTCAATAACAGATTTGACAATAAGTTAGCATTAAATTACATACAGAACTTTGAAACTTTTTTAAAAAACGACATTGATGAAGAGAATATTCCAAAACTAAGAGGAACCTTCCTAAACACGATTAAGAAATTTTACAATAAGAATCTAGTTACAAATTTACACGTTGATAAAAAGTCTAAAATAGACCTAGAAAAAACAAAAAAGTTCATAAAACATAATCCAGATATCTTAATAACTAGAGCTGATAAGGGAAACGCTACTGTCATAATAAAAAAGTCTATATATTTAGAAAAAACAGAATCATTATTTTGTGATGAAAAATATTATGAAAAAATTAAAAAGAATCCATTGCCCAGTCTTGAAAGAAAACGAATGAGTTAATTAAATGGCTAAATAAAATAGATTTTATGGTTAATGAAAAAAAGTTACAGATTAGTAAAAATACATATAACTGGTTTCCCCGTAAGGCCTATAGTCTCCACTATAAACTCTCCGACGTATTTTTTATCAAAGTTCTTTGCGAAATCCCTGCAAAATAATCTTAAAACCCCGAAGTCTCACATAGATAACAGCTTAACCCATTAATGTGCAAAACGCTAAATTTGGACATGAAACTTCGAGCCCACTGTGCTGTTAGAAAAACAAATCCATTTTTGTTCAAAATCCTACATAAGGGGTTTTCTGGGAAGCTCTTTCAGAATCTGGCACTTATTTTGTAAAAAGAAATCAAAATCATGATTTTCTTTTGCATTTTAAAAAAAAGTCACGAATTTTTAACGTTTTTTTTTTTTTAAATCAATTTTTACTAACGTTGCTGCATTCAAATAAGCAAATTATTGTCAGAAATCGCGTCCCCGATGTCTGAGGTTTTCAAAACCCTGGTTGAGAATTTTTTTTTCCCCCTTAGTTTTTCCAAAATGGCGGTTTTTGTGAAACAGCATGACCTTAAACTTCATGATTTTTTTTCTTGACAGCTTTGAACCTTACGAAAAAAATTTATAGAATAAAAAATGTTTAGAATCATCCAAAAAACATGTGTGAATTTTTTCAAAAATTTTTGAGCCAGTTTAGAACTTTTCAAAAATAGGCCATTTTAAAAAATTTGAAATTCACTCAAAAACTTCTGGAAAAATTTATAAATATTCTTTAGATGATTTCGAGCACTTTTTGTTCTATAACTTTTTTTGTAAAGCTGATGCTTTTCAATAAAAAAATTATCAAAATATTTATTACGTAATGGATAAAAAGTTACAATGGTTGGAAGACAGGGCATAATCGTCATTTCATTACTGCAAATTATACAACGTTGTATGCTTCATATAAAAGTACCCAATATAGAAAACAACATTCTAAAAAGAAAAGAAAATTAAAAAATAATAAAAAAAATAAAAAAAAAATAAAAAAACAAACAAAAAAAAACGGTTCTCTGTTATTGTCTACCTCCTCGTGGTGAAAACTGGGCAACGCTGTATCATATTATTTATGTATAGTGGCAAAGTGACGATTATACAGCTGTTATCAAACCGAAAAATACTTTGATAATTCTTTTATTGAAAAGCATTAGCTTTACGAAAAAAAGTTATAGAGCAAAAAGTGCTCAGAATCATCTAAAGAATATTTATAAATTTTTCCAGAAGTTTTTGAGTGAATTTCAAATTTTTCAAAATGGCCTATTTTTGAAAAATTCTAAAATGGCTCAAAAATTTTTGAAAAAATTCACACATGTTTTTTGGATAATTCTAAACATTTTTTGTTCTATAACTTTTTTTCGTAAGGTTTTTTCGTAAGCTGTCAAAAAAAAAATCATGAAGTTTAAGGTCATGCTGTTTCACAAAAACCGCCATTTTAGAAAAACTAAGGGGAAAAAAGTTCTCAACCAGGGTTTTGAAAACCTTAGACATCGAGGACGCGATTTCTGGCAATAATTTGCTTATTTGAATGCAGCAACGTTAGTAAAAATTGATTTAAAAAAAAAAAAAACGTTATAAATTCGTGACTTTTTTTTTAAATGCAAAAAAAAATAATGATTTTGATTTTTTTTTACAAAATAAGTGCCAGATTCTGAAAGATCATCCCCGAAAACCCCTTATATAGGATTTTAAACAAAAATGGATTTGTTTTTCTAACAGCACAGTGGGCTCGAAGTTTCATGTCCAAATTTAGCGTTTTGCGCATTAATGGGTTAAAACTACAAGAAAAAATTGATAATATTCATATTCCATCAGATCATGAGATTATTAGTTCTGATGTTGTCTGTTTAAGAGTGTCCCGGAGTATTTAGTTTGCAATGCCATCAAAAAAGGTGGCATCAATTATTCAATAAAATTAACATCAACTGCTCTGAATTTCTCCATGTTATCAAGTTCATTTTAAACAAGAATTTCTTTCAATTTAATGACAAATTTTATAGACAGACATTTGGATCACCCATGGGTAATCCCGTAAGTCTAATTTTGTCAGATATAGTCATGGAGTATTTAGAATCGTACTGTATAAATAAATTACAATCTAGACCGATATTCTACTATCGTTACGTGGATGACATTGTACTTTGTATACACAAGAATTACATTGATGGCACATTAAAAATATTTAAGTCATATGATACGAATTTACAATTTACTGTCGAACGACCAAAGAACAATAGCATTAGACATTGAGATTACTGCAAATTAGCAAAGGAATATTATCACAAATTGGTATAAAAAACCAAATTTTTCAGGATGATATTTAAATTACAATTCTCACCACCCCCTAAGTAATAAAATCGCTATTATCTATTTTTTAATTGACCGAGCAATAAAATTGTCACATAGTACCTTTCAGGAAAGAAATATCTCTTTTATTAAACTGTTATTAAAAAACAATGACTATCCACGGGACATAATAAATTACCATGTAAAAAAACGTTTAAAAATGATAAAATTTAATGAAACTATTACACAAAATACCACGCAAGTAACCAATAATGTGAATAAGAAAAGATTTATAATTCTACCGTTTGTTATAGAAATGGAATGTTCTATACAAAATTTCTTTAAAAAATGGAACATAAGTGTAATTTTCAGTACAATAAACAAGCTTAATAATATTATTATATTAGGTAAAGACAAAAATGTAAAATACAATAACGTAAACGTAGTTTATAAAATAAATTGCAATAACTGTAACGCTTCGTATGTAGGGCAGACTAGTAGACGTTTGAATATAAGAATTAAAGAACATCAAAAAAAGTACTGTGATAGGGACCAGAATTTGTCATTATTTATGCATACAAAAGATAATAGTCACACAATTAATATCCATAACATTAAGATACTAGATATTGAAAACAATAGAGGAAAAGATTGTTCTCCGAAGCTCTTTTCATCCACATGCAAAAGAATATTATAAATAAACGATTTGAAATTAGTAGACTACAGTATGTGTACAATACTCCGATAAATAATTGCGAATTTCTGGTTTTTAGCGAATTTAATAGCGATGTACCGAGTTGAAATGTAACCAGGAGCGCACGTATAGTAGAGGTGTCCACGTCTCTCATATGAGGAAATCCACGGAACCTTTAACTGTTGTGATACTTTTTTCTTAAAGTAATTTATTGCTGCTATTAGTTGAGCGTGCGAAGCACATAAACGAGACAAGGTGTAAAATCTTCAATTTTTACGTAGAAAACCAGTCCGGTAATCCATATTAGTGTGCCACGCATGCTCAAGTCTGGGGATGTAAAAAACTGTCGAAAAAAGTCCACTTTTGGAAAAAGTGGAAAAAGTGGACTTTTTTCGACAGTTTTTTACATCCCCAGACTTGAGCATGCGTGGCACACTAATATGGATTACCGGCCTGGTTTTCTACGTAAAAATTGAAGATTTTACACCTTGTCTCATTTATGTGCTTCGCACGCTCAACTAATAACAGCAATAAATTACTTTAAGAAAAAAGTATCAAAACAGTTAAAGGTTTCGTGCATTTCCTCATATACTTGAAGTACAGGTGACTAATGCCAGAGGCGCCGCTTTCACCAATACGTGTGGCCCTGTTACCTCTCTCCATTCTCTTCGACTCTTACAGACTACCCTCCCCCACTCTCACTACTCCAACCTCCATTGTTGTGGCGTATGTACGTATAGACACATATAAATGTTACGCGACTATATAAAGCCAAAAATTGTATTATAAAATCATTAACGAGCGGATTGTTGCCCGCATATCAAACTTGACGACAAGAGTGTATTAATCTGTAAGTTTCCGTTTTAGTATTGTATTACTAATTTATTATACATTTAAAATTAATTATGGTTTACAAAAAAATGTTAAATTTAAAATTTTGTATTATTAGATTCCTGAAGAGGGAGATAATAAAATCTTCGAAACGTTGAATTGAAGAATATGGTGTTTAGCTTCTTCAAAGAGGAAGCTTTGTAGCGGTGAAAAAAATTTTTGAAACAAAAAATGTTCAAAAACATGTTTTAAGACTTTTGGCGCTAAAATCCGTTGTTTTAAACTGATAGGCCGATTTACATCGGAAAAGGCTTATTTTCTTCGTCTAGGAGGAGAATGGAGAGAGCATAACCTACTTTTTGATTTTACCGATTTTTTTTTATAACCAAAAAACGATTTTTAATTTTTCGTTTTTTTGATTTTTTAATTTGTTTCAGCCAGTATTACTTAATAAATTAAATTTTTATTAAAAGGTCTTTAAATGACCTATAATTTCTTTTTATACCACTCTAACCTCAAAATCACAACTTTGGTATGATTTTTCGGCGCTCGTGGTATAAAATACCGTTCGTAACGAGTGCGGAAGTTGATTATTTACTTCATGTGACCTTTCGCACTCGCTTCGCTCGTGCGCAAAACGTCACATGAAGTAAATCATCACCTTCCGCACCAGTGTCGAAATGTGCTATTTTTAAATTTAAATTATCTCTAGTCTGTCATTTGTTATTAATGAAAATATGGTTTATATTTCTTTAATTAATATCTGAAAAACATTTTCATTTTTCCACTCAAAATTTTTACCACTTATTACACTTATCGAGTACAACATTGTGTTAAAATTTGAAGAGGTTGTGTTGATTTGTTTCCGAGAAAAAAATTATTTTTGAAAAAATGTGCGTTTTCTTTCCTTTACGATAACAAGAGTAAAAGTCAATGAATCGTTTCGAAATTTAGCTGAGAATTAGCTTTTTTATGCCTAAGGAGTCAGTTCTTTGCCCAAAAAAATCTGACCTTTGTGACCAAAGATATTTCAGGTTAAAATTTTTTTATAAATTTCTTATATTTGCATTTTTAAAAAGAATATTCCATTGATTGACTCAAAATTTTTACCACTTATTACCCTTATCGAGTACAACATTATGTTAAAATTTCAAGAGGTTATGTTGGACAAAATTTTTTTACTCATTCCAAATTAGTCCCAAAACAAATATAAAGTTTGAGAGTAAAATATGCAATAATTCTATTTAATTTGTATGTCATATATAAATAAAATAATTATTGTGTACTAGGGCATATCCCTGAGAAAGTAACTTCTGATTGAGTCCCGCGGCAGCGTGTACTACGGCAACGATAATAATTGACTTCAAAAATATGAATTTCGTAAAAATTTCATAAAAATATTTCATAAAAATATCGATTCTTAAATATGAAAAAACTACCTCTCAGTTAAATTTCAAAACGATTCATTGTCTTTTGTTAAGAAGTATAACTTAGTTATTATATTTGTATGATTGTTACAATGATGGATTAACTTTAAACCACTAAGTCGAGCAGGATTGTAGTTAAATACCTGTTTCAAAATAAATATTTATTAGATTATTGCCAATACATACTTTTCTTTCTCAAACTAATATATTTCTTTAAAACTTTTTTCACAATAACTAATTGTTTGTATAGGATACATAAATGAAAAAACGAAAAAGATATTTTTTATATTCAGTCAAATTGTTTAATAAACAACAAAGAACCACAAAGAAACCAGTTTCATTTATTAATAAAGTTTTGTTGTAAAAAATTTACTTTTGTTTTTTAAATTTAAAAAATGGAATCGATAAATTAGTTTGAGCAAGCACCTTGCCAATGAATTGGTAGCGGTTTTTTTATTGTCAAAGCAATTTAACAAAAATTACCTATCCATTGGTAGATAACTGGCCATTAGTTTCGCACAACTCAAAGATTAAGAAAAAACTACCATTAGCTGCTGTCAACAACTATGAACTTTGGAAATTAAAAAAAAGATAATTGCACAAAAATATTTCATATATTTCATACAAAAGAACCATATGAAAAATTATCGATTTTGATATCTTCTAACTGAATTAAATACCTGTACTATCGCATACGAATCACCAGTCTCACAATTCCAGTCCGAGTTAACTCATTAACAGTAGGATAGTAATTTTCAATTTTAAATTCATCTAAAGTAGTATAAAACATGATTTTTGGTGAATGTTCGATAAAGATTAACTTACTATAAGTTTTATCCGCAATATGTATGACTTTCTATATTAAATAATTTGAATCATTACAAAAGTACTTATATATTATTACTGTAGTACATTATAGAAATACTTTCATAATATTAAGAAAGTAATGATTCAAGTTTAGAATGAATTCTTGATCCAGGTACCGGTAACTCTGATGTCAGTCAGTTATAATATCTATTCAGAAAATTAGAAGTAAGTAAGGTTTGAGCACATTGATAAATATATAGTATGAAGTATTCGATAAATCAAATTAGTTTTTTAATGTACTGCTAATAAAAAATTTACTGCTAATAAAAAATTTTGTAGCAAGATAAGTGACATGAAGTCTTCAAATAATTCTCAATCACAGAATGGTTGCACGATTTAACATTTTTATTGTTTTTATCAATTTTCAATGTGCTGTAGAATTTTCAGTTCCTCCTAGAGGAAGCTTTGTGATAGCAATTTTTCGAGTTGTTGTAAAAACATGTTATAATTGTTTTTCGATGTGTTAGGAATCAAAATACATGATTTTTGAAAAATGTCTGTACGGATATGCGTGTATGTGTGCGTGCGTGCGTGCGGGTGGGTTGGTATGTGTGTGTGTGCGCGCGCGTGTGTGCGTGTGTGCGTGTGTGTGTGTGTGTGTGTGTGTACACCTGGATCTTAGCTTCTACTCGATCGATTTCAACCGGACAGGTCTGACTTTTTTTTTGTGTGATGGTGGGGTCAAAAATTTGTTTTTTGATTCGCCGATGCATTTTTATTTTATTTCGAATTTTCGATTTTCTCAAAATTGATTTTTGCTTTTTTTTAATGATAAGATCAAGATATTTGAATCGAACGTATAGCATTCGAAAAAACATTAAAATACCTATATTTTTTAAGAAAAAAAATTTCTCTAGCTCTCACGGTTATTTCTTTTTAACAAAAACGTGTTTTTTTTTAGAAAGCTTATAACTCCAAAATAAATGGTAAATTTTTTTGAAAAAAATCATGAGAATGCAGAATATAAATAGTCCAGTCAAATTACACTTTGACAAAAAGAAAATTGTTAACAGGATGGGGACAGTTGGAAATGGTAAAGTGGCGTATAATAAACATAAAAAAAATAAATGAGTAAGCAGGGGTGGTTCCCGGTGTATTTGGGCGGTGAAAAGGGATGAATTTTGTATTATTGCGATTTCCGGCGAAAGTTTACGTCGGAGAGAAAAGTGTACAATAGAAAAGTTGTAGATCATAAAAGAATCTACAACTTTTGTGATAATGATTTTTTCACATAACCTCAAAATCTCCAGGTGTAATGCAAAAAAACGCTGTTTTCGTTTTTTATTTTTTATTTTCACAAAAATAATTTTATTTTGACGAAACTTGGCGAAAATATGCTTCTTGTGTCTGAAATATCCACAAATTTTTTCAGATAAAAAGATTAAGAGGATTCTGAGATAATCACGTTCCTTGGCCCGACAAAATATTTTTCAAATGAAATTTGTCCTTCAGAAAATTATCGTAGGGACTTCTTTCAGGCTGCAATTTTTTTATTTTGAGTTATACTTTCTTGTAAAATAAAATAATATAGTCCTCATTTAAAAACATGCTCAAATATTGAAAAAATCAAAAAATTAATTTTGCAACAATCTTTTTTTTTTACTAAATGGTTGATAATTTGTTGATATTTTTAATTAATCTTAAAAACTAATTACACCATTCAATTCTACGGAAAAAATACAAAAGATTCTTCGTTACATTATTTGATCAGATATTTCAATTTTTAACAGTATTACTATGAACATGTAAGTCGAATATTGATTTTTCATTTAAATCTACCGCTGTCCGTGTTTAGTCTACCAGATTCCATACAGTAGCCGCTTAGTCATCCTCCTAGTCCTCCTTCTCTCTTTCAGCTATATAGAACAGCTGGCCCGGTCCCAGGGTACCCAAAGAGGGGGTAGGTCTGACACACAGAGTCGTTTCGGAGCAGGACACGCGCACACGCATCAGTTTACAAGCCAGCTGGAGACGCTCAAGAGAATATGCCATTATTCCCAACGCATTTCCTTGATATAAGCATACAAATTCTAATGCAGATTGGAGCACTACACGGTGAGCTTGAAGCATAAATAGGTTTCATGAAAATGACGCAAAAAACAAAAAGCGGCAAATCGAAGGGAATAATTTATACTTTACAAATCTGCTTGAAAGAAAATCAAACTCGCTCCCCATTGCGAGATAATCAAATTTTAAATTTTTAAATTGTTATTACGGTATTACGTAAAAATATTGCTTAAATTTGACTTAATTTTCCGTTTATTTACTATATCTTTATAGGGTACATTGTAATTTATTTGTTATAATATGAGATACATTGATACATATACTACCGGTCAAAAAAAACTTGACTGATGATGAGAAAAACAATTTTTCGACGTTTTCTCTTATTTCATATACAATGAAAGGTTTTCCCGTACATACGTATGTATGTATATTTGGATATATATGTATGTATGTATATGTATATTTGGAGCAAATAATGAGTATATATATTTGGAGCAAATAATGAGTATATATATATATATTTATGTATATATATAAGGGTCGTTCCTGTACTTTTTTTAAAAAGTGTGCGCGGGGGGGTCGTCGATTTTGTCGACGATTTTTTTTATGAAAGTACATATAAAAAAAATAGCTTGTGCAAAATTTCAGCCCCTTCTCTCATTCCTAATTCCTGCTGGAATTTTTTTAAACCCTGATTTTGACCTGTTTTTAGCCAGTTTTCAAAAAATTCTAAAAGGCTGAAATTTTAACAAAATGAGGTCGGTGAGGTCTCATTTTTTTGGTATTTCTTCAAATTTTAAGAAAAAAAAATACACTGATATGAAATGATGATTTAGGTTTTATTGGCGATCTGTGATATGGCCATTGCATTTCATCATTTTTAGATCATCTTTAAACCTCTATATCTCGTAACTGGTTCCACAATTTTGAGCTCACTAGGTCTCTTTTTTTTTTGTCTCAACGAGAACTTTAATTTCTTTTTTTGAGAACCTAAATTGATTGAATAGACTTCAAGATACAGCCTTTTGAAGTTGACGTTTTTATCAAAAATCGCGAAAATCAACCGTGTTCATGGTCACAGTGTCAACCGAATTTTAATTAAAAATCATTAACAAAAGTATTTTTCATTAGAATATGATGTTATCTAACTATACCTTTTCCTATCATAGGAAAAAGCCAAAAAATAATTTTTTGTCGAGCATTATAATATCTAATTTTTCGATACCTAAAATAATCAAAAATGGCTCTCTACTGACATGAATTCTACACATCTTATAATTATTTTTGACACGTATACGTAACATAGATACAAAGGTGGTTCCTAGACCTTTAAAATCCGTAGTCGCTGATTTTTCTAGGACCACTAGTGCCAAAGTTATAGCCGTTTTTATAAAAAAATATTTTTCAAGTGGTAAAATTAGAGCTTGTGAAATATAGGAAAAGTTTTATTTACAAGATCAACCATAAGTTTGGCATAATTGTCCTAAAAAAAGTGCTGAGGCTGCATATTTTGAAGATCTAAGGCCGTGTCTACACTATGCGATACGCACGTGCGATCAGCCCAAGCGATGCGAGCAAGCCATGCGCGCATGCGACGCGAGCAAGCGATAGTAATGGCTTTAGGTTGATTAAATTACCTATGCAGACTTTATAGATAATTAAAGTTGAAAATAAGAATTTAAGTAAAATTTTTTTTGTAATATTCATTTTATTTTAACTATTTTATAATCATTATCAAACGAAGTAAGTTTTGCTTTTAATGTTGAATCATCAATGGGTATAAAGCAGTCATATTTTCTTGTATTCTGTATAGTTCGGGTCAATTTAAAACGGCATTCTAGTACTTTACGCCTTTTCTCAATTGCTTCTTGACTCACCCAAATAGATCTAAAAACCAAATATTCTATATTTTTGTAACACATAGTGATTTATTATTCAAATACATAACCAAATAATATAGTCAAAAAATCTAAATTATATTATTTTTACCTTATTCCATCAATATTTTCACTAACGTAATCATACATGTCTTTTGGATTTAAAATTGGTTTTTCTGATGTTCTTTGTAAGGATGCCCTGCGTACTGTTCGTTTAACCACTGCTCCACATCCATCACACGAACTTTTCCCATGGCTAGTAGAAAAAAAGTTGTGCGACTTAACTTTTAAGCCAAAATCCTCCTCATGATGGCAGATATTACTGAAATTGTTCCTACAGTAAATAAATACTATCTTGAAGGAAAAAATTATAAAAAATAAAATAAATCTGTTTAATATTGTGTACATAATAATACAAATTATTTGAACTTGCATCGTAGAAGTTGTTGCTTTTTTTAAATTTGATATACAGAAAAAATAAAGAACTGTTTTACTAATTTTATCTTTAAAGCTGTTTTCTACATAATGTAAAATTTTAACGCGGGTGTAACCTGCAGGTCCAGGATGTTTATGGATTTTGATGTTCTGGGTCTCAAAATAGTTTTTCACACAAATTAAATATACTTTCAGAATCGTAGAAGTTGTTGCTTTTTTTAAATTTGATATACAGAAAAAATAAAGAACTGTTTTACTAATTTTATTTTTAAAGCTGTTTTCTACATAATGTAAAATTTTAACGCGGGTGTAACCTGCAGGTCCAGGATGTTTATGGATTTTGATGTTCTGGGTCTCAAAATAGTTTTTCACACAAATTAAATATACTTTCAGAATCGTAGAAGTTGTTGCTTTTTTTAAATTTGATATACAGAAAAAATAAAGAACTGTTTTACTAATTTTATCTTTAAAGCTGTTTTCTACATAATGTAAAATTTTAACTCGGGTGTAACCTGCAGGTCCAGGATGTTTATGGATTTTGATGTTCTGGGTCTCAAAATAGTTTTTCACACAAATTAAATATACTTTCAGAATATTACTTCGACATATTCTTAATAATTAAAATTAAATTCTTTCAGGTCCTTTAATGAACAAAAATCTAAAGGTGCCTATTTTGTTCATATAATACGTATTAATATACTACAATAAAAGTACTCTTACTTGTTTTTGTATTGGGTAGGTGCTCCATCTGACATATAATGTACATTCTCAATAAACGGAAAATCTCGTTTTAGAAGTGCAATGAGTTGCCCTTGAAAAGTGTTAACTGCACAAGCATCATATTTTAAACAATCACTAATAACACATACAGATAAGGTTTGTAATTTGTCGTTATTGTCTTCTTTATAATACACTACAAACGGGTGTACAGTTGCTTGTGTATTATTAAAATAAAATGCTTGGATCGAGTCTTGACAAACAAATAAGAAATTTTTCAGCAAAATCTTGAAGTATAATACATGTATCTGGAGTAATAATTGTTTTGCAATGTTTTAAATAACATTCTTGCATTTCAGTCACATAATGATGCTTTGTTAACTCCCACAAGTCATTGGCTAAATTTATAATAAAATTTCTTGTAGGTTCTTTTATCATAATAAGACTCACTCTATTATTAGATTGTGATTCAGCATTATTTACCCAATTATGATATTCAATCTCTGAAACATCTTCGCATGAGCTTGATTCCAATATTTTCAGAATTTCTGCTTTACCAGGACAGTTTTCACAAAGATGTAGCATACAATCGCTCCAATCTGTTGAACAAACACAATCATTTAAAATTACTCGGTAGGCTAAATTTTTGTTGATGGCAGACAATTTTAATTTGACATTTTGGTGTATAGGACATACACAAATTGCATGTGTATCAGGTGCTCCAGCACTAATACATTCTTTTGGCCTTAAAGAAGCAAATATACTGAAACCTGGTTTGCGCTGATCTTTAAAATGCTGTTCATATTCTTCTTCCACCCAATTGCTGTATAGATCCTTCAAATCATACATCAACAGTCTTTTTTGTAACTTCTCTGTGATATTAGTAATAGTATTTTGAACACTGATGCAATCTATAATGCCGCTACATATTCTACTATTGTTTTCATCTCTATAATACTGAGTTACAGATTCTCTAACTTCATTAGAATGAATGCTGTACACTTTACGCTTAATAGTTCCTAAGACCCCTGGAAAAATATATTTTGAAATTAATTTCAAATAGTGTATACTTAATCACAAAATAAAATCATAATAAAAATATTATTTTTTTTAATTTAACGATTATCAAGACGATAAAATTTAGCTCAATGTTTATTCTATTTTAATTACTATGACTTGTTATATTGGAAGAAAAGAAATAGTTTAGAATTAATTTATTTTTTTTATTATTTTTTTTTATTTATATTAATTTTAATAGTTCTTTCAAAATCCAATAATTACTTTATTATTTTTTATCTAATAATGAATAACGAAGGGTACCCCATGTTAAGATAGGCAAAATGCCACTATTAATGAAAGCGAAAAATGACAGTGATTTCATAGAAGTATACTAAGAAAAGAATTTTCTACGATTTTTCCGGGGACCTATCTCCCCTCCTTATACCAGTAAGGCCTAAAAATCGCATTTTTTGGAAATTATTTTTTTCTCCCGTTCCTCAATGTTAAAAAATTAAAAAAAAAATATGAGATTACAGCTTGTAAACAGAGAGAACATTGAGATTTCTAAAATATAGATTCT
Source organism: Torymus aiolomorphi (assembly GCA_036365515.1). NCBI lineage: Eukaryota > Metazoa > Arthropoda > Insecta > Hymenoptera > Torymidae > Torymus > Torymus aiolomorphi. The sequence continues at coordinate 189,386,834 of CM070873.1, read as the reverse complement.
TTCGAATTAAATCGGATTTCATTTAAATGTTTAAATTACAATTCATATATTATTTTACTTAATCCGTAAACAATACTTAAGCAATACGTAAGCAATACGTAAGTAATACATAAATAATAATACTTAAGTAATAATACATGAGTAATATAAATAAATAATTATGAGGATTTTAAAATAAATATTTTATAGGGGTACCCTTTATCATTATAGTTGCTTGAACAAAAATTACATAGATTTTAACAAATTAAACTAAAATTTTCTATTAATAATTCTCAAGTGTAATATAATATATGTAATCTAATGTATAAAGGATTATCGATTCTATATGTTTACACTATGTCTATAATCAAGATATTAAGAATTTATTACAACCCATTTTTTAACTTACCTACAGTAATTTTAAGTTCTTTTGCTTTATTAAACATATAACGTGAACATTGGAAATAATGTTTTGCTTGTTCAAATTTCCAATGATTTGGAAGTAATGTCAATAACGATATTTTTTTACCAAAATTAGTTTCTTCATTATAACACTTAATTATGTTTCCAATCATTCCGTGAAATGACATACTATCCTCTTGTAGCTGTTTAAGATTGCATTGAGTTGGCAAATTAAGATTCAATGTTTTATTAACTGTTGTACAAAATTTTGTATTCATTGATTCTAAAACACTGTATGTTTTATTTTCCAAGCGATAATCACTAAGTTTCTCTCGTTTAAGAGGAGGTTCATCAAATCCATCGAGCATTTTATTTAAACGTTGAAATCCTTGGCTCAATAATATATCTTCTGAACTTTCTGATGTACACACTTGGCTACTTGAAGAAACTTGACTACTTGAAGAAAGGTGCTCATTATTATTTACGTTTAAACCATCATTCCCAGTGTTTTCATCTTTTTCTGCATTTTTTGTTATTATTGATTTAATTTTGAACTCACAGTTTTCACAGTACTTATTACCTGGATCTAAATTTATATTACAAATGTTACGAAATTTATCACATTTATCAGCACTAATCATTACTAAATTATTCTCAATGGATTTTGAATGATTATTAAAACAATTGCAACACTTCCTTTGTCTACTTGTATATCGAGTATCATATTTATGAAGATAATGGTCGCAAATAAATTTATTTTCTACATTAATATCAAAATTCTTAATCCTAAATGATAAATACAGCTTTAATTCATTACTAAGATTACTAATTAGATTAAGAGATTTATTTCTTGTGTAATGCTCTAAATGACATTTATCATCCTCATGCAATTCACCAATACAGCACATCATTTTCTTTCAATTCCTGAGAAGATAACACTTACAAAACACAATTGGACAATTTATCAAACTCAACCGAACCAATACTGATATACTTGGTAATAGTTCTGCTCAACTACCTTCATAATTCTACTTAGAAATATTCATTTCATTTTTTATTGTAACTTGTACTCATTGTTTGAGGACATTCCGTGCTGTGTGTCGTGTAACGGATGACGAGTTCACGGGTGTCTCGCACAGAAAAATGGATGTCTGTCATCTATTAACTTACGTCAACACAGGTTAAATGAAATTATCTATGTATGTTTCATTTAACCTGAGCTTATACGTATAACGCACGTAAAACTATAGAAAACCTGCATTTAATACCATGTCTATACTAGGTATGCGAGAAGCGCAACCGGTACGCGCATGCGACAAGCCATACGTTTTGCACAAAGTACTTGAAATACTTAAAATGATAAATAATATCGTTGTATACGATTGAACGTAAACGTGAGTTTATATTATTAGGGTTTGTCAGCGAGAAGAAATAAACGGGAAAATTAGACTTCAAGAGTCTATGCAACCAACTCTACTCGAAAGTGAAAGTTGATTGCAGAAAAAGGTACGAACGCTTATGCGTACGAGTAAACAGGCAATAAGGCATTGTATAGGTAAAACGGAAAGTGGTAAGGTAAAAGGAATGTGCATAAAGCACGTAGCGACTAGGCGCCGCAGGACTCTATTTAAGCCCGCTGGGTGATGTTTTTCATAGTGGGAGCGCATCGGACGCTTGCCATCTAGCGGGCACTTTGGATACTTCAATCCCGAACAATCGTAGTAGATCAGTTCGTAGATCTATATTTAGCGATAAATAATATCGTCAATAATATCGTAGTGAAATGATATTATTTATCATTTTAAGTATTTTAAATATTTTGTCCAACACGCATTGCTTGCTCGCATCGCTTGGGCTGATCGCACGTGCTTCTCGCATAGTGTAGACACGGCCTAAGATCTTCAAAATATGCAGCCTCAGCACTTTTTTAGGACAATTATGCCAAACTTATGGTTGATCTTGTAAATAAAACTTTTCCTATATTTCACAAGCTCTAATTTTACCACTTGAAAAATATTTTTTTATAAAAACGGCTATAACTTTGGCTCTAGTGGTCCTAGAAAAATCAGCGACTACGAATTTTAAAGGTCTAGGAACCACCTTTGTATCTATGTTACGTATATGTGTCAAAAATAATTATAAGATGTGTAGAATTCATGTCAGTAGAGAGCCATTTTTGATTATTTTAGGTATCGAAAAATTAGATATTATAATGCTCGACAAAAAATTATTTTTTGACTTTTTCCTATGATAGGAAAAGGTATAGTTAGATAACATCATATTCTAATGAAAAATACTTTTGTTAATGATTTTTAATTAAAATTCGGTTGACACTGTGACCATGAACACGGTTGATTTTCGCGATTTTTGATAAAAACGTCAACTTCAAAAGGCTGTATCTTGAAGTCTATTCAATCAATTTAGGTCCTCAAAAAAAGAAATTAAAGTTCTCGTTGAGACAAAAAAAAATGAGACCTAGTGAGCTCAAAAATGTGGAACCAGTTACGAGATATAGAGGTTTAAAGATGATCTAAAAATGATGAAATGCAATGGCCATATCACAGATCGCCAATAAAACCTAAGTCATCATTTCATATCAGTGTATTTTTTTTCTTAAAATTTGAAGAAATACAAAAAAAATGAGACCTCACCGACCTCATTTTGTTAAAATTTCAGCCTTTTAGAATTTTTTGAAAACTGGCTAAAAACAGGTCAAAATCAGGGTTTAAAATTCCAGCAGGAATTAGGAATGAGATAAGGGGCTGAAATTTTGCACAAGCTATTTTTTTTATATGTACTTTCATAAAAAAAATCGTCGACAAAATCGACGATCCCCCCGCGCACACTTTTTAAAAAAAGTACAGGAAGGACCCATAGGTATATATATACATTTGGAACAAAACATGAGAAAATAGAGTTTTAAAATGTTTAAGGTGAATTATTTTTTTTAAATTGATAAAAACGAAAATTTTTTCATGACTTCTTTGTAATATTTGAATTTTACTTTATACTATTTGAAGTATCCTCCTTCTCTCTCTTACACATAAATTTCCAACATTGCAGTTTTCCAGCTTTCCACAGGGTGGCGCTATTGTTCTTGCTTATTGAATATGTACAATAATTTTCAGCATTCATTATAAATAAATTGATTATTTTAAAGGTATTTATAATTTTTATTTTATGCTAAATAACATTTTTATATACACAAATATATGTCGCAACAATAAATAATATAATTAAGTAATGAATTTTATTTGTTATTGTCATTACAGTATTGTACCAATACTGTACCAATACTTCATTTTTTTTTAACCGGTAGTGTATATTTAACAGAATTACGAACAAGTAATGCCCTTTTTTTCTTGGTTGTGTTTCCACGAACCGGTCAGTATAACTAAGTTTTATATAAATTCCAATAATTATGAACTGCATTGAAGAAATATTTGATTAAATTTTTTGAATTATAGGACAATGTAGTACTTCACGTTTTTCATGGAATAAATAAACTTTTCTCTAATTTTATGAAAATTGTTTTATATGTGAGGTGACACTATAAAAAGTATTAATTGATAAGAGATTCAAGTTATTTATAGTGACGTATTTTGTAAGTTTTATTAAATTATACTTGTTAAAAGCAATTAATTTGTGTAACCTGATTAAGTACAATAGCTTATTTATCAATACACAGATTACAATTATATAATCAAATTATATAGTATATTGCTGATCAAAGAACATTTGTAACAACAAATTCAATAAAAAATGCCAACCGACAAGTGTAATCATGAACAAAATCGAGAGAAGGTGTGTGCTCCCTGTGGGAAAAAGATTTCATTTAGTAAAAACACTAAGGAAAGATTTGGAATCAATGAAACATATGAAAGTTTAATAAAAAAATTTCTCAATGAAGACTTCACATTGAACGATTCAAAATTCCCTGTAAGTATTTGCACATGTCGTTTAACCCTTTGTGACTGTCGAGATAGAAAGGAGTTCGAGTCCACGCTCCCGTTTATTTTCAGCCAACACGAAGTATAGATGGCGCCTCTCTCTATAGCAGAGTAGCGCAGCAGACTTGCCGCTGTGCTCTCCCCTGCCGACGCCGTCGTCTCCGCCGCTCTCGCGGCGCTCTCTCTCTCTCTTGTGACAACGGCCGAGCTAGACGGACGCTTCTCCCGCTGCTATCGCAACCACGCTGCCTTCTCGACCTGTGTGCTCGCTTGCCCTCACACCGCTGTGCTTTGGATTTTGTCTTAATAAAGAGCAGTGCTCAATTCTTTTTATAAGTGCCTTGCCTTCATTTATTACTCCAACAGGTTATCGGCCCGGCAACGCCAGGAAGGTTTTTGGAACAGTGGTTCGGTAAGTACCTGAGTCCATTTTAGGCTAACTTGAGACGTGCGGCCATTTTAAGTGATCCGCGCGAAAAACCGTGAAATAGACGCGAGTATATTAACTTAGATACAGATTGAACTCGGTAAAAATTTTTTAGCGTAAATTAGATTAGATGTCAATTTAAAGAAGTTATTCGGAAAGAATAATGGCGTGGGGCTGGCGTGAAGTGTAACATAAATACACGCGGGAATCTTCCCAGAAACGCATCGTTTCTGCGGAAGTTAATAGAAGAAAAATAGAATCAGATACGTGTTTTTTTTTGTTTGATGAAAATAAAAAAAAAAAAAAAGCTTTTGTGTAAAAGTACACAATTTAGTAAAATATAGAAAAGGAAAAGTGTGGCTTACTACACTCGCGACAAATACATATATGTGTATAGAACAATAGACGCTAGAGTAAACTCGATTTTCTCTCACACTCAGTCGCGACTATACATATAAACACGTAATTTAGAGTAGAAGTAGTAAGTCGAAATAGAAAAATAAACACTGAAGTGACAACATGAGGCAGAGATGATACTGCCGTGCAGTGGATTCTCGACCTCATATTCGGTTTCTGATTCTTAGTGCGTGTTGAGACTTGCGTTAGTGTACGGCCGGCTCTCCGACATTTTTGACGCCATTGCTGTGCGTGACGTCACGTTCGGAGGGAGCACGAGCGCGGGCCCGGTGCGTCACGGGAATAGAAACAGGCTTGGAATCATCTAGACTTGCTGTGCGGTCTAGTCCGGTGAAAAGCAATGTTATAAACAAAAATGATTGAAATACAACTAACGTAGAATAAATGTTTGGCGTTTCAGGAATTAGAAGTTAGAAGTGCGGAAATTTTTTTTCCAAGAATGTCAACTGGGCAAAGGACTCCAGAAAGGGATGAAGTAGATGTCGACGTACAAAGTAATTTCCCTTAACAAATATATATATATATATATATATATATATATATATATATATATATATATATATATATATATGTACGCAAATATATAAAAATATATAATAGACATTCTAAAAATAAGAGTTACTCAGTCAGTGTTGCAAAAATATACATTAACATATAAATTTATAATAATAAAATTTGTTTTTCTCTTTATTCGTTGAATAATAAAAATTAGAAATAGAATGTAAACAATTAATTTAGAAACAATAGAATACAGATCTGTTTAATTTTTTTTGAGCATGCGATAATTTTTTTTCTCGGCATGCATTTAGATAGATAGATGAACCAAAAGACCAAACTTTTAATAGAATAATTGTTTACAACATCTAGACGACCACCCAGACGCAAACAGCCCACACACGCCAAAGGGTCCTCCACCCAACAGGTCCACAGGACCACATTTTTTTATCAGCCCCACTGAAAGAGCTAAGATCGAAATGGAGGAGTGGCTGAAGGTGATGCGGCAGAACGGCACGATGCAAAGCCAGATGCTGAAGGATATGAAAATAATCCTTGAGGGGCAGCAAAAACTTGCTGAAACCCTTTTGAAGATAGAAGAAGCCGCAGTTAGAAGAATGGAGGTAAATCCACCTTTGTGTAATTCCACGAATGTTAATTTAGAAGATAGCACTAATTTAGAAAACGAGTCAAACAATTCAGGAATCCAGCCAAGCATGCTGGGAGAATTAAGTCAATCATTTAAAAATTTGAAACAATCTATAGATGCAAAAAGTAATAATAAAAAATTAAATATTAAAAGAGAATACAAGCTTACACAAAAAGTAACCTTGAATGTTTGGATGGATTACCTGAATTCAGAATTAAGATCAAATGATCTACTTGATATTATAGATGACAAAATTCCGCACCCAAATGATTTAGAAGAGAATGACTTAGAAAAGAGAAAGTTCTTGGTGAGGGATATAATAATAAACCATATAGATGAATATTATCATAAAAAGATTTTAAATATTAAAGATCCGAAAGAAATATTAAATAAAATCAGAGAATTTAGAAAAATAGAATCAAACGTAACAGCTTTCTCGGTCAGAGCACGGCTGTACCACATCAGAATGAATAACAAAGAAAAGGTAAATGATTTCAGTGATAGGTTCGATACTATCATTAGAGAGTATGAAAGTTGTGGTACAGGCTTGCCACTGACAGAGGAAGAAAAGAGATCAGCCTTTTATCATGCTGTCTCAAATAACAATCCCGAACTAAGGTCAGTTTCTCTAATTAGAAGACAAACTGAAAATAATGAAATGACATTAGAAGAAATAAAGTCCTTCTTATTTCAGCTAGAAGCAGAAAAGAAGGATTTAGAAGATCAATCTAAAACCTCAAAAGCAAACATGGCCCGTGCCCCGTCAGAGGGGCGCGCGGATGGACACAACCGGTGTTTTCGGTGCAACCGACCCGGGCACGTGGCCTCCGCGTGTCCCCTGGCGGCGTATGGGTTGTGGTTCTGCTATGTGTGCCAGGGGGAGCGGAAACACAAAGGCACGGACTGTCCCAAGAAGGGGACAGACACGACTCAGAGGTTTGTAAAGAACACAAATTATACTAATAACACGACACAAAACAACACCACACAATTTAGAGAAAACAGAAATTCTAGAGGAAAAAGGAAAAATAACAGAGGTGGTGGAATTGAGATGAGAGGAGGTGGTAAAGGGAATAATAGAGGTAGGGTGTTCAAAAGAAGTGCGAATCGGGGCGCACGAGGCGGATCACAGAACGCCATCGCACACGGAACAAGAGCTTATATTGCAGGTATGGTTTTTAACAAATTAAATTCACCTACACAAACACAAATCACTTTTATCGCGGACTCAGGCGCTACCGATCACATAGTAAATAAAGGCATAATTTTAAGCGAGTTTAAGCAATGCAAGGGAGAAGTAATTAGAAGCGCTAATAAAAATGACTCGGCTAATATAGTTATAGATGGTAAAGGGAATTTAATTCTTAGATCAAATACAAATAGCGAAAATAAAATAATCTTAAAGAATGTAATATCTGCAGAAGATATATCTGAAAATCTTATTTCCCTTAGACGCTTTGTAGATGTAGGATTAGGTATTTATTTAGATGACAAAATATTAACAATTTTTGATAAAGATACAGGAGCAGAATACTTAACAGGGAAATATGAAAAGCCTAATTGGTTAATAACTCTAGATGCCAATAAACGAAATAACATTGATACTGAAAATTTAGAACGCGAAAAATATTCATGCATTGCTAGGGTAGTTTCTTTGGATGAGTTATTACAATCTCAGACGGATGAAATAAACTTAGAAGTACAGAAAAGAATTTAGAACAAATTAATAATGACACGTCTGAGATTGGGAGGGAGAATATGGAAAAACTCGTTCGAACTTGTCAAAATCCTAATAACTCCAAAAACAATAGCGACTTTGACTTAGATGAAAATATATTAAACAGAAAAATTCATAATCTAGATAGTATGAAAATTACTGAATCTTTAGAAATTGCAAACCAGAATTTAAGAACCAAAGAAGATAATGGAAATAAACTAGACGACGGAATGCTTTGGCATATTAAATTAGGCCACGCATCTCTTAGTTACCTTAAGCAATTGCAAAAAGTAGAAGAAAAATTAAAAGGTATTAATTCGAAAAATCAATTTTGGATTGTGAGATGTGTATCATGGCAAAAATGGAGAAAATGCCTTTCTCGGAAAATAGAACAAGAGAATCTAGGCCTTTAGAAGTGATACATACCGACACAATGGGACCTATAAAGCCAGTTTCATTTCCAGGCGGAAATAGATTTATTATTGTGTTTCTAGATGACAATACAAGATTTGCAAAAGCTTATTCTGTAAAACACAAAAATGATGCTGGAGAATGTTTAGAAAGATTCCTAATAACGACTAGAAATTTATTAGGTAATAACGAAAAAGTCTGTTATATCAGAGCTGACAATGGTACAGAGTTCACTGGAGGAAAATTTCTAGAGGTTATGAAAAGGGAAAACATTGAATACAATGTAGCACCTCCACATACACCTGAACTCAATGGTACAGCTGAAAGATTTAACAAGACTATACAGAACAAAATCAGATCATTGATGATTGATTCTGGTTTACCGGAAAGCATGTGGATATTGGCATTAGAAGTTGCGGTTCATGTTTATAACAGAACACCGCATAAATCACTAAATTCCGAAACCCCAATACAAATGCTAACTCCGAAAACCAAATGCCATTTAGACAGAATCAGAAGATTTGGATGTATAGCGTATGCTAAAATACCTATAAATGAAAGGAAATTCTCAGAAAGAGCAATCAAAGCCATAATGGTTGGATACTCAGCAGTCGGGTATGTACTATGGCATCTACCAACTAGAAAATTTCTCCACTCCAGACATGTTAGATGTAACGAAAAATTAGTCTACAAGGATACATATGATGACAAATCAGAACAGTACAATAAACTGGAAGAGACAGAAAATTTAGAAGAAACAGAAAAAGAAGAAGAACTGCCTAACCTAAAAGAAAAAGAAAGTATAGAGGAAAATAATCAAAAAGAAAATTTAGAAGAAAGACAACTAGAAAAACAAACAGATGTAATGCCAAAGAAAAGAAAAGCTGAGAATGAAAAAGCCAAAAATTTAGAAGTTAAGAAAAGAAAAGTACCTGGGAGAAATGCTAAAACTCTGGAAAATAGAGAAAAATACATGGCCACTAGAAGAACACAAAAAGAAAAAGTAATAGAAGATACAAGTCTCACTATCATCAGTGAAGATTCTGAAAATAGAAACAACAAAAACAATTTAGATGACGAATTAGGACATGTATTATTAGCATCAATCAATAATGATCCCATCTCGTATCGAGAGGCTATGGAATCTACAGACAAAATGAAATGGCTTGGAGCTATAAATGAAGAACTGAACTCGATGCAGGAAAACAAAGTATGGGAAATTGTTGACAGACCTACTAAAACTATAGATGGTAAAAAGATACATACCATAGACTCCAAGTGGGTATTTAAAAAGAAATCTGGAGAACATGGAGAAACAGTGTATAAAGGAAGACTCGTAATTAGAGGTTTTAAAGATAGAAAAGAATACGAGTTAAGAGAAACTTATGCACCTGTTTCCAGACTAGCAGTAATCAGAGCAACGCTCGCGATTATTAACAAATACGACTTAGAAGTACACCAAATGGATGTACAAACAGCCTTTCTAAACGGGGTATTAGAAGATGAAATCTACATGGAAATCCCCGATGGCGTAGAATGTGACCTAGAAATTAGAAAGACTAAAGTATGTGTTTTGAGAAAATCTCTATATGGCCTAAGGATAAGTCCGAAAAGATGGAATGTCAGATTCTCAGAAGAAGCTTTAAAACTAGGACTTGAGAAAGACATCAACGAACCATGCCTTTTCACATGGAGAAAAGAAGGAAAATTAGTTCTGCTAGTTTTGTATGTAGATGATATACTCCTGCCTGGTAATGATCGACAAAAACTAGATGAAGTCAAAATGAAACTAAGTCTAGCATTTAAAATGAAAGACTTAGGTGAACCAGAGAATTTTCTCGGTATGAAAATTATCAGAGATAGAGAAAATAAAATCTTGACGTTAAAAAAAACAGAATATATTGAGAGAATCCTAGAACGTTTCAACATGAAAGACTGCAAGGCTCAAAGAACTCCAATGGTGACTAGACAAGTCAAAAACAGAGAGTTAAGAAATGAGGAAAACGTAGAAAAATCAGATGACTTACTGCACAAAACCAAAGTACCTTATAGAGAAGCTATTGGGAGTTTACTGTACTTAGCTGGTGCTACGAGACCAGATATAGCCAGTGCTACGAGACTAGATATATAGAATTATCTATCTAGACGTCAATTAAATGCAACCGAAGATGACTGGAAAGAGGTAAAGCGGATATTTAGATACCTCAGAGGAACCTCAGATCTTGGACTGACATATAAAGCCAAGGACGAAACTTTAGAAGTAATGACAGACGCAAGCTTTCGAGATTGGTCTGATTCATCGTCCACAAGTGGCTATATTGTAAAATTATTTGGAGACCCAATAATGTGGCGAAGCCACAAACAATCATATGTCACTTTGTCTACATGTCAAGCAGAATACCTCGCCATGAGCGAAGCTTGCCAAGAACTTGTTTCTCTAGATAAAGCCATTAGAGATATCACAGGGAAGACGATGTACCCAGTAACTATATGGTGTGATAATAAATCTGCCGGAGACTGCACTCAGAAAGACGGTAGTCATAAACTTAAAAACTTCGATGATAATTTAGAAGCAATTAAAAATAACTTAGAAAACAGAGAAAAGACTGGAAGCAAAAGCCACATGGCTATTACTCATGGTGATTATATTAAATCATGTGTAGCTGAAGTAAAAGTCATAGTTAGATGGGTTTCCACTAAAGAAAATGAAGCCGATATTATGACAAAACCGCTTCCTTTTGATACACATAAATATTTGCGTGATAAAACTTTAAATTTAGATCGAAATAAAAATTTAGAAAAACGACACCATACATAAAACACACAAAACACACAATATACTATTTTGTTATAAATTTAGATGTTAACAAAATTAAATTTTTTATTTTTCAGAGACAACTCCACAAGTCCCCGGTGGGGATCTCAATATTTAAAAAGATTAGATTAGTTTTTTTTTCATTTAGATGTAAAATTTTGATGTAATTTTTATTCCTTTTTCAAATTATATTGCTTTGATGTAATAAACAATTTCATATCCATACTTACACTTAGAATTTATTTAACCTTTAGATATGTCAATATAGATGTTAGATAGAGCGTACCCTCGAAGGGAGGGAGTGTCGAGATAGAAAGGACTTCGAGTCCACGCTCCCGTTTATTTTCAGCCAACACGAAGTATAGATGGCGCCTCTCTCTATAGCAGAGTAGCGCAGCGGATTTGCCGTCGTCTCCGCCGCTCTCGCGGCGCTCTCTCTCTCTTGTGACAACGGCCGAGCTAGATTTTGTCTTAATAAAGAGCAGTGCTCAATTCTTTTTATAAGTGCCTTGCCTTCATTTATTACTCCCACAGTGACCAAGAAAAACATTTTTAAAAGGCCCTTGCAAATAATGCCGAGATATAAAGAGATGACTTTACCAGCTTCAACGCGTGCGAATGAAAATTTTTGTAATTGTTATATTTGCTTGACCGGAAGATCCACTGTAAAATATACGCCTAAAATAGGTAAAGGTTATAAAAGAAATTTAAATAATAATATCGATTTATCGAATGGTCTTCACGGCAAATCAAATATATCAACGTTACCTAAAAATGAAAAAATTATTAAAGATTCGCCGACGATTACTCTTTGTAAAACATGCATTCAAGAAGTTGCCAAAGGCTAAAGTCATGATTGTACAGATACAACGAGAACTCACGATAGTGCAAAAAGAATAATCTGAAGTATTCCTGAAAAACTAGGTGAAAGAATTATTACTGCGGCTATAAAAGACAAAATTGTTATTAATAATTCTTCCGAAAATTCTAATGATAATAGTAATGAATTACGTCTAAGTACAGGGGGTAATAAATTAACTAATTTAATTAATGAAAAAAAAGAAAAAAGAAATTTCTTATTCTACCGAGCAATTAGATAATATACAAAAAGATCTAAGTTTAACTTGCAATCAAATGAAAAAATTTTCATATCATGTAAGATGTAATTTTGGAAGAAAATGTATTCCTGTTGATTACACAAAACATATGTCTACCCGAATTAATAAGTTAGAAAGTGTTTATCAGGAAGGAAATTTTGAGTTTGACAATATAGAAAAATGAAATATTAAAATGAGTAGACCAGTGATTTGGGCAGAGGCCGATAAGTTGTTAGACAAAGTTTTAGAACAACGGGACCTCGTAGGAGATTTTAATATTAAAATAATGGCTGATAGTGGTCAAGGCTTCATCAAGCTGACAATGTCAGTATTTCCGAAAGATGATTCAGATGTTGATTGTGATATAGATATTGAAAAACGTAGGCTATACGCAGAGAGTCAAGGGTGCAGTGAAAAACAAACGTTAAAAATATCTGAGACCTATGATAACCTTAAGTTGACTTAATAAAATTAAATAAAATTCCATTTAGATTCATTGCCGATTTTAAGTTAATATTAATTGTAAACGGTCAACAAACGGCCTCTTCGACTTACCACTGCCCATACTGTTTTGTGACCTTGCAATGTTTGCGATGTCGAACAAATGATGAACAATCTAATAATTATGACAATACATTGAAAACATATGGAGATTTACGTAGATATTACAACAATTTTTTAAAGACTGGACAGAATAAAAAATTAGCCAAAGAGTGTAATAGTGTTATAAATGCACTGCTTTTTGATGAAAATGATGATACTTGTGTGATCGAGAAGTGCGTTATACCAGAATTGCATATTATGATGGGATTTACGAATCACTTATTTTGGAAAGGGATAGTACCAATTGTAGGTCGTGAGGAAGCCTGAATATGGCCGACAAAATTATCATTAATTTCAAAAAATTATCAAGGTGAGATATTTCAAGGCAATGCTTGCAGGAATTTATTAAAAGAAGCCGATAGATTAAATGATCCGGATATACAGGGTGTGTCAAAAGTTCCGGGACGGCCAGTTATCTCAGCGGGAATGCATTTTCGGAAAAAATGTTTCATACAAAAGATGTAGGATTTTTCCCTGGCTATCTGATGGTGACCTTGAATTTGACCTTGGGCTTGACCTTCAAGGTCATTTGAAGGTCAAGTCGAATTTTTTAAATGGGAACCCTCCTTTTTTATTGCGCAAACCGAAAGAGAGAAAAATTCTCTTTCCAATGATATAAGACACATACGCGGTCAAATGTGATCTAGAGGTCGTTTCAAGGTCAAGTCGGTAAAATGAGGTCAAATTGATCTTGGGCAGTCCAAAGCATGGAAACTAAGGGCGTTGGGAAAAAACTTTCCATACGAAATTTTCCGCAAATCGAATGGAGCATCTGATGGTGACCATGAATTTGACCTTGGGCTTGACTTTCAAGGTCATTTAAAGGTCAAGTCGAATTTTTTGAATGGGAACCCTCTTTTTGTTGCAGAAATGCGGGAAAACTTACCTTTCCAGGGGTGTAAGATACATACGGGGTTAAAAGTGAGCCGAAGGTCATTTGAAGGTCAACGTTCTTATACTCCGATCATCTGGACACCCCATCGAATTTCGTGTATCAGGGCGTTAAAAAACATTTTCTGTGCAAACGTTTCTGGATCAAAACCCAGACCTGGGACCTGGCTAATCACCGCTGACCTTGGAACGACCTTGGGTCGACCCAACGGGGCAAACCGACCCTAGATACGGGTTCAGCGACCCCGAAAACCCATGGGTCCGTGGTTTTAAGCACCTTCTGCAATTCCTTCTAGTTTGACCTTGGAACGACCTTGGGTCGATCCAGCGGGGCAAACCGACCCCAGATACGGGTTCAGCGACCCCGAAAACTCATGGGTCCGTGGCCCGCATTTCTGCAACAAAAAGAGGGTTCCCATTCAAAAAATTCGACTTGACATTCAAATGACCTTGAAGGTCAAGCCCAAGGTCAAATTCAAGGTCACCATCAGATGCTCCATTCGATTTGCGGAAACTTTCGTATGGAAAGTTTTTTCCCAACGGCCTTAGTTTCCATGCTATGGACTGCCAAAGATCAATTTGACCTCATTTTACCGACTTGACCTTGAAACGACCTCTAGATCACATTTGACCCCTTATGTATCTTATATCGGTGGAAAGAGAATTTTTCCCTCTTTCGGTTTCCGCAATAGAAAAGGGGGTTTCCCATTTAAAAAATTCGACTTGACCTTCAAATGACCTTGAAGGTCAAGCCCAAGGTCAAATTCAAGATCACCACCAGATAGCCAGGGAAAAATCCTACATCTTTTGTATGAAACATTTTTTCCGAAAATGCATTCCCGCTGAGATAACTGGCCGTCCCGGAACTTTTGACACACCCTGTATATCGAAATGTAGGGCCATTTGCACTTGTTCCATTTATTTCAGCTTTTAAAGCTATGGACAAATTGGTTCATACTTGTTTCTCTTTAAAAAAAGATAGCTCATCAGAAGTATTGAAATCAATAAGTAACGAAGTTAAAGTAACATTCAGAGCTACTGCGGTATCTGAATCACTAAAAATACATGTAATATTAAGTCACATCGAACAATCCCTTCAGTTTTTAGATGGTGCAGGATTAGGTTTATTTTCAGAGCAAGCGGGGGAATCAATTCATAGAGAATTTTTGAAATATTGGGAAAAATTTAAAGTTAATTTAATCACTTCTGAAAGTTATAGGAAGCAATTAAAACGAGCTGTTATAGATTGTTCATCTTCGCATCTATAATATAACTATAAACTGTTATTTATTTTTATTATGTATAGTTTATTATTATTCAGATACAAATAAATATATAAATATATTTATATAGAGCTGAATATTCTTTTATTTATTTCCTTCAATTCAATGATAAATAAAATATAGATATATCTTTATTTTATATATATATATATATATATATATATATATATATATATATATATATATATATATATATATATATATATATATATATATATATATATATATAGTGTGTATATACATACATATATTTCACATATATGTGTGTGTGATGTTAGTGTAACCAACATACTATAGCATTTAAGTATATCTATATATGTACATAGATGAAAAATCAAGTCAAACTTAAGCGATATTTTTACGTAATATCATAACAATTTAAAAATTAAAAATTTGATTATCAAGCGGATTTTTAAAGTATAAATTATTCCCTTCGAATTACCGCTTTCTGTTTTTTGCGTCATTTTCATGAAACCTATTTATGCTTCAAACTCACCGTGACTAGGTATGATAAATAAAATTATTATTTGGATTAAATAACTGAACGCCTCTTGTAGCGCCGTCACAGTCAATATAAGCTTTGTTGTTGCGACACTTTATTATATAGACTATGTTGTTGTTGTTGTGACACTTTATATACTTTATATATACTTGATATACTGATGTACAGAAATTGTAAACTGTTGTACTTAAAGTTGTAACCAAAAAATAACAAAATTGAGCGCGTGATAGTGAAGAAATAATTTTTTTTATTTTTAGTCAATTGTTAAGAATTTTAAATATTTTTGACGCTGATGTACACTGTAGTAAGTTTCTTTACTTGATTATATGTATTACAGATTAGCAGTATGGACGATCCTGTTTGCATAATTTGCGAAGAAAGTGAAGGAGACTTAAGAACCATCCGAAAGAAAGCTCTTGATAAGCTGATTGATTCGAGTAAAAAAAGAAGAGACCGCAAGTTCAACAAATGGGTCCAACTGTCCTCAGCGTCTGTCCACAAACTGTGTTCAGACGTATATAATCGCGAAAGTGCGATTAAACAGGCTGCTGCAGAGTACAGCAAAAAATCGATGGAAGGTAAAAATATCATCAAAAGTGCCATCGATTTTGATTTTAAAACATTGTGCTTTTTTGCGGACGTATTTGTCATGAATCAAAACAAAATATTATAATGGTTTAAAGAGATGATACTAAGGATAAAATCGTGCAGGCTCTTAAAGAACGAGATGCGTCTGACGTTATTAACAAAAATTTGTTAGCTCGGTTGAATCAATGTAAAGATTTTGTGCAGGTACAAGCTCGCTACCATGTACAGTGCCTGTCTACATTTTATGTTAATAGAATGTCTGATCAGGTTGGACGTCCCGCATCTGAAAATACAAAAGACTTCATACAACATTGCAAAAATTACATTGCAGAAAAGAAAAGTTAAAGCCAGTTTTTCATAAATAAGATCAAAAAAGAATTCGACGGTGATTTTCCGGATTTGCAGACTATTAAATTAAATTTATTAAAGTATTATTCTGACGGTGAACTTGAATTTATACATTTGAAAACAGATCTCATTATTTTTTCTAGACATAAAATCAGTAAACAAATGTGGAAAGATTGGTATAACAGTCAAGAAAAAAATCGTGAACTAGAATGATAAGAATTGTCAAAATGGCCTGTAATATTATCTTAGAGGACATCCATAAGACTATATAAGATAAAAATAATTGTTCTTCCACAATTTAATGAAAAACATATCTTTGAAAATATTCCTACGTCGTTAGTCGATTTTTTTGACATTGTTATCAAAACTCACAAAGATAAGAGTAAAAAAAAATGATTTCAAATGGCAGAAAAGAATAGCTACAATTGAAGAAATTTGCTTTGTAACATTTGATCAGCCTCCGCATCAACAGGCTCGGTATATTCTGTCATGCGTGGACCCAGAGCATGATCCACATGGTTTGTCAGTGATTCAAGTAAGACTCGGCGGTTTTCATACGTTAATTTCATTTCTTGCGACGATTGGATTTATAATAAACGGAAGTGGTATAAAAGAAGCTATCTATATAATATACGCTGAAAATTCAGCTGAAAAAGTTTTCGTAGGACATGCCTACTCGAGAGCTATCAGAGCACATTTCCTTGAGCAAATAGCTTTCGCGACCGTAATGTTTGAATCACATCAATTAACGGAAGAAGAAAAGGAAATGTTTGATGAATTATTGCTAAATGTGGGCGCAGAAAATTTCCAAGAAGACATGCAAAAATAAGAATTTACAATAATAAGAGATAATTTATGAAACAGATTGAAGAATTTCGAGAAATGGGACCAGCTGCACGACTTTGGATTCAACACTGGGATATGTTGGCAATAGTGAAAAACTTTATCAAAGCAGAACGTTTAGGCAACTGGGATTTACATTTGAAATGCATAGAACAAATAATTTCATACTTTTATGCGAGCAGACATAATAATTAAGCGAAATCAGCTCATTTATATCTGCAAGATATGCTAATGTTGAAAGACGTAATGAGAATCAGTTTGAACTTTTTAGGACAAAAGGCTATTTCACGATTAGACGCTCTGACAAGTTTTGGTGTGGAGTTTGGTCAGATATGACTATTGAACAAGTCTTAATGCGATCGATGAAGACTCTGGGTGGACTGACACACGGGTATGTGTTTTAACTCAATTCGTATTAACTATGATCATTCTACTTGAAGTTTGTAACGAAATGGAAAATTTTTGCAATGTTTCTTATTCCAGGTCTGAACAGCATGTTGATTCCAAAGTATCTAGGATTACTAGAGATGTTGCAGATCTTAAAAAATTTCTCGAATTTTTCAATAGGTATAATCCGTTTGCAGAGATTATAAATATTATGTCAATATTTTCTGGAATTATTGGCAGTGGTTCGATGAACTGTCACAGAGCATACGAAGTAGGTATGAAATCTGTTAAATCAATAATAGACCAGGATTTTGAAAGTGTTAAATTTTCACGAAAAAATAAAGTTTTAGCCCTTCAAACTGTTCAATCATCAGTCAAAGTAAATAATGAGACTTTTCCAATGAATTCATTATTATTGTTTCAACGTTTATGTATAAATATTAATAGTAAAAGTGACACGAAGAAATATTTAAAATTCGAACTTGCTCCGTTCCCGCTATAACTTTTTACAGAAAACGGCTTCAGGAAAATGGAAAATCACAACTGTTTGATCATGAAGTGATTACTCGCTTTACACGCACTGAAGCTTTACCAAGTACTACAAATGTTGTGTATGTTATTCACGGTGGATTTTTGTTGCACAAGCTGGTTTGGCAAAAAAATGATACGATTCAAGCGATCATCGGCAAATATTTAACTTTTGTACGCAGCCGTTATACAAACAATAGTGATATAATATTTGATGGTTATCCAAACCATGACATTGATAATGAAATTACATGTCAACAAAAACAGCTGAAGGGTTAAGGCGAAAATGTTCTTCAAGTACACCTTTTCTTCAGTTTGAACTACATACAAAAATAACATTTTCGCAAGACAAGTTTTTGTCAAATGCTAAAAACAAATTGCATTAATAAAAGAATTATCGAAAGCATTCAGAATTGAAGGATTTAGAACTAAGCAAGCAAAGGAAGACGCAGATTCTTTAATTATTCATACAGTAATAGAAATTGTCAAACAAAATAAAGTTATAAATACAGCAACAGGAGTAGTCGAATATACAAACAAGGTTGTTGTTGTTGGCCAAGACATCGATCTTTTGGTCATAATGAATCAATTACATTTTACAGATGCAGAAATGTACTTTTTAAATCCGGGTTCAGGCAATGTAAGTGATTCTATCTATTCACCAAACAGTTTGATATATGAAGATTATCGTTCTATCATTGGATTTTTACATTGTTTTTCTGGCTGCGACACAACATCTGATTTTACTGGCAGAGGCAAAAAAAAATAACATTTAATTCACTTATCGCACCTCCGCAGTTAACAGAGTTAGTAAAGCCTTTTTATGAGACTGACGCAGATTCAATAATTATCGCTGAGAATGGTTGCAAGTTAATCAATTTACAAAGGCAGACAAGAATTATCTCTGAATGAATTACGATTTCGACAGTCTATGAAATCAACTGCAAAGTCGACATTCAAACTTGTCAAATTACCACCAACTGTTGGTGCGGCTACACAACACTCTTATAGAGTTTCCTACCAGCTTCAAACCTGGCTTGGAAACGAAACATCACCAACAAAGTGGGGCTGGAAAGAAGTTATTGTCTATAATTTGAAAATTCTCATGCCACGTTTTACTGAAGATTTTGTCATATCTGAAGAATTATTAAAAATAATTTCTTGTAACTGTGAAACCAGTTGTGAAGGCAATAGATGTGGTTGTCGAAAGCACGGGCTTCGATGTACTGATTTATGTACAGATCGTCGTGGTTCAGACAATTGTTTGAATGTTGAAAAAATTTCAGACGATTTCGATGAATTCGAAGATAATTCTGCTGAAATAGAGCAGCCAGGCCTTTGCTTAATCACGGAAAATCAATTATCCAAAGAATCCTCAGGTTATCCGAGCGATATTAAAGAAGGAGAAAATGAAATTAGAAATAGAAGCGATATTGAAGAAAGAGATGATCAAATTATGTCCTAAAAAAACCTCAATTAATGTAGTTTCGTTTATTTATTAGTTGTTAATGTAAATATAAAATAAAGTTTTTTATCAAGAAATGAAACTAAGGATCTTTTTTATTTTTTTCCGTAGAATTGAATGGTGTAATTAGTTTTTAAGATTAATTAAAAATTTCAACAAATTATTAACATTTAGTAAAAAAAAGATTGTTGCAAAATTCATGTTTTGATTTTTTCAATTTTTGAGCATGTTTTTAAGTGGGGACTATATTTTTTTTTATTTTATAAAAAAGTATAACTCAAAACGAAAAAATTGCAGCCTGAAAGAAGTCTCTACGATGATTTTCTGAAGGATAAATTTCATTTGAAAAATATTTTGTCGGGCCAATAAACGTGATTATCACGGAAGCCTCTTAATCATTTTATCTGAAAAAATTTGTGGATATTTCAGACACAAAAAGGTATACTTTCACCAAGCTTCGTCAAAATAAAATTATTTTTGTGAAAATGAAAAATAAAAACGAAAAAAGCGGTTTTTCGCATTTTACTCGGAGATTTTGATGTTATGTAAAAAAATCATTAATACAAAAGTTGTAGATTTTTTATGATCTACAACTTTTCTATTGTACACTTTTCTCTCCGACGTTAAATTTCGCCGGAAATCGCAATAATACAAAATTCACCCCTTTTCATCCCTCCCAAATACACCTGAAACAATCCCTGCTCACGTATTTATTTTTTTTACGTTTATTATACGCAACTTTACCATTTCCAACTGTCCCCATCCTGTTAACAATTTTCTTTGTTTTCGCTTCAAAATAAGCTAATTCGACTGGATTAAAAAAGCTATAATCTCTAAAAATTTGGATCTATTTTGTCGACTAGTCTTTAAGAAAAAAATTGAAATATAAAGAAAATGAGTTTTGTATGTCCAACGATTAGGGGAGTGTTACGAGTGGTAGTTTCCAGAAAGAAAGCGCGTGCGGCCATGAACTAGAAAACCACGCGCTACCGATTCATGTAGAAGCTCGAAGAACGAAGACATGTAGCCCAACACAAACTCCGGGTCAGCAATATGCCGAGCGTTGATAGAGGACGTCGAATGTCGAAGGCGCATGACATCGACCAATGCGAGTCAGCAGAACAGCGAATCCGCGAGGCACTGAATCACCGGCACGAGATCTCGACATCAAATTAGGGGGAAGAAACGAATGGCCGATGAGCAATGATCCCCCACTTACGAACCCCGAGGCAGAGACATAAAACCCGAGGGAAACACATCCAAAACGGTTAGAGAGAGGACGGAAGCGAGGTACGAGGAACGAGGACGAGCGGCACGACGAATTCACGAGAGGACGGCGATCGGTTGCATCGCGAACGCGTGTTAGGTTATCTCTCTCGCGCGTATAAGTATTTTAATAAATAACGCAAGTATACTTCAACTCTAGTTGGATTTCACTGCATCGTTTCGAGTCTCGGCTTGGAACGACACGAACACCTCAGAACCCTTCGTACGTGCGTGAACCGAGATAGGCTCACACGTATTATTAATTTTCTGGTGCTAGGTGTGGGATGTTCGTTGGAAATACATCTGAGTGAAATCGTGAAATTGCGCCGAGAACGTGCCACTCAACACCTGACAGGAAGGAAGGATGTTATCGGTCTCCATCATCCTTATTGCGATTTTCATACAAGGGTAAGTGAAATCTTAATACCAATTTAATCTTGTCCTGTCTCTCGTGGGGAATCACGTGACCGATAAGGAGCGAGCTAAAAGAAGGTAGAATTACGGGCCGTGAATAGTGAGTGATTTTGATTCGCGGGACACTTACTGAGGATGTTTAAGAAACTCTTGTCGCGTCGAAGCATGGGGAATAATGAAGACTGTAGCCTTGACTCCGCGTGGCAGAATGAAGCCGCGGGATTCGACCCCGACATAGAAGCAGTGCGATGCTCAGGGGCGCGCCGTCGAACACCCGGGTTTCGAACGGTGGAGCAGTTGGAGGTTGACATTAATAGTGCTCTCGCCTGTGCCGACATGGCAATGGCTCTTTCCTCTGCCGATGCTTGGGAAATCGCGATTCGAAAGCTCGATCACGGTCTATCTATAGGGGCCGGAGATCTGGGGATCGACGAGATCAAAATTATTACCAATCACAGAGACGAGCTCGCGGAAAAGTTACAAAAATTACCAAAGAGACAACTGAAACCCCCGAGTCCGGCGAGGGAACTATTACACTTTACGCCCTCCACCGGGCAGGCGTCGCTCGGCAAAAGTGAATTTAATAACGAGGGACTTCCGGCCGCAACCAACGCCACGAGTATAGATTGCGACTTACTCTGCGCCCCGCACACCACTGCGGAAGCACCCAACGACTACGTACCGAAGTGGATAACGCACGATAAACTACCCGAGTTTAAGGCAAGAAGACTGTCGGGTTACAACCATTTCCTCGCGCACGCCAAAGGGGCTAGCGGATTAATAAATATAGAGTCACAAGTAAAAACAGAGTTTCCGGGCTCCGGGGCAGGCTATATACCGATGCGTCAGCCCCTCGTCGAGCCACTTCCCGAGTCCATCGACCACCCACCGCTACACTCGCGCGTCACCCGGCCGAGGGACGCTGCGTGGACATTTTCACTGCAGCATGCTATGAACACGATCCCCCCGTTCGACGGGAATCCAGACTCGGTGGCTTTCTTTTTCCGCGTAGTGCGCAATGTACTGAACGAATTTTTCCCGCCAGCAGAATGCTGGTTGATGAGCGCGTTAGCCTCCAAGTTTCGCGGACGAGCTGCCGATGGTTATATGTGCCATATGAACCGTTTTACATCGGTCGAAAAAATACTCGAAGATATTACAATGAGGTATACGCACGCCGGAGGCGCCGATAGATTACTCGCCGAACTTAAGGTTATCAAACAAGAGAAAGGGGAAAACGTCGGGAGTTATGGACAGCGCGTAGAAATATTACTGAATCGGTTACTAAACACTTACGATGCCGATAGATCCTTGCAAGATTTCGAGAAATTAACATACAAAAAGAGAGGCGACTCAGAAGCCCTTGATAAATTCCTATACGGATTACAAGGGGATCTACAACACCAAGAGCCGCGAATCCCAAGACTTTGGTTAAGGCAATAACTGAAGCTATAAGGATCGAACAGAGAACAGGGGCACGACGCGTCGGGACACAGTCGGGTCCCATCTCCGTTGAAGGTATTCTAACCGAGCTGATGGGAAAATACGCTAAGCTAAAAATCGATAATGCGCTGGAGGCCACGATCCGGAAGGCTCCCGCTAGAGCTCGCTGTGATGTTTGTGGGATGGATAATCACCCGGGGGATAGATGCCAATACAAGTATGCCGATACGAAATTTTGCATATTCTGCCAAAAGGAAGGACACCAACATGACGATTGCTATGCCTTGCAAAGGGCGCTGAAGAACGGAGAAGTCACCTTAGGGAATCTAGAAATACCGGGAAGGACACCATCACCATTACCACCGTCGCCACCGCAAGTGGTGTATATCACTTACCCAATGGGTACGGTCCCCCGTTGATGTACTCCGCTGCAGCGTATACCGCACAAACCATGGACGCTAACACGCAGGGCGACCCACGCGATAGAAATAGGCAAAGATCCGAGAAAATACGAAGGCCGCTACCCAAACTGGGATCGATCCTCCTGGAAACGATCTCGATCGTAGGAATAATTGAGACGCAAGGATAAATGGGAGACCGGAATACTGAGAGAGTAACTATAGAAATCAGGGAGGCCGCAGCAACCATTCGCGTTATCGTCCTTATTTCAACGAAAATGCTCGAGACGATCGTGCAAATCATTATCAATCAGGCAGATGTCAACAACAACGAGCCGAATAGGGAGAACGGAACCGGTCATTTAAACTTCCAGGATGCTCGGTGCTAGATTCCTGCGGGACCGAGCAAGTAAAGAAGGAGGCAACTGCGGGTAGACGCGAATATACTATAAGATTTGCCCAAGCAGGACGCCAGCCCTCCATAGTTCATGCGAGAAACGCAAGCCTCAGGAGAAACAAGGGCCACCTTTCCACGGAACCTAGAGCCAATTTGTTAAAAACGAAACATAGTTTTGTCAATGAAAATACCACGGTCGATGCTATTGCGATTTAGCGATAATAAACAGTGTTACGATAGATGAATTTTCTGTTAAAGAAGAGGAAATTCGGATCCCTTGTCAGGAAAGAATAATTAATTACGCACACATTGAAATGATAGAAGATACTGTTGATTCCATTTCGATGCTGCCATTGAGCGAGGAAACGCTAGTAAATAATTTCGTTGACCATGAGAAGAGCAATAATCTTTACTACATTCCATGTGATAAGTCGGTGGTTATGAACCCACCGATTGTTATATTTAAACCTTGCATAACTACTCTTGAAACCGGCAAAATTTTCGAGACGCAAGGAAATAATCGCTACGATAACGGTAAATTAGAGTGTGCCAGTCCGCTAACATCTTTTTCTAAGAAGGAAAAGAATAAAACGGCGAACGAATTTAAATTATGGGATCCCAAAACACGAGAATAATTGAACAGAGAAAAGATCGAACATATAAATGAGTCGATAAAAAAACGTAATGCTGGTAAACAATTATATATGACACAGGCTATTAAGAGAGATTGTCTCAGAAAATTAAGAGATCGAAGAGCTGAATATCAATTAATGTTAAATGCAAGGGTCGAACATGTGAAAATAATTAGGAAGAAACGCAGGTTAAAACAGCGTTACGCTTATTGCTTAAATATTCCGATTTTTCAAGATAACGAAATGGAGTATTTAATGAAAAAATCTAGATTCGAGAAAAATGATTACAAATATATTCATAATGTTAAGTTCAAAAGTAGGTCATTATAAAGAGAAGATTTAAAGAAAATTTAATAGAATAGTTTAATACGAAATAATATGTAAATTTTAGAACAGTTAACATCAAGTTTTGATCCATATGTTCATCTACAATGACTTATAATATAAAGTACAAGAGATTTAAGTAAAATTAACCACTATTTTCTGACGCTGCTTTGATAAGAAAATAACTCCGAAAACGATTTTTTATTTTTTTTTTGCGGCCCCTCAGACGCCGCGCGTATAAACGTCGATATCTCGTACGTTCTCATAAAGAAAAAAAATAGGCACAATCGCCAGAAATTTGCGCAACCAGGTCGATGAAAAAAAAGGGAGCACATCATACGTGCAAGGATACGATGAACATACAGTTCTTTAAATATGTAACAATAAATATCTTTAGTTTCGGCAGTGAATGTCGCTAGAATAGCATAATAATTGTAAACATCGAAATTAGTTAGAAAGAAAATCGCATGGGAAAAAGTAGGGGACGTTTACGTCATAACTAATCTGGTTATTACAGTAATAACATCACCACACACACTCACAAGCAAATGGTTCTAATGGGGATACACGCGCGGAGTCGAGAGACTAAATTTTGGTCACAGCGCGCAAATATGATTCCCGATTACAAAAGCAAGGAAAGAAAGTAAAGTAAACTCATCAAATTCCATGGTAGCAAGCGAGGAAAGCAGTTCACCTTTCAATTGTAAATATAAACAGATGTATGAGTCACGCATTAATAATGAGTAGTCGGGCTGAATTCGCTAAAACCTACATATACAACGTATAAAAAAGCAGGCGCAAGCGCCCTATCTTCCCGCAGACACAGAGCGATGGCCCGATCATCGGTTCCCGCACGCGCCATCTCCCTGACCTTTCGAAGGTCAGCTCCCTGGTATTGTATCGAACTAGCGACTCGAGTACTCATAAAGGGAGGAAGTACGCTTACGGAGTGGAGTCACGGCGGGAACTCTGCGAAAGGAAGCCGCAGATGTGAGTCCCAGAGTTGAAAAAAAAGGAAAGAAAAAAAAGGCCCTCAATCGGCTGCATGAACAAAAATGCAACGACGCAAGTCGTATCTCGGCGCTGAGCAACTTTGATTCCAACGGTTGCGTAACGTGGACAGAGATACGCCAGCTGACTGGCGGAATCTCTTCTACAAGGCGTACACGCCTAAGAAAGAACACTAGCGTGCATGCTACGAAAGGTGAGGTTGCGAGGTGAACGCCTACTCATTTATCAAAAAAAACTCCGCGTTCAGCAAAGACAAGAGATGGCAAATTGCTTTCACCGATCCGCAAACCCATGAGAATGTTGGAAAAAATATATATATATATATTTAAAGTTACTAACTTGTCATGCACGGAAATCATAGGCCGCCTGCGCTGGGGGTATACGATATGTATTCATAACAAGCAGGGGTATAGTAAAAAAAAAAGGAAACATTGATCAATAAAATAATTAATATAATAATAATCGTTGGAATGATTTGCTTAAAATCTATAAAATCTATCACCAGAATCCTTAGAAAACTGTAAGCAGGCACACACAACAGATTTCAGAGACAACAATTGAGCATGTCGTGCTCGTGACAAATGAGTCATACTCAGAAATTAAGCAAAGCGCATATTATCTAAACATAAACTAAACTGCAGAAGGCCGCGTATCAAGTTAAATCGAACGTCAGCACGAATGTAAAGCGCACACTCACCGCCGCACAACTAAAGAATAAAATAAAAAAGACAATTTCAAATTACGAAAAAGAAAATAAAGAACACCACTGGCCGCGCGAATTCTGAGTCCTAGGACGGCCACATCGCGAAATAGAAAACAAATTTATGCGAGATACCCGATCTTAACCGTGAAAAATGAATAGTAAGATATAATATAATAATAATGAAGATTGTAAATAGGCCCGAAAGAACAGTTAAGGGACAACCAGCCCGATGTCGGTATCCGCGTTGGGCTACACCGCATGGCCTTTGTGTAATTAATTTGTTAATTAAGGGTCAGGCGCGAAATAATGTTGAACGGACTGTCTATTCTACCTATACTAGGAACTCCCCGATGCGATATGTATTCACCGAGAGAAGTCGTAATAAGTTGTAAAATGTTAATTAATTAATTAATAGCGAGATTGTTTATTAAGCGATTTGGATAAAATTTGGTATGTGGGCACTAATATATCCTCAGATTAGTTTCATAATACCAAAACTCGAAAACCCAAATAACCTTCAATGTTATAAATTAATTATTGTTAAAAATTATAAACAATAAAATTAAAAATTAACAACAAGAAAATTTAGCCCTTAACAAAACTAGTGCCGTTATCCATATTCGGCTGCGACCCGTCGTTGCCGAACAATTCAAAAGTTAATTAGTGACTATCCGGAAGCCACTAGTAATTGCAATACTGATGTGGCCTATGCAAAAAATTTCTCGATACACGAAGTAATTACCGAAATATTCTATTGGTAACAAATTGTTATTAATAATCAATCATGTTGAATCCCACCGCAAATAGTTGTCATATTTTGAACAAAGTACAAGAAAACAAAAAACAACAAGTCTCAGGAAAAATAGCACGACGGCTATCCGCGGCTCCCCAACATCCACACTCAAAGCTTTATGCATTGGGGAATAGCGCAGCTGCGTATACATACATACACGGCTCATCATGTACACTCAAAGACGAGTGACGTAGCGGGGCACGTGAGTGCGAAAGCCGACGAACACATCGGCTATATGCATTTACCCGCGAAGAAGTGGTTGCGCGGCCAGGCACGTGAGCTACGGCGTAGGAATACAGTACCGCGCCACGCCTAATTACTATACCCAGACCATATTTAAAATACTTAGAGCATAAACAGAGAGAAAAAGTAAAAAAGCTAGAGGAACAAGATTTATCTAAGATAAAAAAACGTTAATCTTAAATTAATAGAGCCCTATTATTCCATTTGGAAAGAAATTGATCTATAGATAACAAAATAAGAGATTATTATTAATTCATTACTAAATAACAAATTAATCATTCAATATATATGAATAATAGAAGAATATGATAATTAACTTTAAATTAATCTGGTTGAAGGAGAATAAACAAGAATAAATCATTGATAAACTTAATATAAATAAAATAAATAAATAAGCATAAATATTATTTATATAACTAGTTGATATCGAAATACAAAGAGGAATAATTTTTGAATTGTAAATAAAAATAATTAGGAGGAAGCCCTATTTTTATTGAAAGAAAAACTTAAAATAATAAAACTTATATTTTGAAAACTTTTTGACATAAACGAGATATCTATTAATATATATACATATACATATATTAAATATAAGTAAGAATTTAAAGATTGAATTAAGTAATATATTATTAAACAAAAAAAAGGGGGGGAAAACACACCGAACTTCAAAATCGGCATAAAGCAATACGACGCTCAACAAGCCTAAGCGTGAGGAAAGATAGCACGACGGCTATCCGCGGCTCCCCAACATCCACACTCAAAGCCTTATGTATTGCGGAATAGCGCAGCCGCGTATACATACATGCACGGCTCATCATATACACTCAAAAACGGAGTGACGTAACTGAACACATTGGCTATATGCATTTACCCGCGAAAGAGAATTTGCGCGGCCAGGCCAGTGAGCTGAAGGCGCAGAAATATAATACCGCGCCGCACCTAATTGTATTTTATCACATAAAAAAAAAAAAAAGGTTAATAAAATCACTCATTATTTTTACAATGCAAACCGAAAATACATACTCTCAATCTTATTGTATTTAGAATTCCTTAGGGAGCTATCGGGTATGTTCGCGTAATTTTTATACTTCCAGTCTACTTTGGCTTGTGGGAAAAACGTACATGAATTCTAGAATCCACCAGGAAGGGAATGCATAGCAACGAAGGGTTGGTCAAGTTACTTACTATCAATCACGGAAATTAAATAAAGCACATAACATACAGGTTCTAAATTAGAAAATTTTTTGAAGTCATCGGGTAAACAAAGATTTTAAATATAAAATCGATTAGTTCGTTTTTAAATTGAAAGCATCAAATTAGTGAACATAATTATTATAAAAAAAAAAAATTCCAATATAAATAGTTATAATTGGTAAATTTACTTTGTTATTTATATTTTAAATTCATTTAATAATAAATCAATTATAATAAAATTTAAAATGATAAATCGAGAAGGAATCAATCAATAAAGCTTAGGTAATATAATAATAATTATTAATGTAATTAAACAATTAAATGAAAAATTTAAAGATGTGGCAGGATCAAAAAATAGAAAATAAATTCATTATAACCTGTTGGATGTTTGGTTGAGGATGAGGCGAAATAACTAATGGATTCACGCACAGTTCAGCATACTTCCAACACTCCCTCCCGCGCTTTACGCGTTCGCTTTACAAAACACTTAATCTAATATACAAAATATAATACTTTTCTTAAATTTCTAATCGATTTGTATCTTCAAGTATTCATGGTTTAGTGCCTGAAACATAGAGTTAAAAATTCATAATTAGTTTAATCAAATTAGTATGTAGATCAAATGATAGAGGTTTTGTTAATACATCCGCAATCTGTCGCTTTGACTCTAACCAGTTTACTTTTACCAGCTTTCGCTCTACGCATTCTCGTACATAGTGCTCCTTAATGTCTATCATATGTCTGAGCTTACTACCACCGTTCGTTTTAGCACTCGCTTCTGCCGTTTTAGCACTCGCTTCTGCCGTTTTATTATCGCACCATAATACAACGGGAGTAAAATCCCAATCTATAGAACCCTTTTAAGACAATTATGAATTGACATCATTTCCTGACAACAATCGCTCATTGCTACGTATTCTGCCTGACAGGTAGATAGAGCAGCGTAATATTGCTTCTTCGTTCGCCAAGTAATCGTGTCGTTAAACAGTTTTATTACGTAGCCGCTTGTAGTCTTGTCTCCTTTACAGTCACCAAAACTTACGTCAGAATATCCTTGCACGTCATTACCGTCTCCATAATAATTAATGCTGTGAGTCTTTGTACACTTCAAATATCGAAGCATTCGATCAACCATCTTCCAATCTTACTCTTTAGGATCAATTTGATATCTGCTTAGAACGTTCACTCCATACGTTATATCGGATCTACTGGTGTTCGCTAAGTACAACAAAGATCCTACGATCTCTCTGTACAATCTGTTATTTTTATTCTCTGCTCTCGCAAAGATACTGTTTTCGTTCTCTATTTCACGTCCTATTCTTCCTTTATTGGATCCTTGATTCGTTACCATTGGGGTTCTTTGAGGGTGGCTGTTTTCGTAACCAAATCATTTCAAGATTTTGTCAATATATTTTTGTTGACTTAATTTTAATACTTTCGCTTCCTTGTCTCTTTCGATTTCCAATCCGAGATAATTTTTCGGCTCTCCAATATCACTCATTTCAAAGTCTTGGTTTAACTTTCGCTTGACTTCTTGAATTTTCTCACAATCATTTTCAGTGATTAAGATGTCATCAACATACAAAATCAGTATTAAAACTTTATTATTTTCATTCTAACTGAATAAGCAGGGCTCATCAGAATCGGGTGTCAAACCCATTTTTGCAGCCTTTTCCTTAAATTTTTCATTCCAGCATTTCGGACTCACTTTCAGACCGTACAATGCTTTTTCTAACTTACAAACCTTTCGCTTCCTTACTTCATTCGAGCATTCTATTCCTTCCGGAATTTCCATGTAAACTTCACTCTGAAGTTGTCCGTTCAAAAAGGCTGTTTTGACGTCCATTTGACAAATATGGAAATCACATTTGTTTGCTATAGCCAATATAGTTCGTACAAGTGGTAGTCGAGACACTGGTGCATATGTCTCTTGAAGTTCATACACATTGCGATCCTTAAAACCTCTTATTACAAGTCTAGCCTTGTATCGTACGCTGTTGTCTGATAATATCCTACGTTTTAACACCCACCTCGAATCGATTATATTGGGTTTTCTGTTCTCACTGATTATCGAGGATCGGTCAACGAGCTTCCAGACTTGATTTTTGTTTAATGAGTCCAATTCGCTTTGTATGTAACAGGGTCACCATTTATATTTGCCAACAAGGCATGCGTATCATCGTCTGTAATTTGAATATCATCGTTCGCTTTGTTCTTTCGCGGTCTTCCTCTTTCTCTTTTCATTTCTTCTTTCGTTTTTACATCTTCCGTTTCTTTCTCGAATTCTGTAAACCAAGTATCTGAATCTATTTCAGTTTCAACCTTTTCCCAGTGTTCAAGTTCCTTAACCTTGTATTTATTGACAAATACCAATTTCTCATTAAATCTAACATCCCTGCTTTCGTACAGTTTTCCTTCATCTGGACTGAACAGGACGTAACCAGTGGTTTTATAACCAACTAGAATCATTCGCTTTCCTATGGATCTGAATTTTGGTCCAGTCATTCGCTGTATTTTCATGTACGCCAAACATCCAAAGCGTTTTATCTGCATTAAGTCAGTCTTATAGTCAGGCTTGAACACTTGAATAGAAATTTGCATATCTATAGACGTATGTGGAGTTCTGTTGTAAGCGTATACGGCTGCTCATAGAGCTAAATCCCACATATTTTCGGGTAATCCAGAGTCATTTATTAACGTTCGCACTTTCTTTTGTATCGTCTGATTAAACCTTTCTGCTACACCGTTGTGCTGAGGTGTATCGGAACATGCAAGTTGTAACTCTGCACCCAAATTACTTAAAACTTTCAACATCTTACTACCAGTAAACTCTGTCCCTTGATTAGATCTTAAATAACATACCTTCGCATCTTTCCCTAACATATTTCGACCGCTCTTACAAAAGATTCTAAACAGAACGCAGTTTCGTCTTTTGTGTTCATAGGATATGCCATGGCAAGGCGAGAATAGTCGTCAACAAACACCGAAATATACTTGTATCTCTTTGGATAAGTGACTGGACTTATCATTCCCATTGTATCCGAGTGTATAATTTGTAAGGGCTCTGACGTTCTATGTCGTGTTTGTTTAAACGGTAATCGATTAATCTTTGAGATTATACATACTTCACAATCAAGAATGGCATAATCAACGACTGTTTCCCTTAAATCTTCGATGTGAGGAACTTTCGCTGCATTGTCTTTAAATAATTCAGAGAAGCATGACCCAATCTTGCGTGCCACAGCATAGCCTTGCTGTAGGTAGAAGGCTCGTTCTGGGTTTCAGTGAAATTATCATGGTTTTCTTTTCGTTCGCTTATCTCAATTTCACTTACATCATTCAATTTTCTGTTTAACACAGTATTTTCAAAATCAGCGTTTGCAACATTTTTATTATTCTTACTCACGGTCTTATTTTCACTTTCGTTATTTCTTTCGTTTTCTTTCACAGTTTCTGTATTTATCTGATTTTTCATACGCCTGGTAGTCACATATGCTATAATTTTACCATTTGATTTATCTCTTTCGCTATTTCCGTCGTTTACTTTCAATTCTATTATCCAATACGGTCGCTTATATATACCTGATATAAATGATTCATTCGACACTGGATCATAAATATCAATTTTCTTATTATCTAAATAAATACTTAAACCCTGGTCTGCAAACTTTCGCAATGACAGTAAATTATCGGACAAATTCTCAGCACATATAACATTTTCCAAGTTAATTAATTTGTCTATTTCCGAATAACCCTGAACTTGACCTTCTCCCTCCGATCTTAAATTAGCATACTCATTTTTATTTGCGCATTTAATTTCTTTCGCCTGTGTATTAAAAGTTTTAAATATAAGTTTCAAATTTGTTAAGTGCTCTGTAGCACCTGTATCGGCCAAAAATTCGGCCAGTAAAACATTTTCATCTTCCTTTCTATCTATATTCGTGACATTAAGAGCACTACATTTCTCTAGTTCTAACTTTCGCTTTATTCCTTTATGCTCTGTTAATGAGTACTCACCATTTTCTTTGTTGTTCTTATCATTGGGATTTTTCGGTCTCTGGCCTCCTCTACCTCGTCTGCCTCTGCCTCTATTCGATCTTCCATTCCTTCCTCTGTTCGTATTATATCGATCTTGCCTATCGCTATTACAGTTGCTCTTGAAGTTATTTGGTCTATGTCTTTTAGCGTTATTATCGTATTGCCTATCATTCTTTCGCTTAGTGCCTCTACTTTCGCTTCTATTTCTACTGTAGTTATGAAAAACTCTATTTTCGTACCTTTGTTGCGAGTTCTTCCGACCTTCCCTCGCAAGTCTTTTAGAACATTGGGCAGCGATGTAATTGGTGAGTTGCTTGCACTCAGCAGACTCTCAATCCTGTGCCGGCATGTGGGCAGTTCCTTCTTAAGTGCCCAAAGTCATCGCAGTTGTAACTCTTGATCAGTGTGGCGTCCACTTCAAGGTTTGTTGCCATTGCTGCAGCTTGTCCTTTCGCCTGGTCTTTCGCTTGGGTTCTTACGCTTTCAATCTGTAATACAAGCATCTTTGTTTGATCAAAACTGAGGGGTTTATCAGTTGTACTTCTCATCACGAACTCAACACTTTGAATTTTGTTGTTTGATCCAACTACAGCGTTATAAAATGCATCACGAATTTCTTCGGCAGACAAAGTTTGAATTCCCGAAAGATTATTGTTTGCTTTTTCTTTCTCTGGCTTATAGTGCATATTATATAACTGTCTTCTGAGTGTCGAAGACGTTATGTTAACTTCACTTATTTTGATTTCTTTAATCCTTTTCAATACTTGAACTGGATCTTTAATAGCCATTACTTTCGCATGATATTCACTGTCTAGGTGATTTGTCAGTATATCATGTATTCTAAATTTATGTTTTTCTTTTACTGATTTGCTTAGATTATCATTCGCTTTAACTGAATCATCAATCACATACAAAAAATCATTCGCTCTTAATTCTGAAGTAAAGAAATCAAAGAAGTATTCAAACTTTGTCTGTTTAGTTAATTTATAGTCTCTTTTAAGGATAGCTCCTTTTTGTGATAATTCAGATTTTAAAGTTTCTGTTATCTCTCTTGATACATCAAGAATACTTCCGTTATTCAGATCGTTCGTTCTATTTAACTTTCGCAATTCGTCTTTAATTATCTGAATTATATCTGTTTTATTAATATTTTCGGGAGGCATTTGTGTAGAATTTAAACATGCTTGTTTATTAAATGTGTCCCTCATTATCGTTAGAAACATTATTTTCCACCTGTTCGCTCAGTTCGTTCCACATAACGTTCAGTTCCTTATCCACGTACTCAAGGACTTCGTTGTAGTTTTCCTCAACCTTGTCGGCCAGGTTCTTTTGGTTTACCTCCATTCGCTTCATTCGCTTGTTCATTTCCAACATCTGGCGTTGAATTTCTGTCAAAATAGAGTCAAAGAATTTAGATTCAGTTATATTTACATGTCTGTTTATGAAAATTTTGTTCATAGAGGTTATTGTTTGTATATTTTTAATTTTTGGTTTACCTGCCAGTTGATTGATGATTTTCTCGTTCTTGCTTTCATTTGCTGAAGCGTTGTCTTCCGCTGGTTTCGTGTTGTCTTCCGCTAGTTTTATTTTTTCTTTCGCTGCCACTACTTTCGCTATTTTGTCTGCCAGTTTTAGTGGACAGTGAGCAGGAAGGTGTCCCGCTTGCACTCAGGACACACCTGCTGTACCTTACTGCCACTCGGTTTTGCATGTTCATCTGGATCCTTCGCACTTTTTTCCTTACGCTCTTTCTCCTTTTCTTCTTCACGCTCTTCCGCTTTCGCTTCATCACGCTCTTTCGCTTTCTCTTCGTCACGCTCTTTCGCTCTCTCTTCATCACGCTCTTTCGCTTTTAATTTGGCATACTCTAACTCCCTATCACTACAGTAAGGCAAAAACAATTTTTCTTTTCCATCGCCTATGGCGTCCTTCAGCAACTTATCTTCCTCTTCAGTTATAAAGTGTTTTGCTATAAAAGAATTAGATTATAATTGTTATTCAATTTTACTGTACACAAACCATGTTGAATAAGAATTAATTTTACCAAGTTTATATGTTTAAAATTTTGTTCATAGAGGTTATTGTTTGTATATTTTTAATTTTTGGTTTACCTGCCAGTTGATTGATAATTTTCTCGTTCTTGCTTTCATTTGCTGAAGCGTTGTCTTCCGCTGGTTTCGTGTTGTCTTCCGCTAGTTTTATTTTTTCTTTCGCTGCCACTACTTTCGCTATTTTGTCTGCCAGTTTTAGTGGACAGTGAGCAGGAAGGTGTCCCGCTTGCACTCAGGACACACCTGCTGTACCTTACTGCCACTCGGTTTTGCATGTTCATCTGGATCCTTCGCACTTTTTTCCTTACGCTCTTTCTCCTTTTCTTCTTCACGCTCTTCCGCTTTCGCTTCATCACGCTCTTTCGCTTTCTCTTCGTCACGCTCTTTCGCTCTCTCTTCATCACGCTCTTTCGCTTTTAATTTGGCATACTCTAACTCGCTATCACTACAGTAAGGCAAAAACAATTTTTCTTTTTCATCGCCTATGGCGTCCTTCAGCAACTTATCTTCCTCTTCAGTTATAAAGTGTTTTGCTATAAAAGAGTTAGATTATAATTGTTATTCAATTTTGCTGTACACAAGCCATGTTGAATAAGAATTAATTGTATCAAGTTTATATGTCACTCCTGTTTCTGCTATAAAGATTATGTCCTTTTCGGTTACTTCCACCCACATTCGCTCGTCCGCGTGTTTTATTGGAAACTCATGAATGACCTCTTGAGTCTTCAGAAAAAGGAGTAGTGCAGTGTCATCTATTTTGGGATATATATTTAATCAGATTAATTGTCCAGATGTATATGTATATTATAATTAACGGTAAATTGTTTGAGAACGTTAGACAGTTTGATAATTCACTTTTACTTCCGAATTATTCTTACTCTATATATTTTAGTTTTCGATTTTATGTTTTTGAGTATAACTTCCGACCTTCGCTTGCTTTTATCTTTCGCATCTCTTTTATGTATATACACAACCTCTAGCAAAACAAAAATTCCCGAATCGTACAAGGTGTAAATAAGGACTTTAACGGTTACTTTCTCTTGCGTCCGACATTTTTATTTACCTTTTCGCCAAACTTCACGTATATACTGTCGCCGCGTTCGATATGAATCTAATTTCTTAAACTCTCGACAGTTTTCTTCTCCCGAACACGACTCGCCACGCAAGGCGCGGCAGTAGTCATTTCGTCACTCGCGGACAAGGACCTTTCTTCGCGACTCAGTTATTATCACTCTCATACCTCCTGGCTCGGCGCATCAAGCGTTCCGGATGCATAACTTGTTGGATGTTTGGTTGAGGATGAGGCGAAATAACTAATGGAGTCACACACAGTTCAGTATCACGTTAGTTTTATTAGAATAGCTTCCTCTCGGTCTCTCTCTCGCACGTCCGCACACATCCAGCTCTCAGGGAGAAGTGGCGCTCGCGGAGACAGCGCACGCAGGGCGAAGTGAGGGCGCTCCCTCTACTCACACATACATACGCTCACACACACATACGCGGGAAGCGCGCATACTTCCAACATAACCATATTAAAGGTCTTATTCGAGGAAAAGCTATATCAGGTGATCCTAAAAATAAAGGAATTAAATAATTACCATACCCTCCTATTATTACTGGAACAACAACAAAAAATTATAGTAAATGGATGAGTAGTAACAATTGAATTATAAATTTGATCATTATCAATTAATGAACCGGGACATCCTAATTCTAAACGAATAATTATTCTTATTGATAAGCCCATAATTCCTGCCCATATACCAAAAATAAAATAAAACATACTAATATATTTAGGAATTGTAGACAATAATCATTTTATATAGGTTAATTAAAACATTATATTTTCAATATAAAATTATTTAATCTTTAAATTATAAAATCATTTTTATTTAAATATAATTTATAATCTTAATATCTTTAATATTATATTTTAATTAAACTCTTTAAATTAAAATAATAACAACAAAATCATTATAAATAATAAACATAACATAAATACAATAAAATAATTAATTAATAAATTCTTAATTACTTTATCTAATAAAATCAAAGAACGCGGGAGCGTTCCGAAGGCAAGTATAGAAGAGCCTTAGGACGACCGTGTGATTATATACTTTGAAATGGATGTACGAGAAATTCAATGCGCTTATATGCCTATTGCGTTAGTTTCAACTATGTAACATCCCTCTTAATCGAAAGCCATTTCATTGCTCTACTCAAATCAAAAGATTTTATTTAAAAAGATTATCTCGTTCAAAAGATATAGACAACTAAATTTTTTTATGTTCGTTTTCCTTTCCCAATTTTAGTCTTTTTCTTCCGGCATCCGGTTTGCAGATTTGCAGCTCTGACGACACTTCCGGCGTATATATATATATATATATATATATATATATATATATATATATATATATATATGTTTGTAAATTGGTACTTTTGAGGAGATGTGAACATTTCGTTCAGAGTTCGGACAATGTGACTAAAGAAATAATGACCCTCAGGCTACCGACTCTGGGAAAAGGGGGTATAGATTTCTCCTCAAAAGTCGCAATTCTTGCTTTGAGAAATTTCAAAATGTCGACATCTCTTCAAAAGTACCGATCTATACGTTGATATCTCTTCAAATATACCAATTCCCATAGTTATATATATATATATATATATATATATATATATATATATATATATATATATATATATATATATATATATATATATATATATATATATATCTATATATACACACACATACATATATGCATACACTAATACACACGCGTATCTGGTCGACCTATTATATATAGTTATTATAGTATTGCTTGCAGTATGTAAGCATATCTTACTCGACTCAAAAAGAAAGAGAGAGAGAAGTAATATATACGAAACTAACAAAACCATTGTGGTACTTGAAAGGAGAAAGAGAGAGAGAGAAAAGAATATCAGTAGGTATGATAACAAACAATAAAAATTGTAACTCTAAAATCTTGTAATAACCTCAAAACATGGTTATTTTTCAATTCTAATCAGCTGATGTTACAAATGTTATGATATCGTGAGTTACATTAAAATTAGTTAATTAATATAAATTTCAAAGATCTCAAGTAGTCAACTGGTGATAAGAATTCATCTATTCATGTATCAATCAACGAGGGAATAACTTTTATTAGATAAGTACTTACTGGCTTAATGTTAAATGGCTATAATCATCTTTTAAAAATAGATACTTTGTGTGATTTTTTATTTTTACAGATTTTATACCAGAAGATTTTTTTCGAGTCACTTTGGAAATATGGAGATATATGCATTATATAGCCAATAATGTTAAGGAGTTCTAATTATGTAAGTACTGTCTGAAAAACCTAATTTTGAATTAGCAAAAATGAATGAGTGCCCTCATGATCATGGTGGTTATTTTATTATTAATGGACAAGAAAATGTTATTTTGATAGACGAACAGACGTTTGGGTAAAATTATATTAAAGAAGATAGTAGGAATATAGTACTACCCAAAATAGAAAAATCAAACCAATATTATTATGGAAGAGCAGGCAAATACTATGTACGACACAATATTTTTCAAGACGTATCTATACATCCTCAACATGAAAATGTTTCATATCAGATATAATTTTAGAAGAATATTAAAAATTTGTCATCATATTTGACAGGATGAATAGAGTACTTGGATGTCAATGAAGAAAATGACAGTTTCATTGCTTTCAATAAATCAGAGATGAACCAAACAACAACTAAGATGTTTATTTAGACAGTATTGGACCTAAAGTGCGGAAAAAGTATTATGTTTTGAAGTAAGTATTTGTCACATGAGAGTGTAAAATCTTACACCCGTTGTACGAACATTATTTTTCGTCGTCATGCGAGCGCAATGTATCTTCATAAAACCTTCTTCTTGTAAACATATTGTAGATCCTTTGCGAAACAATGGTACAAAGTTACCATCCCTATTTTCCCTTATTCTTTGTCAATTTTGAACTTTCTATAGTAAAACATTACGCATCTTGGGAGGACAAGAGAAGAAAAGTCTTGAGCTGCTCTATAGCAGGGAAGGTCCTTCGTTCTCCCATATATACTTGGCGGGTCCGACGGTTTGCAGTTTACAGGTGGACTATTTCCATGAATACCGAATATACTAAATTTTTGCATAAATTCATTAACAATGTTTATATGAGTCCACTATAAATAATTGCGTTGGTCTAATTTTTAATTGATTCCGATTAAGTACAATATTCCTTCATATACTGAGTGCATAATAATGCTTTTATTACCGAAAAAATTTTTCCTATTGTTCATCTTTTTTCAAACTCTAAAATTTCATATATAAATTTATAGTCTATATTGAAAAGGACTTTACATTTTACTAACCATTTTATAAGTAACCTCTTTGTATCATTTTGCACTATCTATTTAAAAACAGTGATCGATTCTCGGATAACTATTTAATATCTAGAAGCAATCCATTCATACTTTTTACCTGTGATCTTTAAACATATGAATATTTTCATGATGAAAAATCGTATACGCAACATGGAGATAAAGAGGACCACCTCAGAGTACATGTTTGCCACCCTCGATCGCCTGCGGCTCGGGTTGCAATTTACACGTGCTCTGGACTGGCCAACTCTTTACCTCCCTAGTTGCGAACCTAATATACTATTACATGAATATGACTATGTCTACACCTTAAACTGCAAACCGTCGGGCCCGCCAAGTATATATGGGAGAACGAAGGACCTTCCCTGCTATAGAGCAGCTCAAGACTTTTCTTCTCTTGTCCTCTCAAGATGCGTAATGTTTTACTATAGAAAGTTCAAAATTGAGAAAGAATAAGGGAAAATAGGGATGGTAACTTTGTACCATTGTTTCGCAAAGGATCTACAATATGTTTACAAGAAAAGGTTTTATGAAGATGCATTGCGCTCGCACGACGGCGAAAAATAATGTTCGTACAAAGGGTGTAAGATTTTACACTCTTATGCGACAAATAATTCTTGAAGCCAACCTTGCTAGCGCTCGAGCTTATCATCACAATGTGAACGTAAAATGTAATTTTACACCCGAGGTACGAAAAGTTCTATTATGTCAGTAAAGTTAAATTACGGATACTTGTCTACAATAAATTGATTTCACTACTTTCTTGTGTTTAATTTGTATAGATGAATGAGCAAATTTAAATACATTTCTGAGAAAAGTCATTTTACAGTTATTTTGCGTAATTGTTTACATTACTTGACTATCGATAATTGATATCACAACTTTCGATTGTTTATTAATTTGCAATGAACAATGTGAATGTACTTAAATACAATCATAAATATTATTATTTCATAGATTATACAGAAAAATGTCTATACTTGCCTTATTTTATACTTTCATAGAAAGTTTCCTTATTTCTACTTTAATTTTTATTTCTACTTTAATTTAGACAAATTTATAAATTAAATATTGTCGAGAAAAAATATTAATGCTTTCTTTTTAGAGAAAACATTTTTCGAAGATTATGTAGATCTTTCAAAATAAAGTATTTTAGTGTATTATTCTTGTTCAGAATGTCTTGAGGGCTGTTTTGAAAAAATATTCAACGTTTTTAATAACAATAGTTTAGTTTTAAACATGTAAGTTTTGAATGAACTTTTGATTCTTATATTAATAAATTAAAGAATTTGGAAGGAATGATAATATACACTTGCCTATTTCATGAAATACTTGTCGATTTCACAACTTTTTAAGAGACTATATTAAGAATAGAAAAATTAAAAATAAAAAGGTAAAAATTTTTGCAACTTTTTGTAGAGTTATTTATTCGAGGATTTTTTAAAAGATGTAGTGATAGACTATTTTTAGAGACATTGTGCAGAGAAAATAATAATATGACTTATTTACAGAAATAATACTGTTGCGAGCGTCCAGTAGAAACGGGCCACCGAGCGCGCGCAGTGCCTTTTTTCGCGTAAAAGGCGCTCTGTTTAACTAGCTCATAATCATATGCTGCGTCTTTGAAAAAAAAACCAAGGACCTATGTCGATAGATTTTTTTCTGCTCTTTTCAGTTGCGTGATTGTTTTTATTGCGAAACGCGTTCTTCCGGACGAAAACTCGAGTTGAATACTGAAAGCCATTTTTCTCAAAGTATATCATGTTTTTTTTCAAAATAAACTACACCATTGGAAAGTACAACTCTTAAGCTTCAAAACTCTATCTTGGAGAAGTTGGACAAATAAAGGGTTTAAAAGTCACAACATGAAAAAGATAGCGCCGAGGGTTCGCGCGAGCCCCTCGCGCCCGTGCGTACGGCACGTTTAAGTGCACGCTCTATTCAATTCGCTAATATTCGTGTACCAAGTCTCTGAAAAAAGAATTAAGGACATATATCGATAGATTTTTTCCTGCTCTTTCCAATTGTGCTATTAGTTTTATTCCGAAATGCTTCCTTCTAGGTGAAAATTCCATTTGAATGTTTAAACTCTATTTTTTCAATAAAATATCAGTCTTTTCTTCAAAATGAATTATATTCTTCAAAAGTACAAGTCTTAAACTATAAAATATTATATTTTTAAGTTGAAACATGAAAAGTTCAAAAATAGTAAGATCAAAAAGACAGCGGCTGCCCGAACTTTTTACGCTATGCTCAAGGGCGGATTAATACACGCGATGTGCTCTTTCGCCCTTTCTTTTTTGTAAATATAAAATGTTTTGTAACTTACAATGCCAATGCGTGGACATAATTTTGTGGATCTAGTTGTAACAGTTAGTATAATATTACAATGAACTTTGTTCATTTATATAACAAAATTTGAAAAACATAATATATTAAACATAAAAATATCCATGAACGCACTGAAAGCAGTGAAACAGAAATTTAAAATAACCTAGCGGGCACTTCTGGTACTAATCCCGAACAGAAGCATTTCGGAATAAAAGTAATAGCACCATTGGAAAGAGCAGGAAAAAGTCTATCGATGTATGTCCTTAGTTCTTTTTTCAGAGACTTGGTACACGATTATTAGCGAATTGAATAGAGCGTGCACTTAAACGTGCCGTACGCACGGACGCGAGGGGCTCGCGCGGACCCTCGGCGCTGTCTTTTTCATGTTGTTACTTTTAAACCCTTTATTTCTCCAACTTCTCCAAGATAGGGTTTTGAAGCTTAAGAATTGTACTTTCCAATGGTGTAGTTTATTTTGAAAAAAAAAACATGATATACTTTGAGAAAAATGGCTTTCAATATTCAACTCGAGTTTTCGTCCGGAAGAAAGCGTTTCGCAATAAAAACAATGGCACCATTGGAAAGAGCAGGAAAAAATCTATCGATATAGGTGCTTAGTTTTTTTTTTCGAAGATGCAGCATACGATTATGAACGAGTTAAACAGAGCGCCTTTTACGCGAAAAAAGGCACCGCGCGCGCTCGGTGGCCCGTTTCTGCTGGACACTCCCTGTTATTGAAAGTACAACTTTAATTTTGATTTTTGTAATTATATTTGCATAAATAGAACTTTTAAAATAATATTCATTTCAACCCTTATCAAACAATAATACATACAATTTATTAAAATTTAATGGATAAATAATTAATAAATTTCCAAAATTATAAAAATCATACCTTACAAAAAAAAAAAATCTATATTCTGGATATAATAAGGTAAAATAATAAACTTAACAATTTAAATATAGAGAAATACAAATTATATATGAAATAGAGATGAAAATTTTTTTTGAAAGGAACTCGCAATATCATATGATACCTACAAAATAGATATATATAGGTACACGGGTCAACTATTTGAAATTGTCTCAAAGGATTATATTGAACTGTCGCGAACCGGGAAAACTTTTGAATATAAATTTAAATAATCAATATATTATTTTACATATCTGTAATATGTCACCCCATACTTTTAATCAGTATACAAGAACAAGATAAAAGGAAACCATAAAGTTAATGATGAAGACAAACTTTTAAACGAAATAGGAATAAATTATATAATACATATGTTTATTTCGGGGACGCGAAGTTGCCATAGTTCATGCATCAAGGTCGCGCCAGAAGTGGGCGCACATTATCCAGGCCACGCCCTATTATACCATATGCTAATTAAAAATTATTCGACAAGAATGGATTCAATAATTACACACTAGGAGTCCCTTGTCGCGAACCCGAGAAAAATTTATCAATCAAACATAGATTTATTGTCCTCCCGGAGGAACTCATCAAGAGGGTCAATGTGACGGCACTGGTACCGCCGCGAAGAAGAGAAGCCTCTCAGTTGGTCAAGCTCCTGGGGCACCAGAACCCGGAGTTGGATATATCAAAGTGGAGGATTCTCCAGTGCTTGGAGAGGCGCCCGGCTTGCCTCCTTCGCCTGGGGGCTGACGAGGCCACTCTGGAAGTGCTAGAGGCCAGGAGTGGGAAGGTCTTCCTGGGGACAAGCGAGATCACCTTTAGGTGGTCTTCGAGGTATCCGGAAGGCGAGGACGCGAAAGGGAAGTAGGATGATGTAGGTGCGGGACAGCATTGAAATGGCTGATACGTAAGTGGACATCCTGCAAATTAACTTGCATCACAGTAAAAGCACCTCGGTGGTATTAACCAGGTGCATGACTGTCAGGTACACAAGCCCAGCTATTGCGCTGGTGCAAGAACCCTGGCTGGTCAGGAACGAAATAAAGGGACTGTCGGTCACGAGGCGCGTCTACGCGAGTGGGGAGCATGTGGGGCAAAGAGCATGCGTGGTCGTGAAAGGGCTGGAGGCGACGCTCATGCAGGAATTCTCAACGAGGGATCTAGTGGTGGTAAGAATTCGTGGGAAGGATGGAGTCAACAGGGGCAAAGAGTTCATCGTAGCCTCCCCTTATTGTGCGCACGAGAGAAAATCTCCCCCAGAGGAGATTAAAAGGTTAACCAGGTACTGTAGGAAGGAAGGACTCAGGCTCATTGTTGGATGTGATGCCAACGCCCACAATGAGGCGTGGGGTAGCACGGACACAAATGAGCGTGGGGAGGAACTCCTGGAGTACCTGATTGAGGAAAACCTCGTGGTCTTAAACACAGGTGCGGAACCGACCTTTGTCACGTCTAACAGAAGCGAGGTACTCGATATCACCTTCTGTAGTGGACTGATGAAGGGATGGGTTCACGACTGGAGAGTCTCTGAGGAGCCCTCCAAGTCGGACCATAGGATTATCAGAGCCACCTTGAGGGGCATTGTCCCCAACGTGGTCTGGTATAGGGATCCCAAGAAAACAGACTGGGATGGCTTTAGGGCCTCATTACGGCGACGCATAGTCGGATTCAAGGGGAGATATGGTACACAGAACAAGCTGGAATGCACCGAGGCCTTTATCAGGACAGTGATCACAATGGCGTTCGAGGAAAATTGTCCCATCACTCAAAAAATCACTGGACGCGACAAGCTCAAGTGGAGTAAAGAGTTGGAGGTAAGGCGGAAGGAAACAGGTAGGCTCTTTAATAGAGCGAGGAAAAAGAACACGATAGAGACTTGGGAAGCTTACAAGGCTAGTCAAAGACTTGATAAGAGCCTCATTAGAGAGGAAAAACGGAACTCTTGGAGGAAATGGTGCTCAAAGTGTAGTACCATAAGCGACACGGCTAGACTTTTCAAAGTCCTAGCGGGGGCTCCAAGTGGGAAACTAAGGCTAATAAGGAAGGCTGACGGGAGTTATACTAGGACACCGGAGGAGACCCTGCAGATACTTTTGGAGACCAATTTCCCTGACTTCGGGTGGACGGGCGGGGCGGGCGAGCCCCCTCCCCCCCGAGGGCTGGTAGAAAGGCTGATTGGAGTATAGTAGGGCAGGTAGTCACGGTTCCAAGGGTTAAAGAGGCTATCATGTCCTTTGAGCCCTACAAAGCACCAGGCATGGAT
Organism: Torymus aiolomorphi; assembly: GCA_036365515.1. NCBI lineage: Eukaryota > Metazoa > Arthropoda > Insecta > Hymenoptera > Torymidae > Torymus > Torymus aiolomorphi. Next base: position 189,342,225 of record CM070873.1, on the reverse strand, counting down.
AACATCACCCCAGTGCTGCTGCAACAGGGCCTGGAGGAGATGACGGGACTGCTGACGGGGGTCATGAGGGGCTGCATAGCCCTTGGGTACACACCGAGGCAGTGGCTTAAAACAAAGGTCATTTTCATCCCCAAGCCAGGGAAGAAGAGTTACACGGAAGTGAAAGATTACCGGCCCATTAGCCTCACATCATTTCTTTTGAAGACGCTGGAAAAGCTGGTGGACGACTATCTTAAAGAATGACCTCTGAAGATCTGTCCTCTTCACGAGGAACAACACGCGTATCGTACGGGCAGGTCAGTGGAAACAGCGCTTCTTTCGGTGGTCAACTACGTTGAAGAACAGCTTGAGCTGAAAGGAGTATGCATAGGAGCCTTTCTGGACGTTGAAGGAGCGTTCAATCGGACTTCTAGGGAGGCGATCCGGAAGGGTGCGGCAGAACATGGTATCCCTAAGAGCATCATTGACTGGATCATGAGATCCTTGGTAAGTAGGGAACTGACGACCTTCTGGATGGGACACTCGATAGGTGGGCAAGTATCCGAAGGCTGTCCCCAGGGTGGGGTTTTGTTCCCCCTGCTATGGAGCCTGGTGGTAGACAGTCTACTACGAGTACAAAACGGGATGGGAGTCAAGGCGGTAGGATATGCGGACGATATAGCTATCCTAGCGAGGGGGGCTTATGAAGAAGTTCTTAGGGACTTAGTTCAAGGAGCCTTCAAGGCAACGGAGGAGTGGTGCAGTAGCGAAGCATTGCGAATTCAAGGGGATAAATCGGTAGCCCTTATCTTCACAAAGCACTATAAAATCAGAAAGCTGAGGAAGATGAAGGCGGAAAACGTAGAGATTCCTTTCGCGGAGGAAACCAAATATCTGGGGGTTATCCTCGATAGAAAGTTACTCTGACGCAGGCAGCTACAGGAGAAATGTAGGAAAGCAATCTCCACTTTCTGGCAATGCAGAAGAGCATTGGGAGCAAGGTTGGGAGTGGGTCCGCGGCAAATGCACTGGATCTACTCTGCCATTATTGTGCCGAGGTTAACGTTTACCTCAGTAGTCTGGTAGAGTAGGACACTGCGGAGCACGGATTGCGCGAAGCTGAACCGGGTACAGGCGCTGTTCTTAAGGGGCATAATTGTCACTAGGAGGAGTACGCCCTGTGCCGCTATGAGGACCATGCTGAACCTACCGTCTCTGGCACTACACATCAAGTCTGTGGCAATGAATACGGTATACCGGCTTGGTTGCGTCGGTCTGTGGAAAACGGATAGCAAGAGGCATAAACGGCTGTTCGGGGTGCACCGAGGGAGCTCTGGAAAGAACCCCAGGATAAAATACCACCTCGACCGGTAAGAAAGGGGAGATATAAAATCCACATTCCGGAGAGGGAGAGGTGGGAGGAATGTAGACCCAAACACGGCGAAATTTGGTTCACGGACGGGTCTAGGGCAAAGGAAGGGGTGGGAGCTGGCTTCTGTGGACCTAGGCAGCAGGACAGCTTCTGCTTTAGGATGGAAAACTACAACACGGTTTTCCAGGCCGAGGTACTCGCGATCAAGTCATGCGCGGAGGAACTAACAAAGGCTGGCAAGTCGGGCAAGACTATTTGGATCTGCTCGGACAGCCAGGCGGCGTTGAGAGCCATCGAGAAGACCGTTACTTGCTCTAAGTTAGTAATGGAAACAAAAACCTCGTTGGATGACCTAGGTACGGTTAACTTTCTCAACTTAACCTGGATCCCGGGTCACTCCAGTTGGAAAGGTAACGAAAGGGCGGATACTCTTGCTCAACAAGGGGGTCGTACTCACGGTCCCATTACACAGCAAGCTGGCATGCCGGTGCAAGAAGGCCGCAGCAGGATAGCTGCTCACATCAGGAGCATATGCAAGGCGTAGTAGCTCGTGACTGATGGTTGCAGCAAATCCAAGGCCATGTGGGGAGTAACGGGTGACCGATGGGGCGGAGAACTTCTCTCCCTCGGCAGGTGGCAACTTAGAAGGGCAGTGGAACTGATAACAGAGCACTGCGACCTGCGGGGTTTCCAACACACAATAGGTAAGGCAAGCTCCTCGTACTGTCCCAGGTGCGGGGAAGACTGTGAGGAAACGCCAATCCACGTGATCTGTGAGTGTCCTGCACTGGCGGCCTGCAGAAGGAAGTGGTTCGGCAGGGCTGTGGCAATACCAGAAGAGATCAGGGAGCACAGCATTAGGGGGGTCCTAGATTACTGCTCTGCAGTTGGGCTCCCCTAAGGTCGGACCCGAGGTAGGTGGGGAATAGCGTACAATGGCAAGCAAGCTAAAGGCGCTACACCGTTTTGGTCCCCGCGAGTTCACAATCTAATCTAATCTAATCTAATACCTACCTGTAGAGTACTTCATCCCATACTTTTATCAGTACATAAACCTATTTATGATAGAAATATTTGGAAGTATATTAAACAACGTCTAAACTATTAATATTTGATGGGATCTATTATATTTTAAAAGAAAAATTTCTGTTGAACTACAAATAATTTATTACAAAACCAATTTCTTTCTTACAAAAAAAAAATATACTAAATAATAGTCATAAACTATTACAAACTTAAAATGCTGATCCCCTCTAATTAATTTCTATAGCAAAAAAAAAATTATAACTTTTGCAACGAATTAAGACATAATTATAGTCAAATTCATTTATGAAGAGTTAAAAGTATTTATTTATTTATTCTTATTTAGATCAACACACAAGAATGACCTAGGTTCAACATAATATATACATGTACAACGTATAAAACGAATCCTACCAGTTTTGCAATGGTCCCGGTACCCCCGCTTATCAAACTCTTAACTGTCTACGCGTACATATGGTCCAACTCTCTCTTCTTCGCACTTAGTCAATCGAATGACGCGTATATCAATATTCGACCATAGGCACTGTCTAGATGCAAACAGGCACCGTGGTTATACATCTGTCAAAATACCGAGCCGGAGGAAAGAGTTATCGAGCAAGTAACACGCGAGATAGCAATCGCTACGGGGCTACATATCACTAACCTCGCGACCTGCGACGTAAGAGTCGTCAAACTCGAGACCACATTTTGGGCAAAGACGAGTTCCACTAACTCCTGGATGTTCTCGAATAACAAAAAGGACAAATTAATGTTTACATGTCCAAGGGCAGCCGAAAAAGTACTCGTAATTCAGGGTATAGGACTGCTCGAGCTGGCGGCCGGATGTTTGAGTCGCTCAGACACTATACGGCTCCTCACTAATCGCGAAATAATCACGAAATTTGAAACTGTATCATACGGAGGCAATATACTCAATATCACCAACATCATCTCCAACCCCACCACCGACAGAGTATCGATGATGCAACACATAATGAGAGAATCTGATAGCATGCCACAAAGCAAGCTCGCGCAGCCCGCTCCCCTAGAATTCGGAAACGAGCTGAAGAACATAATCAACCGCGCGCAGGAATTAGAACAACGCGACGCCGTGGATGGCGAGTTTATAGCCCTAAAATAAGCAGTCTCTTACTCAGGCGGGTCAATCGTCGCGATCATAATCGTCCTCGCGTTGGGTTGGAAATTCTGGCCTAGGGGAAGGGAGCTCCCGCTACTAATCAATAACGAACTTTTTCTAGGTACACCATCGCAAGCGCGATACTACCTTCAACGGTACATTATTCGACTACCACAGGGAGAGTTATCACTCTGCTACACCATCAACACGAAGCACGGGTTGAGAAAAATCGGAGCCGCAAGCCCGATCCTATATAACGTAATAAATAAAGAAAAAAAATATCTATATATATCTATTATTATATCACTATATCATGTATCCAAGTATTAACAAACACTATGTACAAAAAGAATATATGATAAGAAGCGAGAGAGAGAAATCGTTAGGCTTAGAATTGTATTGTTAGGTACACTCACGCAGACACAACACTACACAGAAATATTAAGACTGTAACATACACACATCATACCCTACAAAGATGAATAATTTTGTTAACACTCCCGACCGCTCGACGTCAACCTTAGCAAACCCTAGCAGTATGTAGACTTTAGTATCGAATTAACTCCAACCAATCCTAGCAGCAATTCTATGAACCTACCTCATCTAACCCTAACATCAAGAAAGAAAAGAGAATTTTTTTACCCGCCTCATCACTTGCTTCATCGCTCCGGAGGTCGATGTCGCGGCCCTCAGACGTGTTACGAGTGGCAGTTTCCAGAAAGAAAGCGCCTGCGGCCATGAACTCGAAAACCACGCGCTACCGATTCATGCTGAAGCTCGAAGAACCAAGACACGTAGCCCAACACAAACTCCTGGTCAGCAATATGCCGAGCGTTGATAGAGGACGTCGAATGTCGAAGGCGCATGACATCAACCAATGCGAGTCAGCAGAACAGCGAATCCGCGAGGCACTGAATCACCGGCATGAGATCTCGACATCAAATTAGGGGGAAGAAATGAACGGCCGATGAGCAATGATCCCCCACTTACGAACCCCGAGGCAGAGACACAAAACCCGAGGGAAACACATCCAAGACGGTTAGAGAGAGGACGGAAGCGAGGTACGAGGAACGAGGAAGAGCGTCACGACGAATTTACGAGAGAACGTCGATCGGTTGCATCGCGAACGTGTGTTAGGTTATCTCTCTCGCGCGTATAAGTATTTTAATAAATAACGCAAGTATTCTTCAACTCTAGTTGTATTTCACTGCATCGTTTCGAGTCTCGGCTTGGAACGACACGAACACCTCAGAACCCTTCGTACGTGCGTGAACCGAAATAGGCTCACACGTAACAGAAGTAAAATAGACTTAATCGCTTCGAAATTTCAGAAATATTTGAGGTTAAAATTTTTTTAACCTTGTAACAGGGCAAATTGCATGTCACTGAATACGCGCAGATGCAAATGCACGGCGGTCGCGACGAGCGACGACTCGACGCGCAACGTCGTGCACACACACACCTGCGTAAACCTTTCCTCCCAATACCCGCGTCCATGCGCACATCTTCCCCAAAGTTTCCCTCACCCTCTCGTGCCAGGCTGTCCAGGAGGAGGAGACGTGCAGCAGCTCCAGCGAGGAGAGCGGAAGCTGAAACAGCGTGCCTCATGACCACGCTCTCCCATGCCGTTCACGGGAGCAGCCGACACCAGCTGAGAGAGAGAGAGCCAGCGAGAGAGAGAGAGAGAGAAACGCTGCGGCAGCGCCGTCTCGGCCGTCCGAGGGACACCGCGCGCGAGCATAGTGAGCTGTATGGACTGCTCGCCCGCGCCGCGGTAAAGAAGACGGCAGATCGGCAAACTGGAGCTGCAGAGCAGCGTGCGCACACCGTCCGGCAAGTCTTTCCGTCGCCAACCACCGTGCCGCGTGCCCACCGAAGAGAGACGAGCACGAGAACGTCCGCGAGAGCCATCCGTCATGCCGCGTTCTCTCCGGACAGACTTCCCCAGGAGCCAGCCGTCGTGCCGGGTGCTCCGAGGAAGGAGAGTGGAGTGTGAGAGCAGAGGGAGAGTGGACAGCTGCAGCAGCGTCGCCTGGCCGCACAAGGTTTGTCCCATCTCCTATCCTTCCCGTGTGTTCCCTATAGCGAACTGTGTGTACGCGTACGTGTCGGGAGTCGCGTTTACGAACTCGCGCAAAAGCTTCAGCTCGAGATGAAGCTGCAAATAGATAGAGTATTCGCTCCCGGCTTATGCTAGCCGGCGATTAGTTTGGTGCAAGTGACACGTGTACCTGGCGCCCCATTGGTTTTTTTGTATACTTAGACTTAAGTTCTTCCAATAAATAATTGTTGATGGTTTAAATTGCTACCCCGATTATTTACCCGCGGACCTCTGCCCTGATCCCCAGCAGAGTGTCACAAACTTTTTTTGAAATCGTTATTTCTCGAGAACGGCTCCATGTATCAGCTTTAAATTTATAGACAGTTTTGTATGTGATATAGATAATATGTGTGCGAGTTTTCATCTAGATCGTACGATTACTTTTTGATATATATGATTTTGTAAATTTTCGATTTTACAAAGTCATTTTCTTTGTCGCATGGTAACTAGAGAAAACAAAAATTGGTTTAATCATGTTGAAATTTTGTGGTGATGTCGAGTTTATATATTGTCGTCCTTTAGGTAAAAGAATTGTCTCGTGATATTTAGAGATATTTAAGGTTAAAATTTTTTTATGGTTTTTTTCAAAATTGGTAATTTCTCAATGACGACTTCATATATCAATTTGAAATTTATAGACTATTTTGTACGCGATATAAGCAATACTTGTGTAAAATTTCATTCAGATTATATGGTTATTTTTTGAGATGTTTGATATTTAAAATTTTATCTTTGAAAATGACTTCCTTTGTTGTCGCACAATATAATTACATTAAAATTGTTTTAATTTCTTTGATATTTGGTGGAGATGTAGTGTTTGTATATTATTTATTAGAGGAGTTCTTAGGGTAAAAGAATTCGTTTATGAATTTCAGAGATATTTGAGGTTAAAACTATTTTAGCCTTCTTTTAGAATCGCAATTATTCGGGAACGCATTTATGTATACTAGAAAATGGAAATGCTATGAGCTATGCGCTATGCGCACGTGTTGTGTACCTGCTTTTGTTTTGTAATAGCCATTTATTATTTTTAAGTTTAGAACCTTTTTCTTGCATCGGAAATTCCAGTAAGACCACACAAATACTGGCAGGCATACTACTAGAGACAAGTACCCTATGTGTGAAATTTCAAAAAGAAAATACAATTTGAAGTAAAGGTTATTTAGGAATTTGAAATGGTTTTGACGATAATATTACGATTAATTATTTTATTTATTTTTCACACATAATTTAAAAATAATCATACCTATTATTTTATTCATATTTTATACATAATTTAAAAATTAATACTTTTTAATCTTCATAAATGAATTAAATTATAATTATGTCATAAATTGTTGCAAAAATTATAAATTTTGTTATTAAAACTTAATTAAAGGAATAAACAAATTAAGTTTGATGAAGCCACGGGCCAATGAATCGGCAGCGGTTTTCCTTAGCTCTGCCATAAACTTTTTTTTTTTAAATTAAAGTATTTTGTCCAAAGAATTGAAAAAAACTTTGGTGGAGAAATTTGGTACTGGTGTAGTCCTTGCTTTTGGTCGATGAAGGCATGCCAAAAACCAATCAATCGGAGACGTTCAAAAAGGTTCATGAAAAAAATACTGGTGTATTCTACGAATAAAATGCAAACTTTTTTCCAATCAATGTTCTATATAAAAAGTTTAAAGATTTTGAGTAAAAAAATGAATAAACTTGGATTTTATCCAAAAATAAAACTTTGAATTTTCAATGTTGTATAACTTTTTTATTTATTCAAATATCGACCAAAAATTTGGAAAAGGTGTCTTTTTCATAAAAAAATAAATGTAAACGAGTTTTGAGCGATTTTAAAATTTTGACATGCTCACTTCACCTGAAACATCCCACATATAAACATGAATGCATTGAAATACTCAAACAGAAAACTGACTCCGCAGTCTAAATACATCAATTAAAACTAAACACGCATACAATTCACAGTTCTCAAATAATTTACCGATAATAATAAATATATGCATATATGATTAAATTGATTTGATCTATTCCATAATAAATGACACTGCCTCGCTGTTGTTTCTGAGGACCCAGGAGGTTGCTCATAACTTTTCAAAAAGACACGCGGACGAGCGCATGTAGGTGGAATTAACAGAGAAAGAGATACTATTTATAGCGGAACAGGAGTGTCATATAAACATGTTACAACTAATTTATGTTCGATATGACTTATTTGTACAGTAGATCGAATAAAAATTATAATCTAACTCGTTTACAGTAAAGCATTCTAAAAAGGAAGCGGAAGAAAGATTGATGAAGAACGGAATAGAAGATGGAAAAGAAAAGCTGTATTTGTCTTACTGTAAGTCTAGGGAATTAGAATGTGCCAAAATAAAAGAGAAAGAGCGTGATGACATTAACCAAAATAGAAAGAGCGTGATGACATTAAAATAAAAGAGAAAGAGCGTGATGAAGAAAAGGCGAAAGAAACAAAGCAAACAGAGGAAGTAGCGAAACTAGCGACGGCAAAGGAAATAAAAACAACGAATGAGACGATTGTAAAATAAGCGGCAGAAAACATTCCGACAAGCGAACGTCAAAATGAAAATATAATCACAACATTGGCAGGTAAATCCAAAATTAAAAATGTACAAACAATAACCTCTACGAACAAAGTTTTCATAAACAGATATGTAAATATAATTGAATCTAAACTCTTTGACTCTATTTTGACAGAAATCCAACGCCAATTGTCAAATGGATAAGCGGATGAAGCGAATGGAGATAAACCAAAAGAAGTTGGCTGACAAGTTTGAGGCGAATCACAACCAAGTATTCGAGCACGTAGATAAGGAGCTGAATACGATGTGGAACGAATTGAATGAGCAGGTGAGAAATAACATCTCTGATGATAATGAAAGTCAAATGTTCAATAAACAAACGTGTCTTAGTTTCACACAAATGCCTTCTGATAATGTTAATAAAACGAAAGTGAGCCAGACAGTTAAAGACGAATTGCGAAAAATAAATGAAGCGAACGATTCGAATAACGGAAATCTTATTTATGTATTGAGAGAATTAACAGAAACTTTGAAATCCGAATTATCGGGAAAAGGATCTATCTTAAAAAGAGATTATAAATTAACAAAACAGACAAAGTTTGAATATTTCTTTGATTTCTTTATGTCAGAATTAAAAGCGAATGATATTTTGTATGTAATCGATGACTCTGTCAAAGCGAATGATAATTTAAGCAAATCAGTGAAAGAAAAACACAAATTTAAAATACGTGACATTTTGATAAATCATATTCACAACGAATATCATGCGAAAGTAATGGATATTGAGGATTCAATTATATTGTTAAATAAAATTAAAGAAATTAAAGTGAATGAAATCAACATAACTTCTTCCACACTCAGGGGACAGCGGTACAATATGCATTATGAGCCGGAGAAAGAAAGGGCAACTGATTTCACTGATAAATTCGAAGAAATTGTTCGTCATTATAACAACCTTTCAGCAATTCAAACTTTGTCTGCCGATGAAATACGTGATGCATTTTACAACGCTGTAGTTCGATTAAATAGTAAAATACAAAGTGTTGACTTCGCGATGAGAAGTAGAACTAATAAACCCCTCAGTTTTGATCAAACAAAAATGCTTGTATTACAGATTGAGAGCATAAGAACACAGGCGAAAGACGAAGCGAGAGATCAAGCGAAAGGACAAACTACAGGGATGGCCACAAGCTTTGAAGTAAACACCACACCGCCCAAGTGTTTCAATTGCGATGACTTCGGGCACTTAGGAAGGAACTGCCCACATGCCGGTACGGGATTCCGAGTCTGCTTTGAGTGTAAGCAACTCACGAAGCAAATTGCTGCTCATTGTTCTCAAAGTCTGGCAAAGGAAGCTCGAAAGAACTCCCATCAAAGATACGAAAGTAGAGTTTTCTATAATTATAATAGAAATAGAAGCGAAAGTAGAGGCACTAAACGAAAGAATGAAGGGTAAAACGATAATAGTGCTAAGAGATATAGACCAAATAATTTCGAAATTAACAATGACAGCGACAGACAAGATCGATATAATATAAACAGGAGAAGAAATGGAAAGTCAAATAGAGGCAGTGGCAGATGAGATAAAGGAGGACAAAAACCGAAAATTGGTCGATCTAGAAAATGTTATCTGTGCTGAAAACCTATCCGATGATTTGCTATCTTCACGAAAGTTTGTTGATCAAGGTTCATCTATTTATTTAGATGATGAGAAAATTGACATTTATGATCCAGTGTCGAATGAATCATTTATATCGGGTATATACCCGACTTTATATGTAAAAGTCCATACTGGATGGTAGAATTTGAAATTAACAACAAAAGTAGCGAAAGAGGTCATTTAGTTGATAAAACCGTGGCGTATGTGACTACTAGGCGTATGAAAAATCAAATAAATACAGAAACTGCGAAAGAAAACGAAAGAAATTATCAAAGTGAAAGTGATGTTGAGGGTAAGAATAACAAAACTGTCGCAAATGCTGACTTTGAAAATACTGTATTAAACAAAAAGTTAAATGATATTAGCGAAAGTGAAATAAGCGAGCGAAAGGAAAATTATGTCTCATACACAGAAACCCAGAACGAAACTTCTAACTATAGTAAGACTATGCTATGGCACGCAAGAATGAGAAATGCGTCATTAAACTACTTGAAGGCAATGCAGCGTAAGTATCCGCATATTAAACATATAAATAAAACAGTCTTTGATGATGTATTGCTTCCTCCTAGAGGAAGCTTTGTGATAGTAATTTTTTGAGTTGTTGTAAAAACATGTTATAATTAATATTCGAGGTGTTAGGAATCAAAATAATGATTTTTGAAAAATGTCTGTATGGATGTATGTGTATGTGTGTGTGTGTGTGTGTGTGTGTGTGTGTGTGTGTATGTGTGTGTGTGTATGTGTGTGTGTGTGTGTGTGTGTCTGTGTGTATATACGCCTGGATCTCAGCTTCTATTCGATCGATTTTAACCGGACAGGTCTCATTCTTTTTGTTTTTTTTTGTGTGATGGCGGGTCAAAAATCCGTTTTTTTATTGGTCCGATTCGTTTTTGTTTTATTTCGAATTTTCGATTTTCTCAAAATTGTTTTTGGCTTTTTTTAAATGATAGAATCGAGATATTTAAATCTAATGGGGTAGCATTCGAAACAGTGTAAAAAAACTATAATTTAAAAAAAAAAATTCTCTAGCTATTCCGGTTCTCTTGTTATTGACAGAAACGTGTTCTTTTTTTTAAAGCTTATAACTCCGAAACTAAACGGTCAATTTTTTTGAGAAAAATCACGATAATGCAGAATATAAATAGCTATAAGCTCTAAAAATTTGAATCCATTCTTTTGGTTAGTTTTTGAGAAAAAAATTGAAAAATGAAAAAAACGAGTTTTCTATGTCCAACGATTACGGAAGTAAAATTGACTTAATCGCTTTAAAATTCCTTGTAGAGGTACATTTGGTATAGTTCTCGGTCGAGTTCTTTGGGCAAAATGATTGGTCTAGAAATTTCAGAGATATTTGAGGTTAAAGTTTTTTTAACCTTTTTTTCAAATCGTAATTTCTCGAGAACGGTTCTATGTATCTGGATCGGATGGGTAGCATTCGAAAGAGAATTAAAATATCTATATTTGGAAAAAAAATTTTATGTCTAGCTATCACAGTTCTTTTGTTATGAACAAAAACAAAAACGTGTTTTTTTCAAAAAAGCTTATAAGTCCTTAATTCTATCTCCTATCTTCAAAAAATGATGGATTAGTTACGATATCAATTTATTAGTGGTTTTGTTGGTGGGTGAATTGGGTTGCTAGGTCACAAAAACAAAAGTGGTGTAGTTTCTACAAAAATCACAACGCTCACCGCGCGCTTCGAGAATACTACTGATGTTAGATATGTATATATGTATATATTATGTTAAACCTGGAACATTCTTGCCGGTTAATATAAATAAATAAATGAATGAATAAGTTTGAAAATTAATACTTTTTAATCTTCAAAATAAATTAAATTATAATTATGGCTGTTGGGAATGTGATACATACACATTGTGCGAAAGGGACCTCAGCGAGTTCAAGTTCCATTACAATACAGCCAGCGCGCGCGACACACGTATGCACACATGTAAGTCTCCCCTCCCTAGTGTGTCTGTAAGTAAGAATGTAGCTCGAGCAGCAGCGAGCGACGCGCTATACTCTCTCTCTAGTCTCGGACGCCCAGCATGTAACATCTCGTGCATGGCGCAGGCAAGTGTCGATTATAATTACACTTACTTAAGGGGGTTAGTGCGATATTGGCTTTTCTTAAGAATTTCTTGAAACTTGCAGGGTAGACTCATATTACTATTATACGCAGTATCTGTAAATTTCAGAAAGCCTAGCTTCCCCGTTTGTGAGATATAAGCTCCCAAAGTTACGAAATTTAACACGGTGTCTTATGGGACCGTCGTCATGAAATGTAAAAAAATGAACGTTTTCGTCAATAACTTGGAAAGTTTTCTTAAGACTTGAAAGAAAAAGAGATATGTTACTAAGAACAATACTTTGAATGTCCTCTGCAAATTTCAGGAAGCCTAGCTTCACCGTTTTCGAGATACAGTTGTTTAAAGTACGTAGCCTCAGGGTAGACGACGCCGCGCGTGTCCTTGTGTGCGTGTAAACAAACGAAGGCTCGCTGCGTGTGTGTCTACACAGACGTAGCGCTTCTATGTGTATGTACACACAGATGAAGCGGGGCTATGTGTGCGTGGACAGTCTCTCGTGAAATTTTGAGAGTGGGGAGACTCGAGAGAGCGTGAGGCGTACGGCGTTCGACCAGCTGTACTTTTGGCTTGTATGTTACCGCACTAACCCCCTTAATAAACTAGTCATTCTTTTAAGTCCAATAAAGATTTCTTTCACTACACCTTTCCACCAACTGCAACATGGTAGCAGAGCGTGGTTGGTATTAAACAATTCTTTTCTCTACCCGACCCTCGGGAATGGTAGAGAAAAACACGTGCTCACGAAAAGTTCACAGTGAAAAATAGTGAAGGAAAAGTGCAAGACTAAGAAAAATACAAATGTGAATAAAGAATAAAATATATCATCAAGTGATAGAAGAAAGAATTTTTGGAAAATTGTGAAAATTCAAGCCGATGCGAGCAGATTAGATTTCTTGTGTGAAGCACGCGGCACGGTGCAAGCATAGAGCACGTGGCAGAATTTGAGGTTATACACATGGTAAATGGACACTAAAGGACAAGTGAAAAGCAAAGAAGAAATAATTGAGAAAAAGATTGCCGAAAAACTTTTTGTGAAAATAGTGCAGAAAATAATTACGCTAAATAAAGTAATAAAAGTGTATGAAAATATTAAGTTAAAAAAAGTCGAGTTGGCTAAGCAAGCAAAATTCGATGATATTGTAATTCCCATTTTTGATGGTGCAAACTATGCAAGCTGGAAATTTCGCTAAATGACTCTATTAGAGTATAAAGGATGCAAAGAGCTAGCTGAAAGAGAGAGGGCTGAGACAGATAAAGCAGATGAATGGAAGAAAAAGGATTTAAAAGCAAGAAATATTAATAAGCACTATTTCAGACAAGCAATTAGAATATGTTTGTGAATGCGATACAGCTTACAAAATGATGGAAAAATTCAAGAGCATGTACTCTACTAAATCCAGAGCACTGCAAATAATATGCAGAGGTCAACTAGAAGATATTAAACTCAAAAATTATGAGAAAGTTGAAGAATTTTTTGTAGAGTTCGAACAAGCGTGCAACAAATTTAAAGCAGCTGGAGGCACACTATCAGAAAAACAAAAATGCGGTATCTAATTAGAGCACTATCAGCAAGCTACAGCTTTGTTGGGAGTCTCATTGATCTCGTCCCAGAAGCTCAACAAACGGTAGACTATGTTAAGTCTAAAATTCAAGAAAAAAATTTGACAGTGCCTGATCACGAGAAAAGGAAAAATGTAAGTACATGCAACGTCAAGACAAAGGGACAGTGTTATAACTGTGGCCGGGGAGGTCATTTCAAAAAGGACTGTTGGAGACCACCACAGGCCAGCCAGAGCAGAGGAGCATCACAAAGCAGAGGAGCATCGCCGAGCAGAGGTCGAGGCCAACGAGGATCCCAACGAGGATATCAACGAGGCAACTACAGAGGACGCAGTCGTGGCAGAGGAGCAGCCCGGCAGAGTCAAGAAGACCCCAGTCAACCCAGTGAAGACTCAGCAGCTGAGACCTGGATGATCAAGGTCAATCACGACGAAGTGAAAAGTGAAATTGTGAGTGATGTGTTCTATAGTGAAGTAGAATCTAAGTTTTCACCTTATCACAATCTAAGCTTCGGTGAAGATTGTGATAATAAAAATAGGATAACGAATGTTTACAATTATAATTGCGAAAAGAATGGTAAATTCAAGGAAATCAGTTGGTTGTTAGATAGCGGATGCACTGATCATGTTGTGAATGATGAGAGAAGGTATGAAAAATTTATTGTATTAAAAAATCCTATTGAAGTAAAATTGCCAGATGGCAAAAATTTAAAGGCCACAAAAGTAGGCAATATAAAAACATATTTCAAAAATTATCATAATGAAAAATTAATTGATTTAAAAAACGTTTATTTTGTAAAAGGAATTAATAAAAATCTATTAAGCGTTGCAAAAATTACAAGAAATAATACTATTGTTTATAAAAATGATAATGCAAAGATTTATAACAAAAATAGAGAATTAGTTGCGGAAGCGAACAAAATAAATGATTTGTATGTTATGAAAAGTTACATATGTAAGGATCTTGAAAATGATGTCTATGTAAACTCTGTAAAATTAACTGAAAAAGAAAAGTGGCATAGAGCATTAGGCCATGTCAACTTTCAATATTTAAACAAATTAGTAACAGATAAATTGGTAGATGGTTTACCAGATAAATTAGAAAATAATGAAATGAAATGCGCAAATTGTATTCAAAGTAAAATGGCTAATGTACCGTTTAAAAATGAGAGAAGTAAAACTTCAGAAATTTTAGAGTTAATTCATACTGATCTAAATGGTCCACACAGAACAACAGGTTCTGATGGAGAAAAGTTTTTTCTAAGTTTTATTGATGATTACAGTAAATGTAGTAAAGTGTATTGTATTAAAAGCAAATCCGAGACTGCAAATTGTTTTAAAGAATATGTAAATTTAGTTGAAAACAAATTTAATAAAAGAGTTAAAAAATTAAATTGCGATAATGGCAAAGAGTACTTGAATAAGGAAATTTATCATTTTATCAATGAGAAAGGAATTGAATTATTACCTTGCCCACCCTACGTCCATCAATTAAATGGAGTAGCAGAAAGATTCAACAGATCAGCTATGGGTGTCTGTTAAGAGAGGCCAAAATACCATTAAGATATTGGCCAGAAATCGTTAAAACAGTCTCTTACTTGAGAAACCGTACAATAGCCAACTCAAACGAAAATAAAACTCCTTTTGAAATATTCTTTGGAAATAAACCAAACGTAAAAAACTTAAAAATATACGGCAGTAAAGTCTTTGTTAGAAAACCAGAAGCTTTGAGAAAAGGAAAATGGGATGATAAAGCCCAATTAGGTATATTAGTAGGATATACGCACAATGGTTATAGTCTTGTTAAATAATAAGGTAATAAATGCCAGACATGTACAAATTGTTGAAGATGGCACTGAAATAATCTGTTTGGAAAAGGTTAACGATGAAAATATTATTGAATTAAATTTAGACGAATCAAACGATTCAAGTAGTGAAACAAGTAGTATTATTGAAAATAATTATGACAATGAAAATTTAATTAATAATAAGGATGAAATTGAAAATATTGAAATGAGAATGAGAACATCGATAATGCTTTCAATCTTTCAAATGAAAATTTAAATGTTAAAAGAACGTCAAACAGAAAGAAAAGTCCGGTACAAAGATACGGAAACCCTGTAGCACATTATATTTATATACATTATGTAAATGCAAATGTACCGAATACATTTGAGGAGGCGTTAAACTCCAGCGAATTTAAAGAATGGCAAAAAGCTATGAATTCAGAAATTGAATGTATAAAGAAAAATAATACATGGGTTGTAGTTGATAAACCTAAAAATAAAAAGATTATTGATGTAAAGTGGGTCTATAAAAGGAAAAGCGATGACTCTCTTAGGGCTAGGTTAGTTGTTAGAGGTTTCCAACAAAGAGAATATCAAGAAAATGTTTATTCGCCAGTAGGAAAAATGGAAACATTAAAAATTTTGTTAAGTCATTGTTGCGTAAATAATCTGTTCATAGAACAAATGGATGTAGAAACAGCGTTTCTTAACGGAAAAGTAAAATCAGTAGTTTATATTCATGAACCACAAGGTTATGAAACCGGAAAAAATAAAGTTTGCAAATTATTAAAGGCACTATACGGATTGAGAGAAAGCCCAAAGGCTTGGTATAAGACATTTGATAAATGCGTGAGTAAACTCGGGTTTACAAGAAGCAATTATGATAACTGTTTATATGTAAACAACACAGACGATGATACTATATACATTTTAGTATTTGTAGACGATCTCTTAATATGCTGTAAAAATAAAGATAGAATCAATGAAGTTAAATCTGCTTTAATGAAAAGATTTGTAATGAAAGATCTAGGAAAAATTAAATCATATATAGGAATCGACATTGATTATAATAACAAGAAAGGTATAATGACTTTAAGTAAACAGAAATATATAGAATCATTGGCTGTGAAGTACAACTTAGAAAACGCGAAACTGTATGATACTCCGATGGAGACAAATTTAAATCTTGAACAAGCTAATAAAGCAGATGAAACAATAAAATATCGAAATTTAATAGGTGAATTATTATATATAAGCACAGGTACAAGACCTGACATAACTTACAGCGTGAACTACTTAAGTAGATTTCAAAGTTGCTACGATTCAACACATTTTAAATACGCGATGCGAATATTGAAATACTTATACAAAACGAAACATTTAAAATTGACTTATTGTTGTAATTCAAATCAGGATAAACTTGATTGTATGGTCGACTCAGACTTTGCAGGAGATAACATTGACAGAAAGTCAACCACCGGATTTGTTATTAGAATGTTTGGAAATATAATCAATTGGAAAGCACAGAAACAAAAAACTGTGACTAAAAATTCAACATTTGCTGAATACATTGCATTGTCTGAAGCGACAACAGAAATATTATTTGTAATTAATCTCTTAAAAGACGCCTTTAATACGACATTTAAAAGTCCTGTTAAAATATACGAGGGTAACTCAGGCGCAGTAGCTATAGGTAAATTCGGTAATTTAACAAAAAATTCCAAGCACATTGAAGTACAATGTCATTATGTAAATGAGAATTACGAGAAGGGTATTATCGATATCGTAAAGATAGAAACTGAAAAAAAAACATAGCAGACATATTCATTAAGAGTCTATGTAAGGATAAATTTATTAAAAATAGAAACGCGCTAAAACTAATATAAGATATTAATGTAAGCGCACAATATATATATGTAGGAGGCGTGTTGGGAATGTGATACATATACATTGTGCGAAAGGAACCTCAGCGAGTTCAAGTTCCATTACAATACAGACAGCACGCGCGATGCACACATGTAAGTCTCCCCTCCCTAGTGTGTCTGTGAGTAAGAAGGTAGCTCGAGCAGCAGCGAGCGACGCGCTATACTCTCTCTCTAGTCTCGGACGCCCAGCATGTAACATCTCGCGCATGGCGCAGGCAAGCGTCGATTATAATTACACTTACTTAATAAACTAGTCATTCTTTTAAGTCCAATAAATAGTTCTTTCACTACACCTTTCCACCAACTCCAACAATGGCATAATTTGTTGCAAAAATTATAAATTTTGTTATTAAAAATTAATTAAAGGAATCACAAAATTAAGTTTGAGGAAGCAACGGGCCAATGAATTGGCAGCGATTTTTTTATTGTGAAGTATGTATGATCTCGATGATCAACCGATTGCCTTTTAAAAAAACTCGATTAAGAGCGACAGAACCCTTGCAAACTATACATTCAGACATAATGGGGAGATAAGTCCAGTCACTTATCCCAAGAAATACAAATATATTTCGGTATTTATAGATGACTATTCTCGCTTTGCCGTAGCATACTCTATGAAGACAAAAGATGAAACTACGTTCTGTTTTGAATCCTTTGTCAAAACCGTTCGAAATCTCTTAGGGAACAATGCGAAAGTGTGCTATTTAAAATCCGATCAAGGAACAGAATTTACTGGTGCTAAGATGTCGAAAGTTTTGAGTAATCTGGGTACGGAATTACAGCTTGCCTGTCTCGATACACCTCAGCACAATGAAGTAGCGGAAAGATTTAACCAGACAATACAAAGGAAAGTGCGAGCATTGATAAATGACTCTGGCCAACCCGAAAACATGTTGGATTTAGCTCTAGGAGCAACCGTATACGCTTACAACAAAACTCCACATGCATCAATAGACATAAAAATTCCCATTCAAGTGTTCAAGCCTGAATACAAGACTGACTTGACGCAGATAAAACGTTTCGGATGCTTGGCGTACATGAAAATACAGTGAAAGACCGGACCAAAATTCAGATCCGTCGGAGAGCGAATGATTCTTGTTGGTGATAAAACAATTGCGCGCTTCCCGCGTGTGTGTATGCGTGAGTCTATGTGTGTGAGTGAGGGCAGCGCACAGTGGGCTGAGAGTACAAAAAAATGCACGAAATGCTTGATTCACTCGAATTTCGTATAAAAAAGAATTGTATACCGATGGATCCCTTCGTTTTAACCTACTTTTTGAGATAGCATTTCCCTCGAATGGTCGCCATGTGTTTATGAACATGTTGTGGTTGCAGTTTTACCGTGTGGTCGCGAATTCGAAATCGCGCTATCGCATAAGACTCTGTAGCAATATAACCTCAAAACTCGATATTTATTAATGTCATACTCATTTTATTCTTCGTCAAGCTAAATTGAAATTTCGCACAGAGATTGAAATAATCATTATTTATCACGTATTACAATTTTATTTAAAAATATTGGTTTTGATTTTGCGAAAACCCTTCTTAAAACGTTAAAAGAATTTTTTTATATAACAGCTAAATGATATATTATGATATACTAGCTTTAGTAAAAAATTTTAACCATTATGAAGGGCGAATTACACTAAAAATTGAATAAATAACAAAATATCTGTCAACATGAAGTATTCTTGATCATTTCCGTACATAATATGTAGTTCTATGGAGTTCTATGTACTATAAATGGATTTTATAAATATTTGTTTGACTTAGATAGCTATCTGAGAAATATAAGATATGTTACAGTACTATAAAAGTTAAAAGTTCTAGAGAATTGCTCATACAAGAACATTAATGCAATTCAATAACCTACCAAATGATTTAAAAACAACTAGAAACAAAAACAGCAAAATAATAAAACTAAAATAGTGAGTAAGAGGAAACATCTTAAACACAATTCTAAATTAATTATTCTTATCAGACAGAAAACTAATTATTTTTAGTAAATAGACATTATTATGGCTGTTAAAAAACATTAACTTGATGTGTTTTTGCACGCGCTCTACGCGTGCTGCTAACAGAGTGATCTACTGTACCGACGCGAGCGCTGCTAATTGGGACGATCGTCCACTCTGGTCAGAATTCTCTGGACATACGAGCCGTTAACACGTGCATTTGCGGACACAGCGCTTTTCCCTTCTTTCTCTAAGTTGAATAAACTATTTTTATCACCTATCTGTGTCGTTTTTATTTAACCTTATGCTCCTCAACAGGTTATGGGCCCAGGACGACGTGGTCCTAGTGAGGTTAATAGTGACAACACTTTTGTGAGAAATCTCTTTGCGCGCGAACGTCTATTGTTTGTTCGATAAGTATCCTTTTTTTCTGAAGTGCCAAGATGCCCGAGACTACAGATCTCAGAAATGTTACTAAGTTTAACGGACAGAATTTCTAGCTCTGGAAATTCCAGATGAGAGCCGTGTTTTTGGCTTATGATTTATTGAGTGTAGTCGACGGAACGGAGCCCAAACCCGAGCCACCAGGTGCGACAGGCGTGGATGCACGGGACGCCGAGAGAAAAGCATGGATAAAGAATGACGCCAAAGCCATGTTTATTCTATCTTCCTCTATGGATTATACATAGTTGGACTACCTGGTCACATGTACGTCGGCTCATGCTATGTGGACGAAGCTTTCCATTATTCACGAGCAGAAAAGTGTCTCGAGTACGCTCGCACCTACGACGAAATTTCATGAGTATCGAATGGCCTCTGGAGATTCGGCTGTACAGCATATGGCGAAAATCGAGAATATCGCTAACCAGCTGAAAGACATCAACGCCCCAGTATCTGAGGTTATGATAATGGCTAAAATACTCAACACGTTGCCATCGAAATTTGGTCTTTTCATCTCAGCATGGGACAGCGTGGCAACGGAAGATCAAACCCTAGGCAAGTTACGAGACAGAATACTTCGAGAAGATGCTCGAAAGACAGCGATGTATGACATGAACAACTCCTTGGCTGCGACTAGTAACTTTTGTCAAGAATCCAGCAGAGACGATCATCGCTCCAATAACAATGGTAACAGTGATCAACGCAAAAAGAACATAGTATGTAATTTCTGTAAGAAAACCGGTTATATTGCGAAATACTGTTATGCCAAAAAGCGTTCGAAAAATGCAAATAAAGATTCAAAGGACGACAAAAATAAGAGAGACGCGAATTCTGCGAATTTTAGCGCATTTGTAGTTCGCGAAGAATCTAGGAACGGTAACTCAAACTTTTCAATTTCTAATTCCGATTCGGCTTGGCTCCGAGACACAGACGAGCAAATGTTTTGGATTCTGGATAGTGGCGCATCTAGGCATATTTGTTGTCGTCGCGAGTGGTTCGAGGAACTCACGCCGTGCCATGGCGAGTTTGTTTACCTTGGCGATGGGACTCGAATTCCAATTAAAAGACTAGTTAATAATGTGTGGTTCGATGGCGTCATAAATAATGTTTTATATGTACCGAGTCTAAAAAAGTATTTGTTATCTACAGGCGTATGCACATCGAGTGGATACATAGTTAGTTTTAAGCACGACGGGGCAACCATTAGTTTAAA
Source organism: Torymus aiolomorphi (assembly GCA_036365515.1). Classification (NCBI taxonomy): domain Eukaryota; kingdom Metazoa; phylum Arthropoda; class Insecta; order Hymenoptera; family Torymidae; genus Torymus; species Torymus aiolomorphi. The sequence continues at coordinate 189,321,445 of CM070873.1, read as the reverse complement.
TGACGGAAGTATTATGGCGCGAGGAATAAAACAATCCAATAATTTAATTCGGAAGTTGATAAAGTCCGTCGTTAAAGTTGAGGTGAACTACGCGGTTAAGACACCTCTGAAATTATGGCACGAGCGCCTCGGTCATGCAAACACTAAATCAATCCAAAAAATGTTCAAGAATGATTCCGCTACCGGTCTTACTCTGACAAATAACGCGGATTTCTTTTGCGAAAATTGTCCATTAGGCAAACAATTGAAATTACCTTTTAAGAAGGTAGAATCAAAAACGGACGTAACTCCCGGTGAAGTCATGCATTCGGATCTCTGTGGCCCAATGGACACACAGTCTTTAGGAAGCGCGAAATATTTTTTACTTTTTAAAGACGAATCGTCCGGGTTCCGATTCGTATATTTTCTTAAAAACAAAAGCGATACATTTGATGCCTTAAGAAATTTTGTGACTACTACAGAAAACCAATTTCGACAAAAAATTAAAATTTTAAGAACCGATAATGGTACGGAATACATGAACAATAACGTCACGAATTTTCTAAAGGAAAGAGGCACCAAATTGTTAACATCGGCACCGTATACCCCCGAACAGAACGGGCGAGTAGAATGCGAGATGCGCATGATCGTAAAGAGCGCACGCACTATGCTTCTGGCACGTGACTTACCGAAGAGTCTTTGGGCCGAAGTGGTAAACACAGCTGTGTACACCTTGAATAGGACGTTAGGGTCGCGCTCAGACATAGCTACTCCTTTTGAGCTGTGGACGAATAAAAAGCCAGATGTTTCACACTTACGGCAATTTGGATGCGACGCTTATCTATTTTTCCCCGATATTTTTCGACATAAATGGGATCCAAAATCCAAAATCAAAATGATTCGGTAAACTACAGAATTTTTGACTCCGAAACCCGTCGTATTACCGTATCGCGAAATGTTACTTTTAATGAAAAGCTATCGCAGAATGTAACCGACAGCGGCGTTTGGCTTTCCGTCGGCAAGAGTTCTCCGGAAGAATACATAGACGAGCGTGATAATCTCGATGTCGTTGAAGATGCCGCAGATCATTTTGGGGTACATAATAAAGAAGTCGGCGCGCCTAATCTCGATGCACAAGAGGTTGAACCCGCTAATGAGGGGCAAGCTCGCGAGTCCGAAGCCGAAAATAACGCGAAAAGACAGTTGCAGGATGTAAATCAACCTCCCGTTTCTCGCGATGAGGGAGAACCGCGCAACTTACGTCCTCGAAATATATTACGCCCATCAAATCGCTACGCAGCTTGCATTACTTTTGACAATGAGCCCAAAAATTTTAAAGTAGCTATTAGCGGAGCAGATTCGGTGTTTTAGACGCGTGCGATTGGAGAAGAGCTGAAGGTTCACGCGAAAAACAACACATGGGACATTGTTGAGTTGCCTGAAGAGCGACGGCCAATAGGCTTTAAATGGGTTTTTAAAATTAAAAACGATAACCACGGGGAAACGCGACGTTATAAGGCGCGCTTATGCGGGGAAGGTTTTTCTCAGCAAAAGGACGTGGATTACGGCGAAATTTTTTCACCCGTAGTACGTTTCGAATCGGTGCGCGTCCTATTGGCAATAGCGGCTAGAGATAACCTGGTAGCATTACAATTCGATGTAAGCACTGCTTATTTGAATAATAATCTTCAAGAAACAATCTATATGCGTATCCCTGATGGTTTAGATGTAAGTAACATGAATCTTGTACTAAAGCTAAATAAAGTGATCTATGGGCTAAAGCAAGCCGGACGCTGTTGGAATAAAAAATTCGATACATTTACAAAGTGTCTAGATTTCACTCAATATATGGCGGATAAATGCGTTTATATAGGTAATTTAGAAAACGAGAAGGTTTACTTAGCCTTGTATGTCGACGACGGACTGGTACTATCACGAGAACGTAAGATCTTAGAGAAATTAGCTGGTGCTTTTAAAGCAGATTTTGACATAATCGTCGGTGAGTTAAACTCATTCGTCGGAATGGAAATTATCCGCGATAAAGACTCCGTTTTTATACATCAAAGTACTTACATGAATAAAATTTTACAAAAATTTAAAATGGCTGACGCTAATGTAGTTAAAATACTGGCCGATCCGTATGTCAGACTTATGAACCCATCAGATCAATCGATACCGAACGTTCCGTATCGCAAAACAGTCGGGTCTTTGCTCTTTTTAGCTATGATCTCTCGATCAGACATTGCGTACGCGGTCGGTGTCGTAAGTCGATATTTAGATAGCCATGATGATAGGCATTGGCAGGTCGTGAAACGTATCTTACGATATGTTAAAGATAGACAAGATCACGGACTATTGTTTAAATCAAATAAAGGTAATGAACTCATAGGCTTTTCCGATGCTGATTACGCAGCAGATCTCGACACTCGAAGATCTACTACCGGTTACGTTTTTGTAATGACTGGCGGCTGCGTAGCATGGTCATCAAAGCGACAGGGGTGCGTTAATTTTAGTACCACCGAAGCCGAGTTTATCGCTGCGAGCGAAGCCACTAACGAAGTTTTGTGGTTGCGAAAACTTCTATCAGATATCGGGAAGGAACGTGTTTCCCCTACGCTCTTAGATATTGACAATCAAAGTGCGATAAAGCTAATAAGGAACCCAGAATTTCACCGTAGATCAAAGCACATTGATGTTTGCTACCATTTTATCTGCGAAAAACTGCGTGAAAATGTAATCGACACAAAATATGGACAAACTAATAACCAGTACGCCGATATTTTAACAAAAGCGCTAAGTTTTGGAAAGTTTAATTCATTTAAAAATAACATGAATGTAATTCAGCGTATATCAAAAACACCCACGTAATGGGGGTGTTGAAAAACATTAACTAGATGTGTTCTTGTATGCGCTCTACGCGTGTTGCTAACACAGTGATCTACTGTACCGATGCGAGCGCTGCTAATTGGGACGATCGCCCGCTCTGGTCAGAACGCTCTGGACATCCGAGCCGTTAACACGCGCAGTTGCGGACACAGCGCTTTTTCCTTCTTTCTCTAAGTTGAATAAACTATTTTTATCACCCACCTATGTCATTTTTATTTAACCTCGTGCTCCTCAACAATGGCTACTAATATTAATAAAATAGATTGTTACCAAATAAAAAAGCTGTTTTATGAATTCCATTACCAAGGACAAGTTTCAACTCTGGCATCTACGTCAGCAAAGGCCAGTGAACGTATACCGAGCAGAAGAAAAGTGACTGTCAAATATGCATATCCTGCATTCGAAGTCCATGGGGAGACAGCATCACGTTATAAAGTGTCACTAGAGATACGCATATACTTATGTTCAAATGGTATGTGCAACTTGCAACATAATCGTTCGCATCGCAGAATATCAAACTATAACTGGAACAAAATGAAAAACTTAACTAATCAAGTAGATGGCACCATCATTAAAAGAGCAAATAAAATAATCGGTACATGGCTTCTCAAATCTACTAATAGAAATAAAATAGAATCAATCGACGTTACTGATACCTTATACACCTCAAGTAACCCTGAGAAAAAGGAATATAAAAGAAATTTTTCTGCGCTACAATGCGACCACACGGAGAAAACTAGGCACGCACATAAAACTAGGCGCACTGTATCGGTGCGGGCCTGTTCTTGCATCTATAGCGGCCGTGGATACACTCATGCGCTCTGACGCCGATATTTCACCTCCTACGGCGGTGATGGCACGGCTGCTCGCACGGCTGTAACACTCTTCAACCGAAAACAACGCATGGCGCTATTCGTTACATTGTAATAAGCGCGCGTTGTTGATGATATAATTAATAAGAATATTAGAATAATAAATATGCTTATAACATAGAAAAATGATATGATTTTAATTTTGGATATATCAGATGATGGTCTTGAGTTTGGAAAAGTACAAAAGATATATCAACTAAATGAGAAAATATTATTTAAATGCACTCCAATTAATACTACGGGTTTTAATTCCCATTATTTTACGTATAGTGCAAATGTTAATGTAAATGAGGAACAATATATATATATATATATATATATATAGATATATATATATATATATATAGATATATATATATATATATATATATATATATATATATATATATATATATATATATATATATATATATATATTATGTTTTCCCTCACCCGTTTATGGAGCCCGTCCCTGTATATTAGTACCTAGAGCTCAGAGTTGTCGTATACACGTTACTAAAGAAATAATCCCCCTCTGGGTATAGAAACTCTAGGTCGGGTTCCATAAACGGGTTGTACGAACATTTTATGGGACCCGGGCTCCATAAAAGGGTTCGGGCTCCATAAATCTATCTATAATAGAATTCGGGCTCCATAAACGTAGTTAACGAAATGTATTATATATATAATGATAAATTAACAGTAAGAACCCCGTGTTTAATGTTTGAAAGAAATGGTGCGAATTTCGTAGCTACACGGCATATTTTGTAATATTAGCATACGTAATAAATGAATAGCATACCAAAATTGTTATCTGTGTATTTATTTTTTTAAAACATTGTATGATTATTTTTTATAATTTAATCATACTTAGGGTGTAATTACTATTGTTTTGAAATTAATTAATTAAACAAATAAAAGTTTACTAGCGTACTGGAGTACTAGTCATATATTTTTTTCTCTAATAATGTATTTCCTAAGTTAAAATTAGTGGTTTTATTTAGATTTCGTGTACAAATTCGTCACGAATAAAAAGAAAATAAGCATATTTATTATTCTAATATTTTTATTAATTATATCATCAACAACGCGCGCTTATGACAATGTAACGAATAACCCCATGCGTTGTTTTCGGTTGATAAGTGTTACGGCCGTGCGAGCAGCCGTGCCATCACCGCCGTAGAAGGTGAAATATCCGCGTCAGAGCGCATGAGTATATCCACGGCCGCTATAGGTACGAGAACAGCCCCGCGCCGATACAGCACGCCGCCCGGCGGTGGACAGCGTCACACGCTCGCGCTGCGATGACTACACGGTTTACATACGTGCCTAGTTTTCTCCGTGCAATGTGATTATGCCAGACCCTTAGGAGCAAAACATATACATTTTATAAAAGGAACCACAATCACGGAAGACACAAAGATCACGGAAGAATAGCAAACACAATAAATCAAAATTTTCTCCGATTGAGTCAGTTTTGAAGAAAATAGCGAGTTGACAAAACTAAGTTGGTTCCGTCGTGCTGGGCCGCATCTATGAGGGGCCCCGGGGGAGGCACCAATACTTTTTTTGTTAAATGATCAGTAAATTTTTATTTATAGTAGTACAATATCATATACTGTATATGTGGACTTATTATATGTTATGATACATAAAAATAACCACAATACATGCGATATATATGGGTCTAAAAAACACGATTTACGACTTTTATGAAATTAAATTCAAATTTTGCTGGTGACTTGATATTTTCTTTACAGAAAAAGATTTTGTAGCTCAAATGCTATACTCTTTGGGTGGTTTTTATGAACAATTTGTCGATTTTCATGAAATGACGAGGAAAAATGCTTTTCTCTACATAACAGCGTATGTTAAAAATTGAATTTTCGCAAATTTCTTTCTCGGTATTTCATCTGGTAACCCTACTTAAAATCTGTACTTTTAGTAGGGATTTTTCTTTTTCTAATAATAAATATATCGACTTCGCTAATTCGACGGAGCCACCTTAAGGGGATGTGCAACCCTAATTTCAATATTTTTTTAAATCAACATTCAAACATTTATTTGGAAAAAGACGGCTGTCAAGCGCTCCGTACACGCAAACACTATATGCAGATTTTTTTCTGGATAATTCTATTGATATTTGCGTGAGTTATGCTCGTTTGAAAAGTAGGTCAATTGTAGATTCCTACTTACCGACAGTACGGTTTTTATTTAATTAAATAAATTCTCATCATTTTTTTGGAAAAAGACGTCTGTCAAGCGCTCCGTACACGCAAGCACTATATGCAGATTCTTTTCTGGATAATCCTATTGATATTTGCATGAGTTATGCTCGTTTAAAAAATAACGTCGGTACTCACATCCCCTTAAAGAGGGTATGGGATGCATCGGGGAAGCCGATACTATAATCGAACAGTCATCGTATAGCCTTCGATGACCTAAACTACCTACGATCTAACAAGGCTATTTTTTAAGTACGAGAGAGGGATAAGAGGCAAACAAATTTTCATCAACTCCATGTATCCTCTAGAACAATAACATAAATATAAAAGCCTTGTAGTTATTGACGATATAGTATTGGGTTCTTGAATAAGCGCTCGCTCTTTCCTAACAGATGGCGTTACCAGGATTAAGTGTATGTAATTTCAGATGCTAACACATCTATAAGGAAGTACTGTCGGTAAGCTTGAACTTAAGAGTATGTTAGTTCGCCATAGTGTAAACAGCGTTTTTTGTTCTTACTACTAAAAATGTCAAGTTTTGTGCCAAGTAAAGAGTATTTGCGGTGAATTGTATTGCACTATTCCATTTAAAAAAATCTGCGGCTGAAGCGCACAGGATTCTTGTTGAAACTTACGGTGACTATGCTCTGTCGGAAATGACATGCAGAGACTGGTTTCAACGCTTCAAAAATAACGATTTTGATCTTGGAGATAAAGAATGTGCTGGTACACCAACAAATTTTGAAGACGAAGAATTGGAGGAATTACTAAATGAAGACTCATGTCAGATGCTAGCTGAACTTGCAAAATCATTACGAGTAGATGAGACAACAGTTTCGAAACGTTTGAAAACGTTAGGAATGATCCAGAAGCAAGGACATTGGGTGCCGTATGAGTTGAAGCCGAGAGACATCGAATGGCGTTTTCTCACATGTGAAGTGCTGCTTCAACGGCAGAAAAGAAAATGTTTTTTACATTGTATCGTGACTGGCGATGAAAAGTGGATACAGTACGATAATCCTAAGCGTAAAAAATCGTGGGGTAAGCCCGTCCATGAATCAACATCGTCCGCAAAGCCAAATGTCCATGGTTTGAAGCTTCTCCTCTGCATTTGGTGGTATCAGCAAGTTGTAATTTATTATGAACTGCTGAAACCGAATGAAAATATGACGGGAGATCGCTATCGACTGCAATTGATGTGTTTGAGCCGAGCCCTAAAGGAAAAACGGCCACTGTACGAGCAGGGACACGACAAGGTGATTTTGTTACATGACAATGCTCGGCCACATGTTGCAAAAGTCGTCAAAGAAACTTTGGAGACGCTTCAATGGGATGTCCTACCTCACTCGCCGTATAGCCCAGACATTACTCCTTCCGACTACCACTTGTTCTGATCGATGACTCATGGCTTGGCTGAGCAGCACTTCCATTCTTATGATGATGTCAAAAAATGCGTGGATTCTTGGATAGCTTCAAAAGGTGAGCAGTTCTTCCGAGATGGAATCCGTAAATTGCCGGAATGATGGGAGAAAGTAGTCACTAGTGATGGGTAATATTTTGAATGACATTCTTTTTACTACATACTTTAAATAAAGCATCAATTTTCACAAAAAACAGCGAGAACTTATTCAAGGCCTCAATATTTATATCTTCCCGTAAATACGATTCATCCAATTAACATAAGGAAATGTTACCTCCTTACAGAGTAACTTGCGCGGTTGGGCTTGCCTGCCTGGCTAGATTGAACAACATCAAGAAAATAATATTTGCTAGGAGCAGGAATGCCTCCTCAGAGAAATTCACGTCGGTTAGATCAATGTTAGTCAGATTTTGGTGAAGTCTACAGAAATATAGAATAAAAATGAACAGAATTTCTAATGAGAGAAAATTATAATTTATAAATAGTTAGAAATGAGAATATTAATTATTAAATATTGTTAAATTTGATACCACTACGAAAAATTGGGAATGGGCTTTGCTAAGTATTCCTAGGAATATTTAAACAGTAGCAATTCCTATAGCTACTACAAAATTAATATACTAACCAAATTAATTCCAGTTTTAAGTTAGTTTTAAGTCCGCCAGACCAGCGAACAGGAAAATATGTTTCCTCTACTAGATTACTTTTTTAATGTACGCTGTTTATAATGGTTGGGAAATTTGTAATTTATTGTACTTTACTCAGGTTAAATAAGTAAATAAATGATTACTTGAATTGTTCGAGACAAACTCCTAACAAATCCGATGTTGTTGTAGTTAAAATTAACAATAAAAAAGAGAATAAAAGTTAACGTTTTCTGACTCGAAGTCTGAAAGAAAAATACAAAGTGTTTAAAAATGAAAATCCAGAACTAAGAATTGGGAAATCGATGTTTTACAGTTTGCAACCAAAATATATCTTACTTAGCTCTATTAAATATGTTTGTCTGTGCATCTATTGCGCAAATTTCGATCTATTTCTAATGAGCTCAATTAACTTAAGAGGAAGTAAGATTTCCAAATTAAATCAAAATCGCTCGGAAATAATAAAAGCGACAATATGTTCATATCCATCTGATTTATGTTTTTTTACAAAAATGTAAAATTTGTCTCAAAAGCAGAGGAATTACTTTTGATTAACTGAAACTGCAAGGTGTAGAAGATACAGACAAAATTACTTATGTTTTGCTCGATAATCGTAATTTAGTAAAAAAAACATTATTTATCCATGCTTTTAAATACAAACTTTCTGCTTGGGCCATAAAGGCAAGTACTCACATGTATGTGAAAGTATACAACGAAAAGCTATTAAAGCAGAAAGAGAAAATGTTAAAAAAGGTGCATATCATTCAGTTCTTCAAGTAGACTTCACTTAAAACTGAGCTGTAATTCACAATAAAGCTGTTCAAGGTAATCACTGTGTGAATAACCAAATTTCTATTTTCCCGGCAGTTTTCTAACAAGGCGCTTCGACACAGAGTTTTACAGTTATAAGTGACAATAGAAAACCCGATTCAGCGTTTGCTTCACCAGCTGTCAATAAGATCATTTAGATAAAATGGTTGTAATTCAATCAAACAAATCACTATTGTATCAGAAGGAGCTGCTAGTCATTTTAAAAATTGCTGTCAACTGCATGAATTAAAACGAGCACCCTATGAGACCAAATGGTTCTTTTCTGCTAGTGCTTCTTTCCATACTCTTCAAAAGCCCCTTGAAGAAGGTATACAAATGCTAATGATTTTGCAAAATGTGTTCAAAATTATATTGACGCAATTTGTATAATTCATTTGTAAGAGGTTGACATAGAAAAATATAGAAAAACTAAAAATGTTGATTGGCATAAAGCGACAAAGTATCCTGGAATTTTTGAGCTATTTTTAGTTACTCTAGGCCTCTGACGCCTTACCAAAAGCAGTTACCATAAAACGGATAGCACGATCGTATTCTATGGAAAAAATGCACAAAGAACGTGCATAACACTTGCTGCCAATATTTTTCGGCTATTCAATAGAAAAAACAACGGTATATTATCGAATACTATTGAATAATAAAATACAAAAAAGCATATCATTCTCAATTTTTTAAGCATTTTTTAACTCTGGAAAAGCTTAATTACTGGTACTTATCATTGCATACTACATTATCTGAACTATTAATTGATTTTTTGAAAAAATGAGGTCATTTAGTAACTTAAAATAAATAGGACTCCATGGTATCGAAAGAATTGAAAAAAAGATAGAGGAATCATAAAGCATTTCGTATTAGAATCGTAAAAGATTTCGTGAGTTACATAGGAGGCATTTCACGTCAACTGTCCAAGCGCGCGGCTCGCGAGCCCTAAATCGTGCTATTTCTAACTCATGTTTATGATACTAAAAAGTACTTTAAAAAATTGTTTGATAAGCGTTTTTGACGTATTTTTTCCTCAGCTTTCCAATGATGTAGGTAGTTTTTTCGAAATTTTCCATTTTCATCTTCAAAAACGCTTTCGCATTCTATTTCTCGCAAAAAACATCTGGGGCACTCTTTGGAAAATATCCTTTTCTACGTAAAAAATGCTCAGCTTTCGATCTAGAGGGTCAAAAAAATATTAAAAATACACTTTTTGAGATATAACATGTTTTGTACTTTTTGAAGGTGAAAATGAAAAATTTTGCTTACGTCATTGGAAAGCTGAGGAAAAAATAAGTCGAAAACGTTTATCAAATAATTTTTTTAAGTACATTTTAGTATCATAAACACGAGTTAGAAATAGCACGATTTAGGGCTCGCGCGCCGCGCGCTGGGACAGTTGACGTGGAACGACTCATATATGAAGTCTCAGTAATTATTAATAGATGCTTTAATGCAGTTACTTCTGATGGTTTAACAAGATTGAATTAAGTCTTAATATTTTAATTTTTCTTATTTGCTATTAGATTCGATGTCCAGTTTTATATAATTTAATTGGTTAAACAACCATTTATATAAAAAATATTAAAAAATTAAAAACATAAAATTTTAAGATTGTAACGGTGAGAAATGCTCGCCTTGGGCGCGTGTATAGGAGAGCGAGAGACGGCAACCGCGGGCACGGATTAGTTGTAGCGGTAGCGGCAACCACGGGCCCGCGAGGCCACAACAGTACAGAGAGAGAGAGCGAGAGAGAGAGAGAGAGAGAGAGAGAGAGAGAGAGAGAGAGAGAGAGAGAGAGAGAGAGAGAGAGAGAGAGAGAGACTAATTGTTCGTTTCTTGACACCTTGGGGTGTAACCCCGTCTGGTGCTTCTGGTAATATTCAATGATATTGCAAGATAAGATACATACATACATGATTAATAGCGGTAGTGCATACAATTATAATAAAATATAGTCAATTTGTAGTAGGAAGATAGAAAGCGAATACCGAATAAGTCGCAAAGAGACAGTGAGAAAAATATAAGGAGTTAATTGACTGTAGGATAGAACATAGAACATAGGGAGATTGGTAGTAAGAAGTAAGGAAGTAGGGTGAGCGCCGAATTCGCTCGTCTATAGCAGCGCCCGCAAGAACGCGATTCTATCGGCTCCCGGAAAGAGCAGGCTGGGATGTAGGCGTTCGTTTGTGACACACCGGTTCCAATCCGTGACGTCCCGCTGCAGGAGTGAGGTACGAAGGCTACATCGAAGCGCAGGATATTCGCCGGAGTAAAATCTAGGATATGTAGCGAATTCAGGAAGTCCATCGCTTCATGGGCAAACGCTCGCCTATAGGCCTCAGTGTGCGCGGTCGGCGGTGCAAATGCAGCGGGAGGGTTTCTTTCGGAGCGACGTACATCGAGGTCGATCGCCACTCTGCAGTTAAAGCGCTCGATTAAATAATTGGGGTACGCATTCGCTACTACATTTAACGCTTGAAAGTAAAAGAAGGAAATTAGAATAGTAGAAATATAGTAAAATAAATAAACTTGTGATTTTAGATATTTCCGAACAAATTGGAAACAAATAAGAAATTAATAGAAAATAATGTTTGAACCTTCAAAACATTTGAATACATTTAAATGAAAAAGTGTTCTGAAGGGAAAACAAGTTTGATTGTTTTTGAAAATAGTGAACTCGACTCGACGTAATTGAAGAAATAATTGGTGTATATAATAGCGAAATTAATTACCGGATTTATAAGGGAAACAAAAAGTCAAAATCTCGGAAGGGCAAATTAAAAAGAATAATTTTAACTCGAATCAGAATTGAAATTTTAATTACAGCTAATAGAATCTTATTTAGTTTCTATTACCAGTAATACTCGCGCGTGCATAGGTTAAGTACGAATTATATCAACATGGATGAAGATACAATTTACGACGTGGAACAATGGGTAAAGGAACGTAGCTTAAGCGAGATACAAGGACACATGAAGCAACTAGAATTACAGATGACAAGAACACTTTTCACACAAGCCAACAAACTGTCGAAATGGATGCTTGGCAATTATACGGTGACAGATTTTACACCAGATGAAGATGAAGGCTCAGCACGAACCAGAAGGGAACAATTACGGCGGACACTAATCAACGAAATAATAAGCGAGGAAGCAGATGGATGCGTATTACTCATATGTCTTCGAGATAGCAACCAGGGTAACCTCTCAGAAAAAACAACAACAACCTCATCATTCCAAAAACGGGAATACAAGGAGAAACGAACCGAACAGACGAACAAACAGAAATCCCAACAACGAAAGAAAGGATATCCTTGGTAGACACAGACGGTGAAGTATTCCAGGTCCCCAAAAATTTCTCATTGGTAGTGTCAAACGTGATCAGCGAAGTACGTTATCTGACGAGGAAAGTCGAGACGATAACCGAAGAAGGCGCAGAAAAAACCAAACGAAGTAACGCAAAGCTACCACCATGAAGCACATACATAGAAGACCAAAGACATGTCGGCTTCCAAGACACATTTACACTGAATCGTTACGAACAGGAGGACGTAACGAACGGTACTACACCTCGGCAGCCTGCTCCTCAACAACAGCCGCAAGCGCACACGGTGCGCAGCGGTTGGGAGGGGGGGGGGGGGAATATCGATAATATCGATAGCAGGCAACCTACGTCGTCATTAACCGACACAAGACCAAGTTGGATGCAATCAACAACACTCCAAGGTAAACGAGACATTGGGCAGGTCGTCAGAACTTGGAACATCTGGTTCTCGGGCAAGAAAAGCCAAAGTATCGATGCTTTATTGGCGCGACTCGAGGACTGTCAGCAATTGTCACACATATCGGACGAGGAGGTGCTACCATCACTGTCCGAGCTTTTTAAAGGCATCGCGGCGACCTGGTTTCACAACCAACGTGGTAAATGGCGCACGTAGCGCGAGCGCACGCGCGCGGCCATTTCGTGTGATAATTAACGCGGACAATGGATTGTTTATCGCCTGGATGTCAGAGGTCCTTAAGTGCGCTTATTAAAAGTAAGCGCGAGTCGGCACTTTATTTCGCGATGCCCTGGAAGAGAGTTGGTTAAACGGGTGTGCACGAGCGAGCTTTATGGTGGAGGCAGGGAGTGATTTCACACACACCAGTGGTACGGAACGGCCGTCAATACCAACAGAGGTTAGCCTCAGAAGCGAACGCGTGACTACATAACGTGTCTGACGGCCATCATCAAGAAACAAGTGCCTAGGCCGAGCCAAAGTTATCAACTAGGTTTACTACACAGAAATCTGCTGCCACAGATTCAGTGGCTGATCCGCAGAACGGACCTAGACTGTGTGGAAACTTTGCTGGACTTCGCGAACGAGATAGAGCAGACGATAGAGTGCGAGAAGGCATACCGCCTGCCGCCATGCTCAGAGTTCTCTTTGCTACCAGAGATGGTGTATAAAGAAAAGAAGGGCGAGAGTCAGCGCGAAAGCAACCATCAGTGCCGTGGCTCCTGATCCCGAAAATTCCAAGAAGGAAGATAAGCTCGAACAGGGAATTAAATCGTTGGAGGATCAAATGTAAACGCTGCTGCGGTACGCGAAGGTTAGCCTCGACAGAAGGAGGGACGGCTTCCTGTCGCATGGTAGGCCAGATCAGCAGGGGCCGGGGAACCGGAAGGAGGAAGATGCGGGTCGGCGCAAAGCGGCAGAAGCAAACGGGAATTCGGCTACCTGGAGTCTCGGGGGGAACATCCGTCCGGGATTTGGCCGATCCCAACCTTAGACGTGTAGAGAATGTGGCCGCCTTGGCTTCATGCGGAGATATTGCCCGACTGTTCGGGAAAAGCCGACGGAAGTCGTTAGTCAGGACCGGCAACGCTCCCGTTTCAGAAGAGACGGACTCGAAGTTATGGCTGGAAGGGAGTGTCGAAATACCAAGGACCCGCACCACCGAAGTGGTACAAGCCGAGTACATGCCAGACGTTGAGAGAGATGAGGTCAAGGATGGAAATGAAAGACCACCCGCAAGGAAGAATCGAAACGAGGCGGAGAACTTGGAGGCCGCCTTGGCGACGACTCTAGGAAAGGCCGGGGACGAGTCACCTCCAGAAGGGGAAGAGAATACGGCCACAACTCCGCCAGAGTTGTAAACGCGGTAGTGGCTGCAAGTAGGGATTGCAGAGTTCAGTATACGGGCTCTCTATGATCCAGGAGTCTCGTGTACGGTCTTGGGTCCGACGGGATTACAGATCGCAACCGCGTTGACGAAGAGGGTGGTTCCAGCTTACGCTAAGATGCCAGATAAAAGATACAGCCCGCTGACTGTCCATGTCTTGCTACCCTAGCTAACGGTGGCTGGCGTGACGATGGAAGTTTGCGTAGCCATCGTCCCGAACCTAGCGGACGATTGTTATGACGGGGTAAACTTCATCTGGGAGTTTCAGGCCATCCTAGGTCATACGAAAGAGTGCCTGTACTTAGAGAAGATGGAGAATTACGTGCAGTTAGAGGTGACCATTGTAGACGCCGGAACAGCGTTGCTATCAGCGATAGGGATTGCGGGCACGACGGAAATCCAACGAGAAGAGCTGCAAGACATCCTCGAGAGAATTCTCCAGAACCCGCCGAAGCGGCAGAGATCTACGAGGCTAGAAGTAAAACATGAGACCGACATCAGCTCCGAGAAGCCTGTGAAGCAAAGGTATTACCCGATATCTGATATGATAGAGGAAACAATCCATCGACAACTGCTCGAGCATTGGAGGGCATCATTGAGCCATCGAATATCCCCTGGGCTAGCCCTGTCGTGATGGTCAAGAAGGGGAAAGGTGACTATCGTATTTGCGTCTATTACAGCAAATTGAACGCGGTAACGCGAGCCGATGCGTACCCGACCCCTTATATCCGAGACATCCATCGTCAGATTCAACGAGTGAGGTACATCTCGACGACAGACCTGAGGTCTTGGCTTATTTCAGTTTACGAGGATCAGTTTTGGCTTGAACGCTGGGGCGACATTTCAGCGAGTGATTGATCAGATAATTGGCCCTGAATTGGAGCCCTTCGCTTCCTCATACCTGGACGATGTGATTGTAGCGATGTGTGAGCGTGACCGTCATCAGGGAGAAGTGTGTGTTCGCTGAACCGGAGGTGAGGTACCTAGGTTTGCTGGTTAACCTCAGGCCGAGACTCCGAGTCGACACGTTTACGATAGCCGGCTGATAACGCAGCCGGTATAACATCGTCACGAGGTCGTTCCGTGCGCACGCACGCGGCCACTTGCCGCTATGCGAGCGGCGGCGATAAGCAAGAGATTGCGTGTAGCCGCTCACGTGGATTACCTACGCGGCATATAACATTAGAGCGCACTTGTGGTTGGCTGGCCAGGTACGGACCTCTCTCTCTCTCTCTCTCTCTCTCTCTCTCTCTCTCTCTCTCTCTCTCTCTCTCTCTCTCTCTCTCTCTCTCTCTCTCTCTCTCTGCTGCTCGGCGGTGTTGCGGCAGTTGTCTGGATGTAGCGGTGGAGGTGCGGCTCACGTACACGCTCTAGCACATCCAAAAATGCGGAGCGGTCACGGGCGTATCTTACGCCCGTAACCGTAACCGTAACGAATGGCATGGCGGAACACAAGATCGCCGCGGCATCAGTTTCGGATCGGCGCAGCGGCTTCTTCCTTCTTCTCGCGGCGCACAGTGGAGCCAAGCTTGATTTTTTGGTTCAGAAATGCCTACAGACCTGAAATCACAACCGAATGAAACGTTCCACAGCTCAAAATACTCGTAATTGAATTTCAAAGAGAACCCTGAAGCCTGATTTGTGAAATTTCATTCCTGTTATAAGGCGCATCTATATATAAGGTATTATCGTAAATATTACATAAACGTACGTGTACATAATTATAATAAATTACGTAAAAATAATAATGAATATCGACATAAATTTATGAAAAGAATTGTGAAGAGAAAATTACAGTGAATTGGGTAGATCTCTACTTTACCGTATCGTTAAATTAAATTTTACAAAAGAACATCTTTTATAAAGCAGTTTCACATTCTGCGTTATTGA
This sequence comes from Torymus aiolomorphi, assembly GCA_036365515.1. Lineage (NCBI taxonomy): Eukaryota > Metazoa > Arthropoda > Insecta > Hymenoptera > Torymidae > Torymus > Torymus aiolomorphi. The sequence goes on along the minus strand of CM070873.1, from coordinate 189,305,572 downwards.
TACAATATTTATTTGCAAAATTGTTAGAAATATTATAAAAAATCTCATATTCAATATTATTAATGCATGAATATTTAATATTGTCCGTAACATTGTTCTAATCTAACATTGTAGATAACGTAATATTTTATTTTTAATAATATAAAAAAATACCATAATTTGTAAATATTTATGCCTTAATAATACTGATTATCAGAATCATTTCTTATAATATTTTATAAAGATAAATAATGAAAAAAAAAATATATAAAAAAAAATAATAATTTAAAATAAAAATAATAAAAAAATAACAATAATAATTATATTAATTATTAATATAATTATTAATAATTAATAATAATATAATAAATAAATAATAAACATATAATATATATTTATAATTATTATAATTATTATTTTTTTATTATATTAATTGTTATTACTATATTAATTACTTTTTTTTATTAATATTATATTTATAATTTATTTTTACTATTTTTTTTTTAGTTTTTTTTTATAATAATTTTTTTTTTGTGAAACGATCCAATTCGCAGTAATTTTCTCTTCACAATTCTTTTCATAAATTTATGTCGATATTCATTATTATTTTTACGTAATTTATTATAATTATGTACACGTACATTTATGTAATATTTACGATAATACCTTATATATAGATGCGCCTTATAACAGGACTGAAATTCCATAAATCAGGCTTCAGGGTTCTCTTTGAAATTCAATTACAAGTATTTTGAGCTGTGGAACGTTTCATTCGGTTGTGATTTCAGGTCTGTAGGCATTTTTGAACCAAAAAATCAAGCTTGGCCTCACTGTGCGGCGCTTAGCTCTCCCGACGTGTGGCGCGCGCCTCGTCAAGATAGTATTGAGACGCATGGTATTCGAATAATTATACTTTCTTAAAATATTAGCATAAATTATTTTCGCAGCCGTCACAATGTTTTTTGCGTATTTCTTCCGTATAATACGATGGTAATATCCGTTTTATGGTAACTGCCTTTGTTAAGGCGATAGAGGTCAGAAATAGCTAAAAAGTAGCTCAAAAAGGCGGTTTTTTCCCTTTTTAGGTATGGTCCACCACTCAAAAAAATCTGAAAAAATTCAGAATCATAAAGAGTACAAATATTCATTTTTCCACAAAATTTTACGTCTGTACCTCGGTATGGCTCAATTGTAGAGGAATTTTTATTTTTTATTTTTTTAGGTCATATTTTGAGATTCTAAACTCATGAGGAAACTTGAAAACATGTGTATTTTTATGTAGAATATGCCCATATATTTTCGGATATTTACAAACAATAATTTTGCTAAAAAAATTATTTCTGAAAAAATCTGTTTTTTACGTGGCGGGGAGAGAGGGGAGGTCATCATCAAAACTACATTTTTTCTAAATTTTATTAATTTTTATGAATTTTTATTGTTATTTCAATTATAAAAATACTAATTCACGAAATTTTTAAATTCCAGAGCTTCGTACGATAGGTACATGTTTTCCAAGTAATTTTCGACTTGTCTCGTCAAAATCCATCGAGTGACTGCCCAGAACACTTGCACAACAGTTGATTTTTCTAAAATGTCATAATTCTGGATAAAATGCGTTTAGAGACTTACGTCTTGGGAATATACTTTACTTTATAGTAATTATATTTTAATTAATTTTTTCAGGTAATTTTGCCCTCAGGACCCATTAGGTATAAGACCACCTTAACTTTATGAAAAAACCATGTTCATACATAAATTTGATAATATAATATTTTCTTTCATATTTTTCGAAAATTGTATTTATTAATTTTTGTGTTCATTTACGCCATTTTTTAATAAGCTTTGCCGCATATTTTTGAAACCGTTTTATATTTTTATTAGTAATACTCTATAAAGTGTACCTAATTTACCTGTATGGCGCAACCTCAATTTGTTTTAGCGAAAGCAGCCAAATTTTAATGATTCAAATTTTAATTTTAATTTACATGGTTTTCATATAAAATACTGTAGAAAAGCCCAAAAGTTTCGTACAGTATGTTACATAGCTTATTACGTGTAGAAAACTTATGTTTTCGACAGTCAACTTTTGACATACCCATCTCCGGCACACAGTAAACAATCAAGCAGACGAGAGTCCATATATCTGTTTATTGTGTTTTGGAGTATTTTTACTGTTTTGAAGAGTCAGAAATTCATTCTCTGAATAGACGTTGGCATCCAGAAAGAGAACGACTGACCAAAAGAAAGGCTCATCTGAGTGTACTAAGGGAAAAGACCAAATAAAAGTGGAGCACCCTATCCTGCCAAGTAAAGAAAAGCCACCTGTTGATTAGAGCAGAGGAAAATTTCTTCTTGTGCATGCATCAGTATAGTCAAAACTTTTATAAAATATTAAGTGCAGTGAGTGTCGAGGGCAAGAGCTTAGTACACAACTTTCTGATGCGATTGGGCACTCTTCAGAAATAACATTGTAGTGTATGTCTTGTGGCTGTGGGCTGGAGAGAGTCATTCAAGTCCTCGTACAGAAGCCAAGCCCCGCTGTCCTCATTTAGTGAATCAAAGAATTGTGAACAGTGTTAATTCTATTGGTTTAAGTTTTGCAGCCCGAGAGTGACTTTCTACTATTATGAACATGAATCGCTTGTCCAAGAATACGTTCCAATTGTAGTTGAAAGCATAACATAAACGCACGTTCAGAAGGAAAAAAAAGATTTCTTTTATGAGGCACAAGGTTTTTAAGAAAATAAAAGGCGGGTGGCATAACAAATCTTGTCTTAAATTATGTTTAAATTATGTTTATCTTTAAATGCATTTTTCTAATAACTTAATTTTATAATATTCAAAATGTTCTAGGCGCCTGAAATTCTTTTGCACCTTTCTGACTTTTGCTTTTACATATTCTGGAACTCATTTCGAAAATTGTTTTGATTTTAATTTTTTTAGTTGGAAGTTTAAATGTTATTAAAATTAAATAAATTTTCATTGTTTTTATTTAAAAACTACTCAATATAATCGTATAAAAAAATTAATTTAAAATCAATTATCTCGAGGTAAATTTTAAGTATTCGATGCTGAAAATATACACTTGTAATCGCAGGAGGATAAAAAAAAATTCAGGAGCAGGAAATGTTTTGCATTAAATACTATGTCAACAGTAGTTTCAGGGATAATTTCAAATGTAATCGATGAAAGTCCTTCAAAATTTGCAAAAAATCATATTTTTTTGTGTAATATATGTTAGTCTATTTATTTTTTATTTAAAGGGAAAAAAAGGTTTTTCTCAACTGTTACACTTAATTATTACATGTGGGCATTTGCGTTTAATTCGTTAACAAATGTACATTTTCATTTTCATTTAAATTCAAAAGGAGATAATTGAAGTTTAGTCATATAATATGTAAAAACTACTTTTCAAAACAATTTAATCATGAGATACTTACTGCCATCATCGTGCGACATGCCAATATTGTGTCCAATCATATGAGCCATAGTGCCAGCAAGAAGGTGAGGCTCGTAAGTATTTAAATCGACACTGATTCCAACCGATTTTTGGGTACAAGCAGTATCCGGTACAGCTATTCCAGATTCACCGCCTAAAAAGCTTTCACCCCTAAAAAGATATTATATTGAGTAGTATAAATTTTAAACGATTAAATATGTTATTAATGTATAAAATAAAAATATTGCATTATTCCAAATTCTCTTCGACCAAATGAAGTATTTTTTTTTATAAAATAATTCAGTTTTCTTTGAAATGCTTTTGTGAAATACTCTTGCTTACTTTTGTTTAAGGTGGCTTTACCGCGAGTATTAGACACATTAATGAAATTTGTTTACAATTGTTTATTCACGTGTTATAATATAAAAACGATATCGCATAAGAATGTTTTTTCAAGTACCAGAAAAAAATTTTTTAACGAAATTTCAACATTGGAAACGTAGATATCGCCAATTAAAAAAAAATCAACAGACAATATAAATCTTTTCTATTTTTGATACGATTTAAAATTGGAAAGGCTCATTTTGTTCAATGTGCAATTTCATTGCGAATCAACGATATGAAAATTGAAAAAGTTTCAAAGCCTGCAAAGATATATTCACTTGTTTAAGGGTTCGCGCATGCTTTTTATAAACAAATAGCCATATCTTTGGCGGTTTTGAAAATTTTTCAATTATTATATCGGTGACTCCCTATGAAATTGGAGAAGGATCAAAATGAGCTCTTCCAATTTTGAATCGGAACAAAAATAAAGATTTATATTGTTTGTTAAACTTTTTCTTAATTGTTGTTATCTACCTTTGTAATGTTGAAATGTCATTGAGAAAATGTAGGTTGGTACTTTAAGAACCATATTATTATGTGATACCATTTCTTATATTATAACACGAGAACAGTAGGTAAGCTAGACCGGTTCTGCCCCACTCTTATACATGGGTAGTATATCTATATATAGTTTTTCTCCTAGGCTCTACTGCGCATGCGCGTACTTTCCCGCGTTGGATTCAAATATCTGCGAACGCTGATCTCTGTAACATGATACGGTCTTGTTGGAATAGTATATATAGTTTTCCCCCTAGATACCACTGTACGTACCCCCTACCCGCGTCACGTTTGGTTAGTGTGATTCACATTATCTCGTTCTCTCGTGAAAGATATACACGAGAACTATATATATATATATATATATATATATATATATATATATATATATATATATATATATATATATATATATAAACATGTATAACGTTAGTTCCTAGGACCCCATGTTACTGTATACCTATACGTGACTAAAGAAATAATGTCTCTTATGGGGGCCGTTGTCCTCAAAACTGACGTTAAACATATGAGGCGTTTCGCCTCAACTCTCCCAGCGCGGCGCGCTAGCGTCAAATCATGCTATTTTCAAGTCGTGTTTACAATATCAATATGCATTTCAAAAAATGATGTGATAAGCGTTTCCGACGTATTTTTTCCTCAGCTTTCCAATGGCGTAGGTGGTTTTTACGAAATTTTCCATTTTCCCCCCAACAAGTATAAAACATACTATATCTCGAAAAGTATATTTTTAATATTTTTTTACCCCTAGATCGAAAGCTGAGCATTTTTTACGTTGGAAAGGATTTTTTCAGAATTTGCTCGAATGTTTTCTTAGAGAAACAGAACGCGAAAGAGCAGACGCAGCGTCTCCTTCGCGCGCGGTTTTCGGCGCGCTGTACACCGCGTGGACTAGATGCATTTCGCTCTCTAACAACCACTTAAAATTTTGATTTCCTTAATAATAGCAACAATAAACTAGTATTTATATTAATAATTCTTTTTTTTTAAAGTAGATAATTTTATTTTGTTTTGTTTTACGGGTTTTTTAGGGAAGATTTGATATTCTGAACTCATTGACGTTTTTTTAGTATTAATGTTGTTTTATTCATTGGAATAACGGCATGGTACTGTAAAGTTCCCGGTATAGATTTAATTTTACTTAACCTTGATTTTAGTTTCAAAACGGCTTTTTCATAGGTCTCTTTAGTGCTGTAAAAAACTTTAGTTTCTTTGCAATTACGTAAAGCCCAGTTGTAAAGGTCTTCTGGTGTTAAAATATGATTACTCGAAGAGAGTTGAAGACTTGCTCTTTTCGCCTCTCTTTTCAAATTTGTGCCTATACCATCGCACGCACCTTTACCGTGCGCTGTTGCATGAAAATGCCATTCAGCAGAAACTCCAAAATCTTTTTGATGAAACAGAAGATTTTGGAAGGTAGACTTGTTCTTAAAATGCTGACCTGCTCCATCAGTTAAGTAATCAATTTTCTTGACTAAGAAATTACTTTTTAAATACGATATTGTAATTTTTTGATATTCATAAACAGCAACAGTATCTTAATTTAGATTATCAGAAATTATAGCAATGCTTATATGTTTAAGATCTTGATTTTCGTTATAATATACCACTGTTGTAAAAACTGTTGCTTGATTATTGTTCCAGTGGAACGATTGTGTTCAATTTTGCACTATAAACGCATAGTTTTCTGCAAAATCACAACAAACAAGGAATTCTCCTTTTTGAAGGTTTTTTTTCAAATCGCTTAAGAAAAGATATTGTTCTCTCGCAAAAAAGTCATGAGTTTTAAATTTTATTAATTTTTCTCCCAGTATGTTCATGAATTCATAAACATTTACCGTTGTAGATACTATTGTGCAACGATCTGTCTGAAGCCATGACTCATACTGTATTTGAAAAATATCATTTCTCTCAAAACATTCAAGCAAATGTTTCCGTAATACAGGCATATTGGGGCAATCTAAACAGTCTCCCAAGTAACATTTCGAACTAGCATTACTACATACGATTGCTTGGATGCAATCGTGGTAGTTTTTAAGAAATAGTCGAGTACCTTCAGTTAAACTCTGTAAATTAATAGCATTTAACATCAGCTTGATATTTTTGTGGTGTACACATACGCATACATTATGCGTACCACTGCTTCCCGCTAGAACACAATGCGGCGGCCTCAATTGAGTAAATTTAGTGAAGCCAATATTAACAGATTCATGCTCTTTTTTAAATAAACAATAAATTTCACGTAAATTACCAAGTAGTAACCATTTCTGTACATGTTCTCTTTTACCATTATCCTGCTTAACAGATATACAATCTTTTAATCCGGGCATTACACGACTAATATCGTCCCTCTCATAAAAACGTTTAACTGAATCTACACTTTCAACTGGAAATATTTTGCTCCTTTTCTTTTCAGGTTTTGAAAAAATTCCACTTTCAGTTACTAACTTTTTCGCTTCTCGAGCTTCCCACTCAGTACAACCGAACTCTCTGATTAAGTCTCTGCGAGACCAAAAATCAGGAGCAAGCGTGAGTAGCTGAATTTTATCTTCCTTACCCGGTGATTCTAAAAATTTTTTTTTTAATTGGTTGAGAACTGCCACGCCTGCTTTATGATATTCATCAGTACATTCAATTTTAGCTTTTTTGGCATCGCATGAAGGTAAATCTAACTTATGTTTATAAAGTTGACGTTGACAGTTGGAACAAATTTTCGCGTTTTCTGGTACGAGGGGATACGCACTCCTAAATATTGAAGGAAAATTCGACAAATTTTTACGCACAGAGTGATTAATTTTATTAAAAGGATTTATGCATTTCAGCTTCAAAGCTGGATCCATTTCAGTAGCGAGAAAATAAATGCAATAAATAAACCAAAAATAAATTATGATTTAATCAGCAAACACACGAAGAACACAAATATAACGGAAACAGCGTTAAAATTCTTAAACAATTTCAAGGATAACAAAGATCGAAAATTCGTCAGACTTATATAATTGGATACAACAAATTACTCTCGGGCAAAAATTTTCTATACGCAAGCCACCTATCGGGTAAAAAGTAAGTGAGAAGCGTTGCGTCTGCTATTTCAAATTGATTGTAATGTTTTTGCTTCCTCAAAGAGGAAGCTTTGTAACGGTGAAAAAAATTTTCGAAAAAAACGTCTTCAAAAAGATGTTTTATGGTGGTATATGTGTATATTATTTGATTTTGATGATTTTTGATTTCGTGGATGTATGTATGTGTGTGTGTGCGTGTGTGTGTGTGTGTATATTTCAACTCTTAATATCTCCGAAACTAATCAACCGATTTTCGTTGGGTTAAGCTTATTCGCTTCGTCTTGCGGCAAAAGGAAAGTACCCTGATGGATTTGGGATTTATTGATTTTCTTTTGTTTTATAACCAAAAAACGATTTTGAATTTTTAGTTTTTTTGATTTTTTCGTATCTTATAGTAATTATTACATAAAATAATATACTTCTCTTAAAAGGTATTCAAATTACCTACATTTTCTTTTTTTAAAATTTAAAATTTAAAATATCTTCACTCTGTCATTTGTTATTAATGAAAACTTTTTTATATTTAAAAAATTAATATCTCAAAAAATAATTTATTTATCGACTTGAAATTTTAACTGTTACTTATTACACTTGTTGGTGGCAATATTGTGTTGCAATTTTAAGTGATTATCTATATGAATATATATTATACATTTATTTTCGAGAACTATCATTTTAATATTTTTATATAATGTAGTTAATTAAAATATCAAAACGTATTAATAGTGCCATTTTTAGCCCCTTCTTTTATCTCTTTTTAATCTCAATTTTTTTTAAACTTGGTGGTCTGTCAAAGCTTTTTTTAAAATAGGTACGTAATATACTATTTTGCAAGAAACTGGTATAAGACGCATCGGTTCAAAGTATTATTGAAATTCTTTAGCATTCCTTTTTATGAAAAATGTATTTTCAGAATTTCAATTTTTAATTAGGGAACGATGAATTAGTTTGAGGAAGCTAAGTGCCAAAGAATTGGCAACGGTTTTTTTTTGCGAAATAACCTATGAAAATGTCAATCGTGCATATAAGTGAAATTCGAAGTGCAAAAAGATATTCCATAAAGAATTAAAAATGATAAATAAAAATAATAAGGTTACTAGAGAGCGAAATACATCTAGTCCACGCGCTGTACAGCGCGCCGCATACCGCGCACGAAGGAGACGCTGCGTCTGCTCTTTCGCGTTCTGTTTCTCTAAGAAAAACATTCGAGCAAATTTTGCAAAAAATCCTTTCCGACGTAAAAAATGCTCAGCTTTCGATCTAGATGATAAAAAAAAATACTAAAAATATACTTTCCGAGATATAGTATGTTTTATACTTTTTGAGGGTGAAAATGGAAAATTTCGGAAAAACCACTTACACCATTGGAAAGCTGAGGAAAAAATACGTCGGAAACGCTTATCACATAATTTTTTGAAATTCATATTGATATCGTAAACACAACTTGAAAATAGCATGATTTGACGCTCGCGCGCCGCGCTGGGAGAGTTGAGGCGAAACGCCTCATATGTAGATTCAGGGACTGTCCCCAAAACTAACAAATGTCCCCGAAACCAACGTTAAACATCTGGAATCTCCTGGAAACTAACATAAAATATATATATATATATATATATATATATATATATATATATATATATATATATATATATATATATATATATATATATATATATATATATATATATATATATATATATATATACACAATTATGCGCTCACCTGTATTACGGGGACATCAACACCTTTTTCTCAGAGTTTTCCTATGATAACGTGACTAAAGAAATAAGGACCCTCAGGATATTGACTCTAGATTTGTCCCCGAAATAGTGGTTTCGTCCATTTTATTATAGGGACGGTCTCCGTACTCCGGTAATGTCCCCGAAGTATGGTAAACGTATACGTTTTTGTCCCCCAAGTATGGCAACATGTATTTATATATAGATATATATTTCCCCTAGACCAACCACAAATTTCCCTAGAACATTCTAGTCCTCGAATTTTCCATAGGCTAACCCCCATTGGTGTATGCAAGGTACGATATACATAATATTTCCCATGAATTTTTGCACTATTTATGTATGCAGGTACTATATCTATATATATAATATTACCTCACAAAGTATTCGCATAAAGAATAGCATACTACAGTGAATTATATAGTATAAACGAATTCCTTGATTCAAATTCTAGAAGATTCATGTAGAAGGTTATTCGCAGGAAAAGAATATCTTTTACATCATTATGTTGTATAAACAAATTCTCACTCGTTGATTCATATTCTAGAAAATTCGCGTAAACTGAGAAGGGTATTCAGAGGAAAAATATATCATTTTACATTGTGTGAATTATATAGTATAAACAGTTTCATGCTCATTGATTCATATTTTCTAGAAAATTCATATAAACATTAAGGTAGTGTATTCATATAAATAGGATATATACAATTACATAGGATATCATATTACATCTCCACAGAATACCGTATTGCATCATGTGAATTTATTCTTGATAATATAAACAAAGGGTTTAAATTCTAAGAATTGCTCATTTCAAGATCTATAAAAGACGTGAACAAAACATCTTTTCTTTATTTGTATGTGTGTGAACTGAAAGCCTCCATATGGTAAAGACTGTTGCATTGACCAACCGTAAATATTTTAAATGTTGTGAGGATCCTCGTGAGGGCCAATTCCCAGAAATAAATTTGAAAACAATCTTGAATACTAGATTGCAACGTTTCGTCAGGAAGTTCCCTGACCTCTTCAGGCTTTATTAAAAATATATAGAGTTAAAACACATACAAAAATAAAAATAAAAAACTAGTCAAATAAATTAAACACAATCTATGCAAAAACCTTTACCTATAAATAGCTACGTCGATACTGGTAAGATACCAGTAGAGTCGAGATGGTATGCAGAACATAATGCACGCTACGCTGGGGTTTATATATAATCACGCTTCTTTACCTATTTAAATGTAACGTTCTTAACAGCTTTTTGTATATATTATTCAAATTTTGTGTATCTTCTATTCTATTGATAGTGTTATGATTTAAATTAATATGTAACATTTCGGAAATAATTCGTTTCGTGTAATTGTTTTCCCTATCTAAAATTTGGATGTTTTTCCAGTCAACGATGTGTTTCATAGTTCTTTGGTGTGTTGCTATCACTGATTTGTTATTCTTATCTCTTTCATGTTCTTTAATCCTATTTTTTAACATTCGCTTAGTTTCGCCAATATAAGTCGATGTACAAGACATACAATTTATCTTATAGACTACGCCACATGTTTCTGATTTTTCTATTTTATCCTTTCCTAATTTAATTATATTGTTCAATTTTTTGTTGATCAAAGGTACTGTGCGGATGTTATATTTGTTTAAAATATACGAACATTTTTTATAAAAGGTATTATTATATGGAATGGAGATTGTAGTTAGTCGACGGTTCTCATTATTAGTCTTTTTATTATGATATTTGAGTTTTCGAAGTCTATTTCGTATGTGTATGTTTATAAATTCGGAAGGATAATCGTTACATAAGAGAAGTTCTGTAATTTTGTGTATATTCGCGTCATGAAAACAAGTATCGGATAAAAGAATTGCTCTATCCACCAGGTTCGCAACGATGTTTATTTTTTGTTGTATGGTGTGGTTAGAATTATAATTTAACAGTCTCGATGATGCTGTTGTTTTTTGATACGAGTTAGTCAAAATTTGATTGTTTTTTCTCGTAAGACTGAGATCTAAAAAATTTATACTATTGTCTATTTCAGATTTGAATGTAAATTTAAGATAAGTATTATACTTGTTAAACACTTGTAGAACTGTATCAACTTGATCGCTTTTTATACATAAAATTGTGTCGTCTACATATCTAAAGTAAAAGAGCGGAATACAATCGTGTGTAATTTTTAATTCGCGCAAGCAGTCTGTTTCTAAATCTTCCATAACCATGTCAGCGAATAATGGTGAGATAGGAGAACCCATAGGTGTGCCAAATATTTGTTTATAAGTTCTATTGTTGAAATTGAAATATGTGTTGTCAAATAAAAAACAGACTATATTCCGAATCTCATGAAAAGGAATTTTGCATTTATTGTGAATATGTGTGTAACGTCTGTCTATGCTTTCTAATACTAAATCGCACGGTATATTTGTAAACAGAGAGCAAACGTCCAAAGATAGAAGTACATATGTACTGGGTATTATAATTTTACTGATTTTATCTTTCATCTCGAAACTATTATTAATATGAGAAAGCGGTTTCGGAATACAATTTTTTAATTCGTTGTAAATGATCTTAGATAAATAATGTGTTGGGCTACCAATAGTTGAAATGATAGGTCTTAGTGGAATACCTTCTTTATGGATTTTTGGAAGACCACATGCTCTAGGTAGTAGAGTGTTGGTTTGTGTGAGTTGGTTGTTGTGATATTTTATTTGTAAGAAATCGTTATTGTTTAAATGCGCTAATCGTTTGTGAACATCTGATTGTAACTTTGGCAATGGATTTTTCTTTATTAGTTTGTATGTATTATTATCTTCGAAAACTCAAATATCGCAATAAAAAGACTAATAATGAGAACCGTCGACTAACTACAATCTCCATTCCATATAATAATACCTTTTATAAAAAATGTTCGTATATTTTAAACAAATATAACATCCGCACAGTACCTTTGATCAACAAAAAATTGAACAATATAATTAAATTAGGAAAGGATAAAATAGAAAAATCAGAAACATGTGGCGTAGTCTATAAGATAAATTGTATGTCTTGTACATCGACTTATATTGGCGAAACTAAGCGAATGTTAAAAAATAGGATTAAAGAACATGAAAGAGATAAGAATAACAAATCAGTGATAGCAACACACCAAAGAACTATGAAACACATCGTTGGAAAAACATCCAAATTTTAGATAGGGAAAACAATTACACGAAACGAATTATTTCCGAAATGTTACATATTAATTTAAATCATAACACTATCAATAGAATAGAAGATACACAAAATTTGAATAATATATACAAAAAGCTGTTAAGAACGTTACATTTAAAAAGGTAAACAAGCGTGATTATATATAAACCCCAGCGAAGCGTGCATTATGTTCTGCATACCATCTCGACTCTACTGGTATCTTACCAGTATCGACGTAGCTATTTATAGGTAAAGGTTTTTGCATAGATTGTGTTTAATTTATGTGACAAGTTTTTTATTTTTATTTTTGTATGTGTTTTAACTCTATATATTTTTAATAAAGCCTGAAGAGGTCAGGGAACTTCCTGACGAAACGTTGCAATCTAGTATTCAAGATTGTTTTCAAATTTATTTCTGGGAATTGGCCCTCACGAGGATCCTCACAACATTTAAATTATTAAACATGGAGGGTGCCACTCAACATAATAACCGTAAATATTGTTTACATCGAAATACATGATGTGCTGAGAGTCTTTATCTGCATCATAGTCACTACCCATATATTTCTTATTAGCTCGGGCATAACGATTCGACACTGACTTATTCCACCTCGTATTCCACGCTCAATAAACATAAGTTGACCAATATCAGTGAGCAACTCAAGCTGTATATTTGTATACTTCAACATGGCATCCCAAGTTAGGTCTGGAGTTGTATAATAGTGTGCTGGATCTAAATCACAGGCTTTAAGACAGCTTTTGCGAAAATTTTCAAACACCTCTGCCAAGAGTAGTACATCGGTTTTTAAGTACAAGTCTGAATATTCACCTAAATTTGATATCTTAAATGCTGTCCAAACATTTTTGGCATGTTAGTAATCTTCATCAGATATGTGACTGCTATTTAATTTGCTATAAAATTCATCTTGTGTTGGCAGTCTTGAAACTTCAAGTTTTTCTTTAGAGTCTAGATAATCATAAGGAAAGACAACGTTTTTTCTGAACAGTTAATACTTCATCTTTAGAGAACTCTTGCTGTAGAATTTTAAGTTCTGCGAGGTATGATGAGAGCTTATTCAGTGATGATACCATAAATCGATAGGAATCAATAATCTAAAGTTTATGTCACTTCCTTCGATGTGCTTGGTAAATGAGATGAAACATTCTTTATTTAACGATAAAAAATCAACCCGACCCGGAAGACCTTAAGCAATATCCTTGATGAGAAAGTCGGAGTCATAGCCAGTTAAATTGTGGAAAATTACTGCAATGCTGTGTGAATCTTGGTAATTGAGGTTACATTTTTCATGCGCTGCTCCTCGATATCTAAAACATATAATAATAATATGAAATCAATGTAATATATTTAAGTAATAAGGATGCATATTTCACCTTACCTTCCAGTCAGATGACAGTGATCTGGAACACGCTCCTCGCCCAAGAGTTTCTCACAAATATGACAAGTTTTTGTGCATTGGAATGGTTGTTCTTGTTCCAATGTTAACATTTCCATAGGTATTTCACAGTCTAAGGCAGTCTCTACATTCTCGGCTGAAAGTTGCAATTCCCTTGCAAACCATTCAGCAGGGCTCGGTTCTCTATAGCTACGGTAATATGATAGAGAGTTATCATAGCTATATTTTAAGTAGTACCCCACACTGAATGCCTCATGCTTTTGATAAGCGTTCTCAATTTGTATAGGTTTCAAGAGACACTCAAAATCTGCATAAATGACAAATGGTACTTTCTCTTTATTATTATAAATTTTAAAGTGTGAAAGGACCCCGCACACAATGTATGGGAAAAAATCATTCGGTCACATTGAAAGAAATTGAAAAAAGATAGATTTCTTCAGGACCTCAAGATCTATTTTTTTCCAAAGTTTCGTTCAATTTGACCGGATGATTTTTTCCCATACATTGTGTGCGGAGTCCTTTGATCTCTTGATGTTGGTAGATTTACTCTACATTCGTTAATTTGTTTACAATCTCGTTCATGATATTCTAATTTAGAGCTATCTCTAAAGTAATGTAGACATCTATCACAAATAAACTGTTTATGACTTCGTTTTGAAAGTTGTGAAGATACCAAGCGAGATAAGTCTTTCATCCAAACATAATGAGATATAACTGTAGTATCTTCCACCAGCTCTTCTTCTCCATCCTCATCCTCATAATTATTTTGTATCAGAAGAAGGTTTACATGTGTTTTCTTCTTAAATGTTGTTATGTGCAGTGGCGCAACTTTAAATTTTCCACTACACTTTTTTAAAATGTAAATATTCGTAGAAAGATTATTTTGTTTCTCAAACTTTGGAATTTGTTTTGGTTTTACAGGAAATTCTATTCCTGTAAAATTTAATTCGTTCTCATATTGCTTATATTCTTTCACTCGATTTGAATGATGCACAGGATGCAAAGCCGATAGTATTGCCCATTTGAAACATGCATTGTCTTCATTTTGCATATTAACACACGCTTTTTTCCTTTTTATAAAATCTGGTAAGTCAATGTGATAACTTCCATGAATTGGATTAAATTTATTTATATGTATACTCAAGTTATCAATTTTATCGCTTTGCAGCAGTTGCGCAACTTCTGGCGTACGCGTTTTTTTTATGATTTTTTTACACTCGTAAGCAGACATGATGATTCTTCTATGAACAGTTGTCAACGCGTTTTATTAGAAAGCGCGTTGCGTGCGCTCTTTTATACTTTTTACTAGTGTTAATTTGCCTCTCTTCGCTGCTTCTTGATTTCTGTTGGGTTTCGAGATCGATTCGAGATTTTGAGATACCTCGCAAAACAGAACGAATATCGATCGCTTAAAGAAATTCAATAATAATGATAATAAGCCCCGAAAGAGATTCTCTTTTACACTGAAAGAATTGCAGCAGCTACATCATATTTATAGGGTCTGTATGACGCAAAAATTGATTGAAATCTCTGCTAATCGCGTTCTAGAACCTTACAAAAATAAACTGTTTACAAGATCCTCTTTTAATTTGATATCCTTCACATGCATTCAAGAGACACAAGCTGCAAAATTCTAAGAAGTGCATTATACCACTTCATATACCGCAAACACAAGCAATGCTTAAATATAGAAGAGTTGTTGACAGGAAACGGCTGCAATTTGATACCTCTTCAATATGTCACACTTATTCATCATATAGAATTCTTCGCAATATTTCTTTTAACTTGATACCCATACACTTGTTATCTACAAATCAAAGCATTGGAACGTTTACCCTTTGATATCCCGCAAAAATTCTTTAAGCAAAGACTTGTTGACAAGAAAAGGTTGTAATGTAATACCTTTTCGGTATACTGTTATTGTTTCAAAATTCCAGGAACTGCTACAAAGCGGTAAAATTGATAAAAGCGAGACTCCAAAATGGATAAAATATACAACACAAAATATCAAATTTTTGAGCAAATTATTGCGAAAAGTTGAAGCTACAATTCCAGAGAAACAAAAATACTTATCTAAGATTGGATTATTGAAATTTTATCAATTGAAACTAAAAAGTTTACTAAAAAGCGGAGAGGGTTTGCGTAAAAGATTACTAGACAGAGTATTTTACTTAAAGATCTTAAATGTACATTTAATGAACGAATCAGATCGGGTGTTATTACAAGCTTAAAGAACTTAGACGCTACTGGATTTATGAAAGATGCTGAGACATTGTTTAAAATTGGAATTATAAATGCATTGAAGAAAGAAAATAATCTTAAAGTATATACAGTGCTGGCAGCTGAATATGTGATAATGAAAGCTGATGAAGAAATAATTGAAATGGAATCTTTTAATACGAAAGCTGAACCGATTTCGCAAAAAACAGATTTAAAGCAATGGTTTACAACAAACGTATAACAGCCCATATTAAGAGATATGGAAGAATTTGAAGAGCGAGATTCAGGCTGGTCGCTTCATGCAATTCTTAACTTGAGTGTACATATAAATAAATTTAATCCAATTCATGGAAGTTATTACATTGACTTACCAGATTTTATAAAAAGGAAAAAAGCATGTGTTAATGTGCAAAATGAAGAAAATGCATGTTTCAAATGGTCAATACTATCGGCCTTGCATCCTATGCACCATTCAGATCGAGTGAAAGAATATCAGCAATATGAGAACGAATTAAATTTTACAGGAATAGAATTTCCTGTACAACCAAAACAAATCCAAAGTTTGAGAAACAAAATAATCTTTCGACGAATATTTACATTTTAAAAAAGTGTAGTGGAAAATTTAAAGTTGCGCTACTACAAATAACAACATTTAAGAAGGAAACACATGTAAACCTTCTTCTGATACAAAATAATGATGAGGATGAAGAAGAAGAGCTGGAGGAAGATACTACAGTTATATCTCATTAGGTTTGGATGAAAGACTTATCTCGCTTGCTATCTTCACAACTTTCAAAACCAAAACTTGTCATATTTGTGAGAAACTCTTGGGCGAGGAGCGTGTTCGAGATCACTGTCATCTGACTGGAAGGTAAGGTTAAATATGCACCCTTATTACTTAACAATATTACATTGATTTCATATTATTATTATATGTTTCAGATATCGAGGAGCAGCGCATGAGAAATGTAACCTCAATTACCAAGATCCACAGAGCATTCCAGTAATTTTCCACAATTTAACTGGCTATGACTCCCACTTTCTCATTAAGGACATTGCTCAAGGTCTTCCTGGTCTGGTTGATCTTTTACCATTAAATAAAGAACGTTTCATCTCATTTACCAAGCACATCGAAGGAAGTGACATAAACTTTAGATTTATTGATTCCTACCGATTTATGGCATCATCACTGGATAAGCTCTCATTATACCTTGCAGAACTTAAAATTCTACAGCAAGAGTTCTTTAAAGATGAAGTATTAACTGTTGAGAAAAAAGGTTGTCTTTCCTAATGATTATCTAGACTCTAAAGAAAAACTTGAAGTTTCAAGACTGCCAACACAAGATAAATTTTATAGCAAATTAAATAGCAGTCACATATCTGATGAAGATTACTAACATGCCAAAAATGTTTGGATAGCATTTAATATATCAAATTTAGGTGAATATTCAGACTTGTACATAAAAACCGCTGTACTACGCTTGGCAGAGGTGTTTGAAAATTTTCGTAACAGCTGTCTTAAAGCCTATGGTTTAGATCCAGCACACTATTATACTACTCCAGACCTAACTTTGGATGCCATGTTGAAGTATACAAATATACAGCTTGAGTTGCTCACTGATATTGATCAACTTATGTTTATTGAGCGTGGAATACGAGGTGGAATAAGTCAGTGTTTGAATCGTTATGCCCGAGCTAATAACAAATATATGGGAAGCGACTATGATGCAGATAAAAACTCTAAGCACCTCATGTATTTCGATGTAAACAATCTTTACGGTTGGGCTATGCAACAGTCTTTACCATATGGAGGCTTCCAATGGATTGAAGATTTAGAGCATATAAATTTTAAAACTTCAGATGATGCTCCAATAGCCTATGTACTTGAAGTTGATTTGGAATATCCAGAAAATTTACATGATGTACACAAAATTTACCATTCTGTGCAGAGCATAAGAATCCTCCGCGCTCCTCACGAGCTAAATTGCTTACAACTGTTGAAACAAAATTGTGATATGTACTTCATTATCGTAACTTAAAGCAAGCTCTTGCAAATGGATTAAAACTAACAAAAATTCACAGAGTAATGAAATTTAATCAAAACGTGACATTTATAATTTTGATACTTCTGACTACCCAGTTGATAACATTTTTGGAATTCCTCAAGTCAATAAGAAAGTTATAGACCTAATGAAAGATGAACGTAATGGCCAAATTATGAGAGAGTTCCTTGTGTTACATAGTAAAATTGATAGTATTCTTGTAAATGGACAAGATCATGTTAAAAAAGCTAAAGGTGTTAAAACTGGAGTTGTTGATAGAACCATTACTTTGGTGACTGTGTTGATTGTTTATTAAATTTGTCAACACAACACAGAGAGCAGTGTGTAATACAATCTAAAGCACATGTAGTACAAACTATAAGACAAAAAAATTTAGCTTTAAGTCCCTACGATGATAAGCGATACTTAATACCAGGGGAAACAGATACTTTATCTTGGTGCATTATAAAACTATTGAAATTAATGAAGATTGGTTGTAAATGTAGGTTTATAAATAAAATAATTTATCTTACATATCACTTGTATGCAATGTAATGCTAATATAATATGAAAAACTGTATAAATTATGTTTAATAAACTTCATGAATCTTCTATATTACTGTTTCCTTCAATTGATAAATAAATTCTATATTAGTACACATGCACACGCACACGCACACGCACACACACAAACACACGCGCACACACACATACACACACACATGCGCGCACGCACGCACACACGCATGCACGCACGCACACACATGAAGAAAAGATGTTTTATTCACGTCTTATATAGATCTTGAAATGAGGAATTCTTAGAATTTAATATCCTTTGTTTATACTATCAAGGATAAATTCACATGATGCAATATGGTATTCTGTGGAGATGTAATATGAAATCCTATTTATATGAATTTACTACCTTAATGTTTATATGAATTTTCTAGAAAATATGAATCAATGAGCATGAAATTCTTTATACTATATAATTCACACAATGTAAAAAGATATCTTTTTCCTGTGAATACCCTTCTCAGTTTACGCGAATTTTTTAGAATATGAATCAACGGGTGAGAATTTGTTTATACAACATAATGATGTAAAAGATATTCTTTTCCTGGGAATAACCTTCTTACTATACATAAATCTTTTTGTTTGAACTTCGCGGTTTATTTGTATAGAGCGCATGCGTGAGAGAAAGTTCCGCCCTCTAAGAGAAGAGAGTTCACTTGCGTTTCTGACATTGCCACGAGCGCACGAATGCAAGTAAAGCCATTAATATTTTAATAAACAGTGTGTAAATCTACTCCTCGTGTGTGTTAACAATTTTCATTACAAAAAAAAAGATCCACGACTCCCAATAGTCCCAACATAATGGTCTTTCCAGTAAGATAACTAAAATTTCAAGTAAGAAGATTAAGACATAACCTCGCCGAGACACGAAGCAAAACAAAAAACTCGCCAAGACACGAGGTGATACACAACTCGCTAAAACACGAGGTCACACATATCTCGCCCAGACACGAGGTCACACATATCTCGCCTAGACACGAGGTAATAATACGCAACGAGTCAAGTCTCGAGGAGAAGTTGCATACACACACGCGCAGATTCACTTGTACCCGAACCGCAAGGAGTCGCCGTGCCAAGGCACGCCGTACATATATGTCAGAGCGTCGAGCGACGCCATTGTTGCCATCACAAGCGGCACGGCAGCTATACTCAATTCACAGAGGACAGTAACAGTGGAAGTATTTTCCCGCGCGCGAGCTACAGCACAAAGAAAGGCCGCGCCAAGAAGCGTCCTACACACGATCGCTGAGCTCCATGAAAACACACAGCGCTGGAGCGTAATTCTGACAAGCACAGACATACGAGCAGCTGAATTCGACATAACCTGCGGCGCAAAAGGGCATTCCTGCGAACAAGCTGCATCACGAGAAGGGACGACGCCGCGATGCGTCCCTGCATATAAACGAGTTGCGATCCAACGACAGCGACACATCGACGATTAGGACAATGAGCCGCCGACGCGGCAAGAGTGAGTTGCGTGGAGAGGCGTCCTCCTGCGTGCGACGGAATTCACCACGAGCGTAACTATAAACATAGCGTTAATTTGCGATTATTTTAAATGCGTAGAAATTCATAAAATTAAATGCGTAGAAATTCATAAATTTAAATATGTCAAAATTCATAAAACGATAAAATAAACTCGAGTGAAACTGTACTTTACACGTCGTAGTGTAAATTCTCGGAATTCAAGATGGCCAACCTAGCAACGTTGACTAGACGGCGCAACGCGCTTCAACAAAAACTCGTACGGTTTTGCAACTTTTTACAGCAATTTAACTATGAAACTGGAGATTTGCAAAGTCTAGAAACACGTTTAGAACCAATTATACCAATCTTAAGCGAATACGAAAACGTACAGTTTGACATCGAAGGTATAGATAATTCACCGGAACAAAGTAAAAATCACACATCATTCGAAAAAGCGTATTATGATGCGGTCTCACAATCGCGCAAATGTATATACTAACGACACACTTTACAGCAGCAACAGCTTGCTGCCGCGCATAATGCGAACGATACTAGCGCACATGAAACTAACGAAGTTAGTAAAATAAAATTACCGACAATGAATTTAACAAATTTCGATGGAAATTATGACAAATGGTTAAATTACCGTGATAGCTTTTTAGAGATGATCGATTCAAATCCGAAATTAACACCCATACAAAAATTCTATTATTTGCGATTCACGCTCACGGGAGCGGCTGCGACAGTCCTTAATGGATTAGAAACTTCCGCTGCAAATTACACGGTTGCATGAGAATTATTAATGAAGCGATGCGAAAGAAAAAACATTATTACTAAGCAGCATAGACAGGCAATTTTAGATACCCCTCCATTGCTACGTGAATCAGGTACACAGCTGAGAGAGATGGTCGATACTGTACAACGGCACGTATGAGCAGTGACTAATCTAGAAGAGAACACATGGGATACAATAATGATTCACCTTCTGACGGCTAAATTGGATTTTAAATCACAGAGAGAATGGAAATCTAAAAGTATAAAAAAGGAGGAAGGAGAAATAACATTGGACACATTTTTGGAATTTTTGGAGGATCAATGTTCGATACTTGGAAATGATGAAGCAAAATCACACGCCTACAAAAATAACAATAATTCACGAAATCAGAAGAAATCTGATGGTCAACTTTCAGCAACATACGTATCAACGCAATCAGAAAAATGCTTAATTTGCAATGGCTCACATCGTATTTACCAGTGTAAAATATTCACAGACTTACCTGTCTCATCAAGATATGAAGAAATAAAGAAACACAAGTTATGTTTTAATTGTTTGCGAAATCATGTTGGTCAAAATTGTATGCTCGGTGGATGCAAGTTTTGTGGCAAAAACCACAACACACTACTACATAATCCTGACCGCGAGAAGCAGACTCCAATAAATAATCATATGAGTGTCAATAATTCATCAAATATGGGCAATTTCTCATCGCCGTTGGACAGTAAGTTCTTATGTAATATAAAATGCAATTCTCAAACTCTGTTATCTACTGGTGTAATACTGATGCGAGGCAAGGACGGTAACATGTATGAGTGTCGTGCACTGCTTGATTCATGTTCGCAATCTAACTTTATAACAGAGGAGTTATGCAAAAAATTACAACTCAAAAGGGAACGAGTTAACATTCCAGTATCAGGATTGAGTAACAGCATGATGAATATTATGTCAAGAACTCACACAACAATCAAATGAAGAGTGAATTCATATCAAATTGAATTACCATATTTAATCGTTGATACAATTGCGCAATTTTTACCGATTAATAAAATTGATATTTCACAGATTCCTCTGCCTGATGACATAACACTGGCAGATCCATATTACAACGTTCCTGATAAAATCGACGTGTTACTTGGAGCATCTATATTCTAGGAATTATTGTGCATCGGACAAATACAATTAGGTAGATCTCTCCCAACGCTACAAAAGACAAAGTTTAGATGGATTAGTTCAGGAACGATCCCTCAGCATTTAGTAAACAGTAGAACGACGTCACCTTCCTGCTTTCTATCATCAAACATGGAGATTCAGAAGCAGTTAGAGTCCTTCCGGAACATTGAAGAATGCATCAAATCAAAGCCTTATACAGATGAAGAGCAAAAATGCGTTACTCATTTTTATGAAACGTACAAACGAGAATCTGATGGGAGATTTTCTGTTCTTATGCCCATGCGAGGAAGCATAAACGATTTAGGTAACTCAAGAGAAATTGCTTTGAAAAGATTTTGTAGAATGGAACGCAAGCTTAGCAAAAATGAAAAAATGAATCAACTATATACAGAATTTATGCACGAGTATGAAGAGCTTGGCCATATGACAGATATATCTACAGGGTTACACGATTATCTATTTCTACATCATCTTTTTTACCATGCAGTGATGCGTGAGCCAAGCATAACTACGAAATTAAGAGTTGTTTTTGATAGCTCGTGCAAAACTACATCGGGAACATTACTCAATGATATTTTGCATCAATGACCAACCCTTCAACCAGAACTTTTTGCAATTATCCTACGATTTCGATTACATAAGTATGTAATCAGCGCAGACATCGCAAAGTTTTATCGTCAGATACTCATTTAACTAGAGCACCAAAATCTTCAAGTAATTCTCTGGAGAGAAAGGTCATCTGAGCCAATACGTACGTATACACTAAATACGGTTTCATATGGATTAGCATGTGCACCATTTCTCGCCATTAGTTGCCTGCATGAAGTAGCACATGAATTCAGTAGCATCTATCCAGAAGCAACGGACATGATTTTGAAGGACATCTACGTTGATGATCTTTTAACTGGTTTCTATGACGTGCAAGTATTAACCAAACGAAAAGACGAAATCATAAAAATTCTTAAATCTGCGAAATATGAATTACGTAAATGGGCTTCTAACGAACCTTCTATGATAGCTAATTCAGATAGCTGTCCCATGGATATTTTACAAGTTGGCAAAGAATTCAAAACTTAGGGAATTCGTTGGGATTCAGTAAACGACGTCCTATCATACAAAATTAGCAACTTTGATTCATCAATGAAACCGACTAAAAGAAATATTTTATCAACGGTTTCGCAAATATATGACCCTTTGGGTCTAGTTGGTCCAATCATTATAAAAGTAAAAATTTTATTACAAAAACTTAGGATTTTACAGCTATAATGGGACGAGTCTATTCCAGCAGACCTTCACACTGCCTGGGTGCAATATTTGCAAGATTTTCCATGCATTGGAGAAATTAAAATACCTCGTCACGCCTTATTAGATAAGTGTTAACGTTTTGAAGTATACGGATTCTGTGACTCCTCTAAAACTGCTTACGGAGCTTGTATATACATTAGAACAACAGATGCCATGGGTAGTTGTAAAGCCTCACTCTTTTGCGCAAAATCGAGAGTGGCGCCATTGAAAATTCTCTCTCTGCCGCGATTAGAGCTATGCGGCGCACTACTACTTTCTCGACTTTACAGAAACGTCAGTCAAATTATATCGATAAAAATCGACGCAAGTTACTTCTGGAGCGACTCAGAAATTGTTTTAGCATGGGTCGCAGCAGAGCCAAGTCAATGGAAAACGTTTGTTTCCAACAGAGTTGCGGAAATTCAGGAGTCTACGGACAAAAATGACTGGAGACATGTTGAGTCGAAACAAAATCCAGCTGATATAATCTCACGAGGCATCAATCCATCTCAATTGGAATCACTAAAGCTTTGGTGGATAGGACCAAAGTGGCTAACTTAGAGCGAAGACAAGTGGCCCCAACTGAAAAAACCAAATGTAAATATACCTCCCGAACGTCGTAAGACAAACTTAACCTTTATAAATCTACACTTTAAGTGTATAGATTTAACTCGATATTCTTCATTAATAAAACTTCAACGGATTGTTGCATATTGTATAAAATTTATTACTTACATGATTAATGGAAAAAATGCGAATTACTTTGTCAAAGGTCCTTTTAGCGTATCTGAATTAAAGCAAGCATTGATTGTAATATTACGAATCGTACAATGGCACGAATTTAATCGCGAGATGAACTGTCTAATTCAAAATTGTTCGTTAGATAATAAAAGTACGCTAAAGGGTCTTAATATTTTTCTTGGTGATGATAAATTGATGCGAGTTGGCGGCCGGCTCTGTAACTCAATATTAATTCATGATCAACAGCATGCTATTGTATTACCGACTAAACACCATGTGACCGAACTAATTATGCGAGAAACGCACTTTCATTTATTACACGCCGGAACTCAAACTGTTCTGTACGATGTACGAAACCATTATTGGCCGACTGCTGGTAGACAAGCTGTTCGTCGCGTATTACACAAATGAATAATATGTTTTCGTAATCGACCAAAAATTGTAACTCAACAAATGGGTAACTTGCTGCGTGCGCGTGTTATTCCTAATCGTGCATTTCTAAAGTGCGGTGTTGATTATGCCTTTTCACATAAAGGTTTCTCGAAATGTCTCCTGCAAGGCTTATATTTTTGTATGCATGGTAACGAAGGCAACGCAATTAGAATTAGTATCGGATTTGTCGACTCATGCATTTTTAAATGCATTACGCCGTTTTGTATCACACCGAGGAAAACCATCCAACATATATTCAGACAACGGAACTAATTTCGTCGGCGTGAACAAGCACTTGAAATTATTTTTTGAATTTTTAAATCACGATCAAAATCAAAATGATATTAGAGATTTTACACTCAAACAATCCATAAATTGGCATTTTATACCTCGCCATTCTCCGAATTTTTGCGGATTATGGGAGGCCGCGATAAAATCCGCTAAGAATCATATGTATAAAGTAGTCGGTAACACTTTGTTAAGCTATGAAACGCTTTGTACTGTATTTACTATGATCGACGCATGTTTAAATTCACGACCGTTATCGCCGATGTCAAATGATCCCTCAGATCCTCAACCTATCACTCTAGGGCATTTTCTTATAGGCGAATCACTGACGAGTACTCCAGAATCTGATGTAATTAATGAGCCCGCAAACTTACGCAGTATCAATATTTACTCCAATTACAGCAACATTTTTGGGCTCGTTGGAGCAAAGAATATCTAAATAATTTACAAATTCGCACTAAATGGAAAACTCGTCAACCTAACGTGCTGAATCCGGGAATTTTGGTTCTTTTAAAAGAGGATGGGTTACCTCCGTTACACTGGCGATTAGGCCATATTATAGAAGTTTTTCCTGATACAGAGTTGCGACAGATCCGGAAAAACCGGGAAATCCGGGAATTCTCAGGGATTTTTTTTAGCCTCCTGGAAACCGGGAAAATTCAGGGAATTTTAAATAAGATCCTGGAAATTTTTAATAATAGGCTCCGTCCGTCAGCTCGGTCATGCATTAAGTATTGTCGAGTTGATGGACGGAGCCTATTCGAAACACACGCAATCTGCTTCCGCGTTTTATTTCGCTGGACGCATATATACATATACATGCACGAAGAGAAGCCACGGCTTAGTGAACTGCTACGCGACTCGCGCGCCATCAGTTCTCTTCTTCACCGCAAGTGCAGACGGTGATACTGCTTATGTCTATTTACATATAACATCTACCTGAACCCACTTGGGCAACGTTGTACTGTAGTGATCTAAGCACTTAGACCACGAGGCCACCGACTGCCCCGACAACTTCATTATTTCCCATCGGACAATTCGGATTACAATTAATTCTCAAAAGATACTCGCTTCCCTCACCGGAGTGACTGTGTATACATATCTGACTTAGAGGTTAGTGGAGAGCCGATGTCATTTCTCGCGTACTTTTTCGCGGCTCGCGCTTTTCGTGCTTCGGTTTTTATTACTGCATAACCTGTACTGTCTCCTTGCTTCCAAAGCCGGTTAACCAACTTTGTGATTGTGCGGTTACGTTCCTAACCCTAATCTTCAATTAGATACTACCGGTTGGTAAATACATGTATACAGTAAAACTAAATATAACTAAATATAGTTTGTTCCTTTTTTCGTTAATGTTATTGCTTTTAATGATTTTGTAGTACATTGTTACGTACAATTTGAACAATTTATATTTTGTAATAGAAAATTTAATTTGAATAAATGCTTACACGTACGTTCTATTTTTTTAAACAGATTGAATGCATAGACATTACACTAACCAGAAATGTCTCTCAGTAATAATTTTAAACAAATGTTCCTCAAATTGCACTGTGCACCTAGACACAAATCATTACACTTCAATTAAGTGATACGAAATAGTTATTAAAAATGGGTAAGTAAAATTATATAAATTTTTAACTTTTCTTTAATGAAAATTTTAATTTTCGTTTATAATAATTGTAGGTTAGAATTGTTTGGCTGGTAATTTCTTGTGATATTACGTTAAGTTAGGAACCGACGTTACCTTGAAAAGAAATCTAAACGTCAGTATATTTATATTAAGTAAATTTTTATTCAACGAGGTTGCATAGCTACTAAAATGTCAGCAAGTAGTAAAGTATTATTTAATATAGAATGGACTAGAGATGAAGCATATAAAGCATGGCTTAGACCATGTCAACAAAGTAAATACAATGCTTATTGTTTCTTGTGTTCTAAATCATTTGATTTAAGCAATATGGGTATAACAGCAATTAAAAGTCATGCAAAAGGATCGAAGCACAGCGAAAAATTAGAACTCCATAAAAAAGAAAATATAAAATGTTATCTTTTATCTAAAGATGATAATAATGTATTAAAAACTCAAGACATTCCAGCTACCTCGAATTCACATGAGACAAAAATTCTACATTAGAATGTAAAAGTGATTCAAGAAGTATCATTTCTTTCCTTGTAAAGGATGAAGTTACTAAAGCTGAAATTATTTGGGCACTAACGGTGGTATATCATCACTTATCTTTAAGTACAGCAGCTCACTGTGTCAATTCTATTAAACTTATGGTACAAAATTTTTGTCAAGATTTTAGTAATAAAATACACTTAGGTAGGGATAAGATTAGTTACATGATTTGGTTTAGCACCATATTTTTCTAGAATTACGAGAGAAAAAATTTTAAGAAGTGATACTTTTTCCATTTCATTTGACGAGTGTTTTAATAAAGTAACAAAAAAAGAGCAAATGGATCTTCACGTCAGATTTTGGAATAAAG
The DNA here is from genome assembly GCA_036365515.1 of Torymus aiolomorphi. Taxonomy (NCBI): domain Eukaryota; kingdom Metazoa; phylum Arthropoda; class Insecta; order Hymenoptera; family Torymidae; genus Torymus; species Torymus aiolomorphi. The sequence continues at coordinate 189,278,365 of CM070873.1, read as the reverse complement.
ATGTTCAACAAGTAGAAACTAAATATTTGGGCTCAGCTTTTCTTACACACACAAAAGCTGTTGATTTACTGTGTGAATTTAAAAATCAATTAAAAGTTTTAAATATTGAAAAGCTGACTCAAATTTCAATGGATGGACCAAAAGTAAACTTCAAATTTTATGAAGATTTTAAGAAAGATGTAATTAAAGAAACAGACAATGAGTTTCAATTATTTGAAGTTGGATCTTGTGGTTTACATACCATCCATAATGCCTTTAAAAGTGGTTTTCTCGCTAGTCAATGGGAGCTTTCAGAATTCTTAAAGTCCATTTATTATTTATTTAATCATTCGTCTGTTCGAAGAGGTGATTATATGAAATACACCGGCTCCAGTGGACCGCATAAATTTTGTCCGACCAGATGGGTCGAAAATGTCATAGCAGCTGAAAAAGCTGAACGCGAACTTGACAGTTTACAAAAGTATAGAATAGAAATAGAAAATTCTAAAGATAAATCTAAAGCTTCAGTGAAAACGAATAAAAATTTTGTAACTATGGTGCGTCATCTAAATGACAAATTACTTAAACCAAAATTAGCCTCTTTTTCTACAATTGCTGGTGATGTGGAAACATTCTTAAAGGAATTCCAAGATGACAAGCCAATGATGCCATTTCTTTTTACAGATCTTGAAATTCATGTCGTAATTTTATTGAAAAGATTTGTAAAAGAGGAAGTTCTCGAAAATGAATCCAATTGTTGGAAAATCAACTTAAATAAAGAAGATAATTTACTCAAGTTGGGTCAGACAAATTTAGGTCATAAAACTAGAGCTGCTTTTCCAAAAGGTTTAAGTCAAGAAAACCATTTGTCTTTTCAAAGAGACTGTCGTACAATCTTGAAAAGTATTGTAAACAAAATATTAGAAGAATCTCCTCTGAAATATCCCTTTGTAAAGTATGTAAGTTTCTGTGATCCTGAAGTAATTTTAAGGGGCAACTCTATCAGTATTTCTCGTATGTCTAAAGCATTAGATGTTTTTATTAAATGCAACAGAATCAGTGGATTAGACGCCGATAAAATTGAAAGAAATTTCAAGCAGTTAATTAAGAATAGTCAATTTAAAGAAGCTGCAGAAAGTTTTAATCGCAAGACTGATCGCCTTGATGATTTTTGGATAAAATCGACAAATCTTTATAATGGCTGTCAAGAACTAGGCGCAGTTTTACAAATGATATTTATTTTATTTCATAGCAATGCTACCCCAGAACGTGGATTTTCTATTAACAAACAATGTTTGTACGATAACCAAAAAGAAAATTCTCTAGTTGCAATAAGACGCGTTTGGCATGCAATTCACGATTCTGGTGGCATTGAAAATGTAAACGTAAGTAAAAGCATGATTCATGCTGTTAGAAATTCTCGAAGTTTATGGGAAGAAGATAAAAAGAAACAAAAGGAAATCGCAGAAAAACAAGCACTTGAAGAAAATGATAAAAAAAGAAAGAAGAAAATGATTGAAGAGTTAGAGACAAAGAAGCAAAAGTTAGCAGAAGAAAGTACAAAAGAAATAAAAAAAATGAATATGAACTCTATAATTTAAAAAAACAATAACGTTAATTATTGTTCACGAATAAAAATGTAAAAAATTTGAAACTCATCTGTTCTTTTTATTCTTTACCATTTATTACATGTATCAGGGAAATTTGTAGAGGAAAAATTGTCGCAACCCTGATATAAAAACAATGTCTTAGTTGGATTTAATTGATGTAAATGAGTACACACATTCAATATTAAATGTACAACGTTTCGATAACTTGATTGTTATCCTTTTCAAGTACTGAAATTTATTAAAGGCGTATTTTCCACAAGTCAATGATAATACATTCGTCACAAATAATAGTCTTACCTATATTAAATTCCATGGATTACATCGTCATAAATTTATAGCCTCGACATAAGAGTTTCTTTCCTTTTCTAAACATTAAGAAACAAAAATGAAGTTGATGTATGAATTGTTGCACAGAGGTTAGCGTCAATTAAGTATAACTGATACCTTATAGTCATTTATAGTTAAAAATGTAACATTGCACATACTCAATAAATTGGGACAGTAATCGAATAAATTAAGAAATATAAAACAACACCAATAATAAGTTAACAGATAAAACAGCATATAATAAATTAACACAGAAAGTAAACTAAAGCATTCAAGAGAGTAGAATAAAAGTAAACAAGTAACTGGCAATCTAATCACATTGTGAGAACAATGATACCACAGTTATATTAGACCGTTATACTTAATTGTCATAGACTAAATATTATTTTCGTGATTTTAGTTTGTTGAGCAATTACGAATAATAACTACTTAAGTTTTGTGTATCTTCTTTTATGTTTATCGGGTCACTTTGTAGTTTTATATTAATCATCTCTGATATTAATCTTTTTCTGTGCAACAATTCATACATCAACTTCATTTTTGTTTCTTAATGTTTAGAAAAGGAAAAAAACTCTTATGTCGAGGCTATAAATTTATGACGATGTAATCCATGGAATTTAATATAGGTAAGACTATTATTTGTGACGAATGTATTATCATTGACTTGTAGAAAATACTCCTTTAATAAATTTCAGTACTTGAAAAGGATAACAATCAAGATATCGAAACGTTGTACATTTAATATTGAATGTGTGTACTCATTTACATCAATTAAATCCAACTAAAATATTAGATATGAGTGATAGAGACAGAACGAGAAGTAAAAACAATGTCATTAGAGTAGCAAATGTTAAAACTTCTTCGGGTATTTATAAGCGATCATTAACAAAAACATGCGTTTTACTTATCCAAGAATAAGATGTTTGTAACCATAATCCGTTTCGCTTTTCTAAAAAATGTATTTTGATTTTGAAAGCAGACCTTTCAAGGCGGCCGGCATGTTTAAACTTAGCGGTTTATTTGTATAGAGCGCATGCGTGAGAGAAGATTCCGCCCTCTACACGGAAAAAGCTATGGTCTTCATTTTACACCATAATCGTCTTAAAAATTCCCCACATTATTGTGGTGTAAAGAAATAACTTCGTGGAATGAAAATATTCCCATATTGGTGTATATTTTACGCCACAAAGCTGTGGTGACTACCAAACCCGTCCGTGGTATGAAATCACCACCACACTGTGACTTGCTCACTCGCAAAAGTATAGTGGAACTAGATAGACTCGCGCGTGGTGTAGAATCTCCCCCACGGTGGGACTTGCTCACTCTCACAATGTTGTGGGACTCGACAGACTCGCGCATGGTATGAAATCTCCCCCGTGGTGGGACTTGCTCACTCTCACAAAGTTGTTGGGCTCGACAGACTCGCGCATGGTGTGAAATTGCCATCATCCCACTGAGACTGGTTCGCTCTCGCGAAGTTGTCGGGATTGCACAAATAAATTTGAGTTTTGACAAAATGAATGTTTTTTTTCACAAATATCGTTTTCTTATTAGTAAAAACTACATATTACATAAGCCTTTTCCTAAAAACCTTTTTTATAGTCCCTATCGCGGACATAACTTATTTCAAAAACCTTTCTGGAGATATTATTAAAATGTTTTCTTTTTTTCATAAAATATTTCAGAAATGTAAAAATTGTTGTTTTGGTCAATTCTGACCAGATCCGTTGGGAGCAGGAAAGAAAATAGACTACGATGATAAGTAGTTGCAACGTTTCGTCGACGGGTTTGTCGACCTCTTCAGGCTTTATTAAAAAAATATATAATAATATAATTAACAGAACGAGCTCAGGCTAGTCTTAACTTACGATGGTTGAAAAAATTTTAAAAAATGCGAAACGAATTACCTAAGTTATCGCACAGCGATCCGTCGAGTAATGTGAAAGTACATAGCAACATGACTTATATATATATATATATATATATATATATATATATATATATATTGACTTCCTACCAAAACGTAAACAATAACAAATTTTGAATTAGATCGAGAATATACTTTACTTTTTATGTAACAGCTTAAAGATAGATTTGTATTCTCTACTGAGATTCTGTGTATCTTCTTTTTTGTTTATTGTATTTGGTGTACTGTTAATAAATAACATTTCAGAAATAAGTCTTTTATTATAGTTATTTTCAATATCTCTAATTGTTACTGCTTCAAAATCAAATTCATGATTATATTCATTTTTATGTATATTGACAACCAACTCATCATTATTATTCTTGCGATGTTCGGCAATTCGTTTATTTAGGGCACGTTTTGTCCCGCCTATGTACCGTGCATTGCAATCTTTACAAGGGAACTCATAAACCACATTCGTTTGCTCGAGTTTGTTGGTTTTATCTTTGCCAAGAACAACTAGTTTTGAGAATTTATTAACTATATTTGGCATCGTTACAATATTGTGTTCCCGTAAAAATTTTGAACAATTGTTGTAAAATTTTGAATAAAATGGAAGTGATACTTTAATGTTGTGTCGGTTAGTATTTAAAGGACTGTTTCTTTTATTTTGAAAACGAATTTTAAATAGTCTCGATCTTATATGTTTGTCAATAAACTCTGGTGGATATGAGTTCTCTTTAAGTATATTTTTAACCCGCAATATATTTCTATTATGAAAACGTTTATCTGATAAAAGGATAGCTCTATCAATCAAGTTAAAAACTATATTCTTTTTTAATGATATCGGGTGGTTGCTGTAGTAGTTTAAAGTTCTATTAGATGACATCGATTTTGAATACCAGTCAGTGATAATATTACCATCCTGTTTAATGAGAGACACGTCCAAAAAGTTAATATTGTTATTAATTTCAATTTCATAAGTAAACTTAAGGTTGGGATCAAAATTGTTAAAACATTGATTCAATACATGAATATCGTCTTTTTTGATACAACAAATCGAATCATCAACATATCGAAAATAGAACATAGGTATTATGTTGAATTCTGTTTTTAGTTTCTTCCAACAAGCAATTTCTAAATCTTCCATGACTAGATCAGCAAAAAACGGAGAGATTGGAGAACCCATAGGTGTCCCAAAAATTTGTTGGTAATATTTGTTATTAAAAGTAAAAAATACATTTTCAAATAAAAATTTGGTACAGGAAATAATATCACCGAACGGTATTTTACAATTGTTGAGAATATACTGCGCTCGTTTTTCCAAACTCTGGATAACAAGGTCTACAGAGATATTTGTAAAAAGTGAAACCACATCTAAAGATATCAGTATGTAGTTATCTGGAATTTTTATATTCGTAATTTTATTAATTAGATCAAAACTGTTATCTATGTGTGATTTAGGAAGAGGGAAACATGTTTTGAGGTTTTCATAAATTATTTTTGCTAAGAAATGTGTAGGGCTGTTCACAGTTGAAATTATCGGTCTAAAGGTACATAGGCGAGACAAAACGTGCCCTAAATAAACGAATTGCCGAACATCGCAAGAATAATAATGATGAGTTGGTTGTCAATATACATAAAAATGAATATAATCATGAATTTGATTTTGAAGCAGTAACAATTAGAGATATTGAAAATAACTATAATAAACGACTTATTTCTGAAATGTTATTTATTAACAGTACACCAAATACAATAAACAAAAAAGAAGATACACAGAATCTCAGTAGAGAATACAAATCTATCTTTAAGCTGTTACATAAAAAGTAAAGTATATTCTCGATCTAATTCAAAATTTGTTATTGTTTACGTTTTGGTAGGAAACCAATATATATATATATATATATATATATATATAAGTCATGTTGCTATGTACTTTCACATTACTCGACGGATCGCTGTGCGATAACTTAGGTAATTCGTTTCGCATTTTTTAAAATTTTTTCAACCATCGTAAGTTAAGACTAGCGTGAGCTCGTTCTGTTAATTATATTATTATATATTTTTTTAATAAAGCCTGAAGAGGTCGACAAACCCGTCGACGAAACGTTGCAACTACTTATCATCGTAGTCTATTTTCTTTCCTGCTCCCAACGGATCTGGTCAGAATTGACCAAAACAACAATTTTTACATTTGACAATGGGGAGTAAAATTGTGAATACAATTACAAACTCAAGATATTTCAGAAATGTTCAGGAAATCTTTTATTAAATTTTGTTTAACATATTTATGTTATATTACGTTTCATAACCTTTTATAAATTCAAACGCAGGAATGCGTTTGTCACTTTTTAATTTAACAAAGTTAACTATATTTATTTCATATTATTTGGTACCGATTCAATACGCGCACAGTTACAATGAATTTCAAAACTAATTTTTAAATTTGTTATTTTTGTAAGTCGAGAAATTTTACATAAATAAATACTAAAATTCACATTATCTTTATACAATATATCTAGTTAAATAATATAAAAAATAAAAAGATATTAAATGTTATACAACATATTTTAAGGAGAACGAATTTCAATTCCAATGAATTGAAACTTGTTAAAAGGAAAGTATACATATTAACCATTTTGAATGTTAGGTTGAGTCAAAAAGTGTATACAAATGTATGAATTTTACATAATAAGTTACGGAGCATATACCAGTTTATGCTACTCATGTACCTTCAACTAATTCGTTAGAGTTACCTCATATATATACTACAATAAAAAAATTATATAGTTCAGCTTTTGAAAGAAAAATGTATACTATCCAATGTTATACAAGGTGATCTTTGGCAAAGTAAATATGAAAAAGATGAAAATTTACATTATCTTTATATAATAAAACTGGTTTGAGAAATGCTGTACAAGATGTTATCGAGAAAATTGATTTTTATATTTCTTGTTTATACGATTTTTATATACAGAGGTAGAAAATAATATAAAAGATAGAGAGATATTTATTAGGTGTCATAAAACATATTTTTGAAGAGAACAAGTTTCAATTTCAAAATTTTTCTAATGAATATCATAGACTTGAAACTTATAAAAAAGAAAGTATATATATTGACCCTGTTGAGTTTCAGATTGGGTCAAAAAGAGTAAAGAAATTTATGAATTTTGCTGAATTAGTTACGGAGCCTAAACCAGTGTGCGCTATTCATGTACCTTTATCTAATTCACTAAAAGCAATTCTTAAACTACCTCATATATTTTTTGCAATGAAAAATCATACAGATTCGCTTTTGAAAGACAAAAAATATACTATCCAATGTTATACAAGGTGATCCTTGCAAAGTAAATGCGAAAGAGATAATACTTATTTAGTTCTTTCAATATTTTTGTTCTTTGATGATTTTGAATGTTGGGATTGTTTGGGATCACATGCCGGAGAGCAGAAATTAGGTGGCGTATATGTTTCAGTACCATGTCTTCCTCCGCATGTTTTATCTAAAATGACTAGCATAAATTTAGTTACAATTTTTAAGTCAAAACATAGAGAATTATATGGAAATGAAAATGTTTTTAGAAAAGTTATTGATGATCTAAATTATTTGTAGTCTAATGGTTTAATAATAAATGTAAATGGCAAAGAACAGTCTATTTTAAATGTGTACTTGTGCTAGGAGACAATCGTGGCCTCAATGTTTCTTGTGGTTTTTCAAAATCATTCACTGCAAATAAATATTGCAGGATTTGTACAGCTACATCTAAACAGTGCAAAATAATGAGTGAATAAATAGCATCATTTGTAAGAAGAAAAGAATCATATGATGTTGATCTTAAATTAGGAGATCCAAAATCCACAGGAATACATGAAGAGTGCGATTTTAACGAACTAAGTGATTTTCACACAACCGAAAATCAAGCAGTGGATGTTATGCATGACATCTTTGAGGCAGTAGCCAACTATACAATTGGAAATATCCTTCATTCTTTAATTTATGATGAAAAGCTATTCACTTTAGGGAAACTTAACGAACGGCTTCAATGTTTTCCTTATGGAGAATTGGAATCAAGCAACAAACCTCGTCCAATTTTTGTAACACAGTGCAAAGATAATAAAAAAAAAAGGTAAATCGACAAAAATTCGTATAAAACAGTCAGCAGCAGAAATGGCATGTTTATCAAGGTATCTGGACCTTATTGTAGGCAATTTAGTTCCAATTGAAAATGTATTGCATATTGAGAAAAATAATTGGTATAGTTAGTTCACCAAGGATCGTTAAGTCAGAGATTTACATGTTAAAAAATCTTATAGGCGAACACAATTCACAGTACCTCAGTCTATTTGGAGATTTGATGACACAATATCTACGTTTAGTATTAAAAAATGGCCCTTTAGTATGTTACTGGGACATGTGCTTTAAAAGAAAGAACAGACAGATGAAAATAATTGCAACTCGTACGTCATCATCAAAAAATTCACCAAAAACAATTGCGAGTTTCAATCAGTTGCAATTATATTATTTAAAAGAGTGCTGCGAGAATACTTGGCTATCCAACTTATTGAATCGCTGATTGAAAAGCGCGCGCTCGAACAGTAAAGCGCGCGGCCGCTAGGCTCAGATATGAAAACGACCGGCGTACAGTGGGAAAAAATGGACAAAATTCTTGTGACAGCTCAGTTTTTGACGAATCTTGATAATTTTTATTTTTAAATACTCTTAATCTTCTAGAGAATAATGTGTCACTGCGAAAATTACGATAATATTGGCCAAAAATAAGTAGCGGCGATAATATATTTTTAACGGAAAAATTCTAAGTCTATCACTATTCGCTCGTCAACCCCCACTTTCGAGTTGTTTTCTAAGTAATGTTTTTAAAAGTTTATGGTTCTGCATCAGGTTCTGCCTCAAAATAAATGCAAATTATACATATTTTTTTTAATATTATAGCCTCATTTTACTTGAGTTTGCGGTTTGTAGGTTTGTGTTTTATGGGTTTTATAGGTTTGCAGGTTTGGAGTTTGTGGGTTTGGAGTTTGTGGGTTCTGGGTTCATAGGTCTAGGGTTTATGAGTTTAGGGTTTATGGGTTTAGGGTTTATGGGTTTAGGATTTATGGGTTTAGGGTTTATGGGTTTAGGGTTTATGGATTTAGGGTTTATGGGTTTAGGGTTTATGGGTTTAGGGTTTATGGGTTTAGGGTTTAGGGTTTATGGGTTTATGGGTTTAGGGTTTATGGGTTTAGGGTTTATGGGTTTAGGGTTTATGGGTTTAGGGTTTATGGGTTTAGGGTTTATGGGTTTCGGGTTTATGGGTTTAGGGTTTATGGGTTTAGGGTTTATGGGTTTATGGGTTTAGGATTTATGGTTTATGGGTTTAGGGTTTATGGGTTTAGGGTTTATGGGTTTAGGGTTTATGGGTTTAGGGTTTATGGGTTTATGGTTTATGGGTTTAGGGTTTATGGGTTTAGGGTTTATGGGTTTAGGGTTTATGGGTTTAGGGTTTATGGGTTTAGGGTTTATGGGTTTAGGTTTTATGGGTTTAGGGTTTATGGGTTTATGGGTTTAGGGTTTATGGGTTTATGGGTTTAGGGTTTATGGGTTTAGGGTTTATGGGTTTAGGGTTTATGGGTTTAGGGTTTATGGGTTTAGGGTTTATGGGTTTAGGGTTTATGGGTTTAGGGTTTATGGGTTTAGGGTTTATGGGTTTAGGGTTTATGGGTTTAGGGTTTATGGGTTTAGGGTTTATGGGTTTAGGGTTTATGGGTTTAGGGTTTATGGGTTTAGGGTTTATGGGTTTAGGGTTTATGGGTTTAGGGTTTATGGTTTTAGGGTTTATGGGTTTAGGGTTTATGGGTTTAGGGTTTATGGGTTTAGGGTTTATGGGTTCTGGGTTCATAGGTCTAGGGTTTATGAGTTTAGGGTTTATGGGTTTAGGGTTTATGGGTTTAGGATTTATGGGTTTAGGGTTTATGGGTTTAGGGTTTATGGATTTAGGGTTTATGGGTTTAGGGTTTATGGGTTTAGGGTTTATGGGTTTATGGGTTTTGTGGGCTTGGCTACATTGCCTGTATAAATATCGTTATAAGGTCCGTACCTAACCTCAAAATTTTTATGAATACAAAAACATGATTTTCGCAGTGAGAGTTTATTATGTAATATTGCCTGTATTATATATAGAAATCAAAAAAACGAAAAATTAAACATCATTTTTTGTTTATAAAATAAAAGAAAATCGATAATAACTCAAATAAGTTAGCGGCCTGAGAATCTCCATCGAGACGAAAAGAAAAAGCTGTGTCCGACTAAAATCGGTTAAATGGTTATCGCTTACATACTCACACACGCACACTCATACACACACAGGCGCGCATGCACACACGCATGCACACATAAATACGCTGTCAGATAATGTTCGTATATACAGATGTATTGTGTTTACATTTTGCGTTGATAAATATATATATAACCACAGTTAGGGGTAATTTTCTGTAGAATTCAACATATACTAGCGTTCTTTATTGTCTTTTTTCGTGGTATTTACTTCTGGAAATTGATGGATAACAGTTTTGCTATAGAATAATATATATTGAATAAATATAATATAAATAAATGATAAAAAAGAATGATACTTGTGAAAAAACATTTTTTTGCCAAAACTCAAACTGGATTGATGATTAACAGTTTTGCTGTAGAATAGTATATATTGAATACATATAATATAAATAAATGATAAAGTAGAATGATACACTTGTGAAAAAATATTTTTTTGCCAAAACAACAACTTGGGGTGACGAAATTGTACCACTGTGATATTTGTGCAACTCCCATTACTTATTTTTGTACACTTTTTTACTCAACCTGAAATTCAAGAAGGTCAATATATCTACTTTCTTTTTCATAAGTTTCAAGTCTACGATATTCATTGGAATTGAAATTTGTTCTCTTTAAAATATGTTTTATAACATTGAATATGTTTTTATATTTATGAGCAATTCTCTAGAACTTTTAACTTTTACCGTACTGTAACATATCTTATGGTTCTAAGATATTTAACTATCAAAGTCAAGCAAATATTTATAAAGTCCACTTCCAGTAACATGTTCCAGTACATAGTACTCACTTTTAAACAAGAATAAGCTCTGTCGGAAATCTGAAAAGGCCTAAATTTAGAGGTTTTGCATGCGAATCGTAGGAAATTTTCATCTTTTTTACATCAATAAAAAAAATAACTATTTTATAAATGCTTTACTAACTTTCTTAAGCTATCACCCTTTGTTTAGCATTCAAAAATATGTTGTCGGATTGAATGTGCCTACGTTTAAAAAAAAGTGCATAGCATTATCTCTGCGACACTGTATTTTGGTAAAAATCAGAAATAAACTTTATTTGTCGATTAAAAAAAATAACTATTCTGTCTTTTTAACTTTCTGAAGCGTAAATTACTCGTCTTGGAGAGACGAACAAAAGGCGACTTTTGTTATAAGTGTGCCTCTTATGAAAAGTAAAGTATAATCTATTAAAACACACGGTGTCGATGCGCCCCTCGCCTAAAAAATTATCATTTTTTGGTGGCACACGTAAACAACAGTATATACCTCTGATGTAAGTATGGCTCTTTTTACTACACACAATTTCTCAAAAAAATTCACTGGCTGTCTAACGAAATTTTGGTTTATTTAAAAAAAAATCAAAAAAGAAAGTGATTGTAAGGCAGCTTTACATGCATTTGCTCACGTTTACTCGAACGTGCATAAGTATACGAAATAAAAAAACTATGTTTAAAAATGAGGAGCTGACCCTTTTTATTGTTATTTGGGGTACCTAAAACAGAAACAAGTGAGTTTTGTGTATGTGCCTCAACATTAAATTTTGAAATTTCTATTTAGCTAAAAGTTAAAAGTTCCAGAGAAATACTCTTATATTATTTAACTAGTTTTATTGTATAAACATAATGTGAACTTTGGTATTTCTTTATGTAAAATGTCTCGACTTACAAAAATACCAAATTTAAAAATTAGATTTTATGATAAAACTTTATGAAACTTTATGAAAAAAATTTAATAAAAGATTTCCTGAAAATTTGTGAAATGTTTCATGAAAAAAAAAGAAAACATTTTAATAATATTTCCAGAAAGGTTTTTGAAATAAGTTATGTCAGCGGTGGGGACTATAAAAAAGGTTTTTAAGAAAAGTCTTTTGAAAGATTTTTGTAAAAAGTAATTTTAAGAATTGTTCTCTTCCCCCCGCATGGTATTTTAATAATTGAAAAATGTAATATGTAGTTTTTACTAATAAGAAAAGGATATTTGTAAAAAAAATATTCTTTTTGCCAAAACTCAAACTTATTTGTGCAACCCCGACAACTTCGCGAGAGGGAGCGAGTCTGTCGAGCCTCACAACGTTGTGAGAGTGAGCAAGTCCCACCGTGGGGGAGATTCCACACCACGCGCGAGTCTGTCAAGCCCCACAACATTGTGAGAGTGAGCAAGTCCCACCGTGGGGGAGATTCCACACCACGCGCGAGTCTATCTAGTCCCACTATACTTTTGCGAGTGAGCAAGTCTCAGTGTGGTGGTGATTTCATACCACGGACGGGTTTGGTAGTCACCACAGCTTTGTGGCGTAAAATATACACCAATATGGGAATATTTTTATTCCACGAAGTCATTTCTTTACACCACAATAATGTGGGGAATTTTTAAGACGCTTGTGATGTAAAATGAATACCATAGCTTTTCCCGTGTAGAGGGCGGAACCTTCTCTCACGCATGCGTCTATACAAATAAACCGCGAAGTTAAAACATGCCGGCCGCCTTGAAAGGTCTGCTTTCAAAATCAAAATACATTTTTTAGAAAAGCAAAATGGATTATGGTTACAAACATCTTATTCTTCGATAGGAAAACGCATGTTTTTGTTAATGATCGCTTATAAATACCCGAGGAAGTTTTAACATTTGCTACTCTAATGACATTGTTTTTATCTGGAAAAACTTCTGTAATACGGCCTAATCGCCAGTGTAACGGAGGTAACCCATCCTCTTTTAAAAGAACCAAAATCTAGCCCCACTATACTTTTGCGAGTAAGCAGGACTCAGTGTGGTGGTGATTTCACACCACGGACGGGTTTGGTAGTCACCACAGCTTTGTGGCGTAAAATATACACCAATATGGCAATATTTTTATTCCACGACGTTATTTCTTTATGCCACAATATTGTGGTGAATTTTCAGGACCACCTTGTGGTGTCAAAAGAATACCATAGCTTTTTCCGTGTAAGAGAGGAGAGTTCACTTGCGTTTCGGACGTTACTAATATAATATTTCAATAAACAGTGTGTAAAACTACTCCTCGTGTGTGTTAACAATTTTCATTACAAACAAAAAAAAAGATCCACAACTCGCAATAGTCCCAACACTTCTAGAATTTGAATCAAAGAATTCGTTTATACTATATAATTCAATGTAATATGCTATTATCTTTATGCGAATACTTTATGAGGTAATTTTATATATATATATATATATATATATATATATATAGTTCCGTGCATACATAAATAGTGCAAAAATTCATGGGAACTATTATGTATATAGTATCTTGCGTACACCAATAGAAGGTTGTTAGCCTAGGGAAAATTCGAGGACTAAAATGTTCTAGGGAAATTTGTGGTTAGTCTAGGGGATATATATATATATATATATATATATATATATATATATAATATACACTTATCGGGGTTTATGTAGCCCAAGACTGTATATTAGCACCTACAGCCCAGAGTTCCCTATGGCAAGTGACTAAAGAAATAATAGACCCTGGGGTTATAGACTCTAGGTCGGGCCGCATAAACCCCTATATTTAGAAATATTATGAAGCCCGGGCTGCATAATCAAAATCGGGCTCGATAAACCCCTTTCGAGAAATGTATTATATATATAGTGCTCACATATATCTTACACGAGAGAACGAGATAATGTGAATCACACTAACCGAAGGTGACGCGTGTAGGGTGTACGTGCAGTGGTATCTAGGGGGAAAACTATATATAGATATACTATCCCAGCAAGACCGTCTTAAATTACAGAGATCAGTGTGCGCAGATATGTGAATCTAACGCGGGAAAGTACGCGCATGCGCAGTGATGTCTAGGGGAAATACTACATATAGATATACTGCCCATGTATAAGAGTGGGGCAGAACCGGCCTAGCTTACCTACTGAGAACAAATGATTATACACAAATTTTATTAATGTGACCAACTCTAGCGTTGAAGCAACCTGAATTTCAGATAGATACGTAAAAATGAACTGTCTTGCAATATAAATATATTCCTATATTATATAGATGTTAGTATTATTATTTATGATCATCAGCCCCCCACACAGCCTCCTCCCCAAAGTACCATCAAAATAACGTAAAAATCAGCGTATTCTATCAGTTTTTTTTATATTAAAATAGCCCTTCCCCAATCAGGCCCTCCCACGACTCGCCATACATGCAGCAAACATCTTTTTTTCTTACACCACACGTAAAGCATTCTGGTAACACCCTTACAAATTCGAAAAAAGCTTAGGTTTTTCTAAAAATTGGAATACGGAGTTCGAAGTCGCTGATCACGCTTTTGCTACAAGAGTTTACAAATTCAAAATGCAAAATGGCGAGAAAGCCCAATATGGCGGTTAAAAATTCGGAGAAAGCTTAGATTTGGTTCAAAATCGGTATGCAGGGGATTTCAATGTCGCTGATCAAGATTTTGCTATTGGACTTTCGAAATTCACAATGACGGATGCAATATGACTGTCAAAAGTTCGAAGGAAGCTTATATTTTGTTGAAAATTGGTATACGTGGGTTTTCGAGGTTGCTGATCACGATCTTGCTATCAGACTTTCGAAATTCAAAATGGCGGTAAAAAATTCGAAAAAAGCTTAGATTTTGTTTAAAATTGATATACAGGGCTTGCTGATCAAGTTCTTATATTAGGCTTTCAAAATTCAAAATGGGGGATCCAATATGGCGATTGAAAGTTGTAAAAGTGCTTAGAGTTGGCTGAAAATTTGGATGCAGGGGGTTTCGAAATCGCTGATCAAGATTTTGCTATTATACTTTCGAAAATCAAAATGGCCGATCTAATGTGGCAGTTAAAAATTTGAAAAAAGCTTAGCTTCTGTTTAACTTTGGTATACAGTGATTTTCGAGGTCGCTGATTATGTTTTTCTATTAGACTTTCGAAATATAAAATGGCAGATCCAATATGGCTGCCAAAAATTATCGAAAGAAGCTTAGATTTTGCTTAAGGCTTGTGTACTGTTACGATCTGGACGTCAGGCGCCCTGGACGTGGACAACCGCGTGCGGTCAATGCAGCTTCCTTCTCATCACTATGCGAATTTTCATTTTTTCTAACCATGAGAAAAGAAACTTGTGTATATGTATTTGAATCACTAGTTATTGATATGCATTGCTAGGTCGACTTCGATGACGTTCTGTTCTTGGAATTTTTCGCTAAGCCGTATTTGTTTACTTTGTGTCCTACTGAGCTGCGCTATGGACTCTATCGCTGGCCTTGCGAGCTTTTTGCGAACGCGATTGTTTAGTGCACCTCTGGGAATTTCAACTAGTCTCACAAGGAGTGTATCAGATATATCTCAGATCCGGGTTATGGATTCGCACCTCACCAGCTCGCAGGATCTTTCTTCTTTTAACTAAAAATAAAAGCCTGTGCGATACTAGATCCTAACGCTTTGAGGATTCTGAGATGCAAGCCCTTGAATTATTTAAAAATTCAATGGTATTTTCCACTAAAATTACAATTTTGGCTGGTGAACCTTCCTCTAATATCTATAAGCAAGCATACAGACATGATTACTTGCTTGATTGTGGTATCACATGGTAAAATGTATAAAAATCTTTAATGAAAGTTTCCTTAAGGGGGCAAGCCTGGGTTAAAGTCTCAAAAAATAGGTTTTAGTATAATTAGTCAGGTAATTATTTTTTTAAATCTATATAGGAAAACAACTTTATATTTCAAAAATATACATAAAGAACAACATTTTAGCACCTTCCTGGCTCCCATATTTTGATTTATAAGTCTGTAATAACCACTGGATTGAAGCATCAATTTTTCTACAACACCTCAGGGCTCGTAGCGCTGGTCTGGAACAGTTTGACCAAATTTATCAGAGAGCGAGGAAAATCTTGTTGAAATATATTTACACTGAATAAGAGGAGCAGATGTTGAAAAAGTTGAATTCTTCCATTTAATATACATCTATGAATAATTTTTTAATAATTTTTCATATTTTTTCAGAGATTTCTTTACGTACAAATTAATTGGAGGTATATTTCCATAATCCGCTGCCCTTATTCAGTATAAATGTATATAAAGAAAAAATCCCCCGAACTGCCATTCATTTGGTCAAAGCGTTCCAGAGCAGCGCTACGTACCGTACCTGAAAATTATTAAAAAATTAATTCTGAGATAATTGACATTAAAGTTTACAAAACAGTTTTGTTATACTTATCTCCACTACTCTATCTATTATTAGTTCTGACAGAATTTACATATTAGAACCAGCAATTGAGAAGTATTTGACATGTGATACAATAGCCCTTTAAATTCAGTATTGTTGTGTTGCGTCAAATCACAACAATGTTTTCAGACAAGTTACAACTGAAAAATGAAAGAAAAAATACCACTATTAATAAATTTAGTATATACTCTTTATCTAGTGCAAATATACATGAAATACTTATTTTTTTTCATCAAATATAAGTGAAAAAGTGAATCTCAGTGAAATAACCTCAAAGTGTGTTTTGATTTGATCTCAAGTGAAACAATGATTTTATGAATATCTAAAGCAAATTACAGTGATTTAAATGTTATTTAGTGATAATTTTTTATCTAAATGAATTTATTTCAAAAACTTACTGAACTTTATGTGCACCACTTGCATATGAGTCATCATCTGTCAGCTGTAGTCGTATTTTTCTTCTTGAAGTCCTCGCCTCAATGGTCTTTACCATTGTTGTACTCAGATACTGCATTAATAACAGCCGTCTCTATCCTTTCTGAACATGCTGATGAGCAGCTGCAATATTCTTGAAGGCACTGTCTTCTTTATGTTATGCTTCCAACTGCAATTGAAACGCATTCTTCGACAAGCATGTTCATGATAACATAAAGTCTCTCTAGGACCGCAAGACCTAAACGAATAGAATATTAACACTATTCACAATTCTTTGATTCACTAAATAAGGAGAGCAGGGCTTGGATTCTGTACGAGGGTTTGAATGACTTTCTCCAGCCACTTAACGACAAGACATACCCTTCACTGTTATTTTTGAAGAGTACCCAGTCACATCAGAAAATTCTAGAGTAAGCTCTTGTTCTGCACACTTACTGCACTTAATATTTTGTAAAAGTTTTTACCACACTGGTGCATGCACGAGCAGAAATTTTCTTGTTTTGTAATCAACAGGAGGCTATTCTTTACTTGGTAGGTTAGAGTGCTCCACTTTTATTTTGGTCTTTTTCCTGAACTTTTTCCTGAAACTTTGATGAGGCAAAGCCTAAACGCCAACATCTGTTAATACATTTTTGACTCTTCAAACAGTAACCATACACCAAAACATAATAAACAGATATATGGACTTTTGTCTGCTTGATTGTTTACTGTATAGCAGGGATAGGTTACGTTTAAAACTGACTACCAAAAATATAAGTTTTCTAAATGTAAAAAATTATGTAACATACTGTACGAAACTTTCGGGCTTTTCTACAGTATTTAACATGTACACGAGGCAACTTAAAATAAAAATTTGAATTATTAAAATTTGGCTACATTTGCTAAAACAAATTGATATTGCGCCTTACTTGTAAATCGTGAATTTATTAGATTGGTAGTACACTTTATAGAGTATTACTCGTAAAAATATAAAACGGTTTCAAAAAATTACTGGTAAAGCGTCTTTGATTTTGAATTCAAAGATTATGCTGAAAATGTGTAAAATGGACAAACAAAATTAATAAATACAATTTTCGAATAATATTAAAGAAAACTTGATATAATCAAATTTATGTGTGGACATGGTTCTTTCTTAAAATGAAATTGTAGTCATTTTCAACTAGTCTAGGCGCAGGCTATGATTTCGTTGCCGATTGAGTGCCATTGCTCTACTCAAGGTTTTTATACGTATTTTTTCGTCCTGATTACGAATTTTGAGGGTAGAAGTCCTGAAAGTGGTCAGATAAATTGTTATTAACAATTTAATTGTTTAAATCGTTATATCATTAATTCTTTGATAGATATCAAAATTTTTCTTCTGCAAAATTATTGGTTTTTAATTCAGAAATATGCTCGATTTTGAATTTTTAAGAAAATTTAATTCGAAAAAAGTTATAGCAAATTTAGTGCAAAAAAGTCCTGATGTAGCTTCGCGTGGCCACTCTTTCGCTTATATTGAAGAGAAAATAATATTCTATTAAGCTACTTCATAATTATTATCTATAATGTAGTTTACATAATTATATAAACGTTTCTAATTAAAAATTTCAGTAAAAAATGTCAATTTAATTTGTTTATAAGACTTTTATCACTATTTGCACTAATTTTATCAAAATGTTTCTTTTGCAAAGTTGTTTGTTTTTCAATTACAAATACGCTAGATTTTGAATTTTTAAGAAACCTTAATTCGAAAAAAAGGTATCGCAAATTGAGCGCAAAAAAGTTCCGTTGTAGCTAAGCGCGATAATTCTTTTACTTGCTTCTGACAAAAATTTGTTAATTTTCAGCTAAACATAAAACATTATTACATTAATTTATAATTATTATCTATAGGTTAGTATAAAAAAAATTAAGGGCCACAATTTTAAACTTCAAGTAAATAATATTGATTTATTTGATGTACACGCATAAATAAAACTGACATTGATATTTTATCACACAATCTATTATTCATTTTTCAACATATTTCCACACCTCAAGTTTAATCTGAAAATTAATGTAACAAAACTAAAATATGCCAAATGCAAAATTTAAAATATTATTTATATCTTTGAATTTGAATTACTGCGTTATATGCGATGCGCGGGCGCTGCGCTCATAAATACAATGATTAAATTAATATAATTTAGGGTTTTTAATTACATATTTTTATGAAGTTTTATTAAAAAAAATGTTAGTAAAACATGTGTATTGATTTTATTAAAATATTTTAATTTCATTTAACAAATAAAATCGACATTTTTTACAGAAATTTTTCGGTTGAAGCGCTGAAATAATTATTGAAACTAAATTATAGATAATTATTATAAAGTAGCTTCATAGAATATTATTCTCTCTTCAAAATGTGAGGTTGAAAGTTGAAAAATTTTCGTTAGAACTGGAGATACAAGCGAAAGAGTGGCCGCGCTTAGCCACAACGAGACTTTTTTGTACTCAATTTGCGATACCTTTTTTTCTAATTAAGTTTCCTTAAAAATTCAAAATCTAACTAATTTATAAATGAAAAACAAACAACTTTGCAAAAGAAAAATTTTGATAAAATTAGTGCAAATAGTGAAAAAAGTCTTATAAACAAATTAAATTGACATTTTTTACTGAAATTTTTAATTAGAAACGTTTAAATAATTATGTAAACTAAATTATAGATAATAATTATGAAGTAGCTTAATAGAATATTATTTTCTCTTCAAAATGCGCGGTTGAAAGTTGAAAAATTTTCGTTAGAACCGGAGATATAAGCGAAAGAGTGGCCGCGCGAAGCTACATCAGGACTTTTCTGCACTAAATTTGCTATAACTTTTTTTCGAATTAAGTTTCTTTAAAATTCAAAATCGAGC
This sequence comes from Torymus aiolomorphi, assembly GCA_036365515.1. Classification (NCBI taxonomy): domain Eukaryota; kingdom Metazoa; phylum Arthropoda; class Insecta; order Hymenoptera; family Torymidae; genus Torymus; species Torymus aiolomorphi. Next base: position 189,258,701 of record CM070873.1, on the reverse strand, counting down.
ATATTTCTGAATTAAAAACCAACAATTTTGCAGGAGCAAAATTTTGATATCTATCAAAGAATTAATGATATAACGATTTAAACAATTACATTGTTAATAACAATTTATCTGACCACTTTCAGGACTTCTACCCTCAAAATTCGTAATCAGGACGAAAAAATACGTATAAAAACCTTGAGTAGAGCAATGGCACTCAATCGGCAACGAAATTATAGCCTGCGCCTAGACTAAACGGTACTCACACCTTAAATTAAAAATTTATCAAAATGTTAATGATTATTTTCAACATTGCAAAGAGAAACGAATGTTCATGAAAATTCAATTTTTTTCCGTTTTACATTTTTTATTCCCAATCAAAAACGAAATCGAATTTCGATAAAAGGGTTGCGGGAGCATATTTTCAAAGAAATTTTTAAACTAAAAATGCAATAAAAAAAATTTCGATTTTTTCATCATTTTAACCCCCTTAATTATTTTACATTACCTTATTTGATGACGTAAAAGCCCTTAAATTGTGTAGTTGGCGATAAAACCTTGCAATTATACCTGTAAATAAGCATTCAAACATTATTGTCACTTAAGTTATGCTTTTGTATGGTAAAATATATTATAATTTTTCACAAAAATACTATTGTTAAATTTATATTACCTTGTTTGAAGTCATACAATGCCTTATTTCCCAATATTTCTCATTTAAATTGTAATATAAGCAATTGTCACCTTGGAAGTCTTGGTCGCCTTGAAGGCATTGTATGACTTAAAACAAAATAATGTAAACTTAATAATAGTATTTTTGTGAAAAATTATAATACATTTTACCATATAGAACCAACTTAAGTGATAATAATTCTGAATGCTTATTTACAGCTATAAATGCAAGGTTTCATCGCCAAATATGTTATTTAAGGGGCTACACCAATGTGACACTTTAAAAAAATCGATTTTTTTTATCTTATTCGACAGTTTATACTTTCTAATACTTTCCGAATGGCAGCCTTCTAAATAGCAGCCGAAATATAATTTTATCTTGCAAAAATCGTTAGTTAAATCTTTAAACGCGTTTTTCTCGAAATAACATTTTTCAAATATGCTTCCATCGTAACTCAAAGAGCAATTATCATATTGACTTCAAATTTGAACTGAGTATATTGGAATATATTTAGTCCACAATGACGTAGGATATTTTTGATTGGTTGAAAATTGACGATTTGGCATTAAAAAAACGACCATTTTTTTGACCAAAAAAAACCTTTTTTTTCATAACTACACTATTTTGTTACATTTTGATATTTTTCGAAAACTCTACGTCATTGTATAGCAAATACCTTCTAGTTTAACGACAATTTTTTTTTTTTTGGTTTCAGCCACTCATTTGGCCGGAATCGTGGCAGCAGTGGAGGGACTTTTTTTAGCGCCTCTGAATGCAGCGCATAAGTCGCTTATTTTTGAATATTTTTTTATGAAAAAATTATGTAATATAGTTTAAATATAGCATAATATGTTCTCAATTTTTTAAAATATTTTATGAAGTACTTTTCTTTAAAAAAATTCCCGAAAATCACCCAAATTTTCAGCGTTCACACTGGTATAGCCCCTTAAGGGCTTTTACGTCATGAAATAAGGTAATGTAATAGTATATTGTGTGACAAGGGTGTAAAGGGCGTTTGCAAACCAAAGACGAGTATTGCAACCACACGAGGTCAAAAAAGCCACTTAGCCTTTGGTACATACCATATTTTTTGTACCGCAAGTATAGATTTTTGCGTTTTTTTCAATTTACTAAAGTGTGGCTAACGTGAATTGCTTTTAACTCAAGAACCAAGATTGTAATAAATATTGTTAGCTTTAATATTTGCTATTTTTTCAAAATATGGATGATTTTCTTAAACAATCTTGAAAACTCCATTCAAAAACGATAGCGGGCGTTTTTCGATTTTTACCGCCCGCTACGGCGAGCAGTGGGCGTTTTTCAGTTTTTACCGCCCGCTACGGCGAGCAGCTGGCGCTTTTCGATTTTTACCGCCCGCTACGGCGAGCAGCGGGCGGGAAAGAGTTTTTCCCGCCCGCTGGTCGGCAAGCGATCGCTTTCGGCTCTATTAATAGGTTCAAAAAACGTGAAAATCGTGCTTGCGGTACAAAAAATAATTAAGGTTTCTTTCACGAGAGATTTTTATATATTTTACCATGTAATACCATAGTCAAGCTAGTAATCATGTCTGTATGCTTGTTTATAGGTATTAGAGGAAGGTTCACCCGCCAAAACTGTAATTTTAGTGGAAAATACCATTCAATTTTTAAATCACACAGGCTTTCATTTTTAGGTAAAAGAAGAAAGATCCTGCGAGCTGGTGAGGATCCATGCGACGGATCTGAGATACACTCCTTGTCAGTGTAAATCTGGATTATTGTCGCTTAAAACTTTGATTGTTACGGTTGTTGCTCCGTCTGATTTAATTTTAGTTATTTAGCATTAATTAAATAAGTATTCGTAACTGACGAACGCGCGTCCGTTTGAGAGCCTGTGTTATTTATAGGCGCAATATGTTCCCTTTCTCTCACCTAATAAGGTCGCGGCTGTCAAGCGAACAACACCAGGATGTTGGGGCGATCTTTCTTTAATTATATGTCCCAGTCGGACTTTTTTCTTGAAAGCAGTCCTAAGGCCCTAAACCAGGCCCGAAAGTCTTCCGAGATCCTGACGGCTAGGCAGCGACCTCCCCGCACAAAAACTTACGTTTATTTGTATTTAAACCAATAGAAGACTGATCTGTTTGTTTATATCGCCGACTTTATATTAATTTATATTAAGAAAGTAATTTGTTCATTTATTGTAATTATGAGCACCCGTCGCTCTACGCGAGGGCCAGCGGAGCTCCTCTCCATTGTTAGTTGCGTTTTTAATTTTAATTGTGCATCGATGGGCAATCCAAGGTCACCAAGTTGTTGGAAAATATTTTATTTAATTATAAATCGCGGTCGAAAATTTTGATTTTATGTTGCCTAATGCCCGAAAACAGGGACTTATTGAAATCCATTAACTTGACGATTGTTGGGCTGCTAACCTCGTCCTCTGATCACCGATAAGGGCCTCGAGCAATAAAATAAGTTTTGTTCTGTTAATATTGTATCCATTTTGTTTATTTTTATATAAACTGGGTTGGTAATATACCGACGAATGATTTTTTTAGTGGCGCTCGCGCGGCTTCCCCACTCAGTGAAGTAGTAGGAAGGGCTAAACCATGCCCCCAGTCAGCCTGAGAGAGGTGTAGCGCTCTCTCAGCGCTCCGCTCACCATCGGATCGTTTTCGATTCCCGTCGCAGCCGCGGACCGGTCCGTCTTAGGTTAGGCCAATCAGTATTTTAGTTTGTCGCGAATACTCTGAATATTGTTATTTATTGTTAAAAGTAACTAAGTGATCAAGTGAGAAAATAAAAAGTTCCAGTTCTGTTCTTCTTATAAGAGATTTTTATATTTAATCGCGAGCACCTCCGATAAGCCTCCTCCTTGATCTCTTTACATCGCTCGAGAGCCAGATTTTTGGTTGCTCCATCGCTCTCGGTCCAAGGAGTCATCCAGAGGATTCCAAGGTCTTCGGGAAACGACAGAAGACGCCCAGAGGGTCCTTGCCATACAGCCAGCGCCCACTCGTGGGTTGGGTCTCGCAACCAGGTTGGCTCCTAATACTGTCACCGAGCATATTTCCACGCCATCCAATGAGTCAGGCATCCGCTCGGCCGACTTCCATCTACACTCCCCTAGCGACGAGAACATTGCACGGTAAGGATTCTTTGGAATCTTTCTGCCAATAGAATCATAATTAGCATTAATCTCCTCCCTTTGTAGAGCAGAACCCCAGATTTGGAAAACCATAAATTGGGAAGTAACAATACGGGAGTTTTCGAGGTTGCTGATCACGATTTTGCTACAAGACTTTCAAAAATCATAATGGCGGATCCAATATGACGGTTAAAAATTCGGAGAAAGCTTAGATTTGGTTCAAAATCATATACGGTATACAGGGGATTTCGAGGTCGCTGATCACGATCTTGCTATCATGCTTTTGAAATTCAAAATGGCGGTAAAAAATTCGAAAAAACCTTAGATTTTGTTTAAAATTTGTAAACTGGGGTTGCTGATCAAGTTTTTCTATTAGACATTCGAAACTCAAAACGGCGCATCCAATATGGCGATTGAAAATTGTAGAAGTGCTTAGAGTTGGCTAAAAATTGATTTGCAGGGGTTTCCGAGGTCGCTGATCAAGATTTTGCTATTATACTATCGAAAATCAAAATGTCTGTAATAATTTGAAAAAGGCTTTTGTTTAACTTTGATATACAGGGGTTTTCGAGGTCGCTTATCAAGGTTTTCTCTTAGACTTTCGAAATACAAAATGGCGGATCCAATATGGCAGCCAAAAATTTCCGAAGGAAGCTTAGATTTTCTTAAAATTTGTATACGGGAGTTTTTGAGGTCGCTGGTCACGATTTTGCTATCTATTTTTTGTTGTATGAATGTGGATCAGGATGGGAGTGAACTGGAAAGGTTTAAATTAGAAATCCGTTTTGTTTTGAGATAAGTTGATTTATTGAAACCGCGGTTGTCGGAAAACTATACAGTGCGAGGGCTGCTATGAATGCCGGCCGGCGCACACTGGGGCCATACGGATTTTTTGGTTCAAAACCACCTAGAGGTCGCAATTCTCAACGGAATCTCAAAATTTTTGCTTAGGAACATTCGTTATCAAACATCGAAGAGCCCTACGAAGCCTGATTTTCCAAAAAATTAACCTATAAATCTAAGGAGTCATATAATCCTATCACATCAACCAATCAATTCAATTTTTGACCTGCAAATCCCAAAAATACGATAAACCTTTAATTTGTAAGCCCTTTACTCGTGAACTCTTGACCTTTGATCCAGTAAGCCATGCACTCATAAACTCTAAACCTATAAGCCCTAACCTCAGAAGTCTTAAGGGGGTCTTATACCTAGCGGCTTCTGAGGCCAAAATCAGCTATAAAAAAGAGAAAAATGTTATTTAAACCACATACAATGTATATCCTAAAAATATACACTATTTCTGACAGAATGGCCCAAGACTTAATCTGTAGACCAATTTTATGAATCAAGGTTAAGAGAGCATGTGTCAAGGACTTATAAATTGAAGTTTTATAGCATTTTTGGGAATCACAAGTGTAAATTTTGGGGTTATAGGTTATAAATTAGGTTTATAGGTTCATATTTTCAAAATTAGGCTTCGTAGCGGTCTTTGGTATTTTGTCACAAAAGTTCCTGTTTTTGAATTTTCAAATTCGGTTGAAAATTATGACCTCTAGGTGGTTTTGAACCTTTCGGCCCCAGTGTGCAGCGAGCAAAGCACCATCGGCCGACAACATCGTAGTGGTATGGTAGACGCTTGTGGACGGCTCTAGTAGCCATACAGATGAATATAGCAATTTATATACCCTTTATACCCTTTCATTGTGCCTTTACCCTTGGTTTTAGTAAGACGAAGGTTGATAGGGCCAGCGTAATTAACACCAGAACGCCTAAATGGCGATGAAGGGTACACACGAGCCTTGGGTAACTCACCTATTAGTTGAGTAGATACTCGAGCAGCATGACATGAACAAGTATTACATAATCTAATAACCTTCTTGACTTCAGCTCGTCGCTTCACTATCCAATACTCACGTCTAACAAGGAAAGTACCCGCACTGTCAAATTCAACAAAATTCCAAACCCATATTAAAAAGTAGACCTCCATGCGAGATTCACGATACCATTTTTTTTATCGGCTGAGAAGTGCTTTATAAGGGTTAAAATCACCCCTAAAGTTTACCCCCAAGAAACGTTTTTTTGATATATCTCGGCTTCTACTGAACTTTTTTTAACGAAACAAAATGGAAAGAGTTTCTTATTAAAAAGTCAAGAAATCCGTGGTAATATGAACATTAAGGGTTGCATCCCTTATTTTTTAGAGGGTGAAATTGTGTTTTTTTAAGAATAATTTTTGTTGTGAGAATTCATAAAATAATTAAAAATAGGTCAAAACATTATTTTTGCCAACTACAATTAATAACAGTTGGTGTGTTTGGGCATTCTTCGCGAAACAACCCCTTAAGAGGTGGTAAACCACCCCTAACACAAATGAATTAGGTATATTTTTTTGGCAATTATTTTTTTCCTTAAAATGGGTTCTTGAAGTCGTTAATCGGAATCCACAGTTAGATCCACAATAAAAATTTGAAAATAGTGAATTCAATATGGCGAAAAATTTTTTAGAAATATTTTAAATTCCACGAAAAATAGTATGTAGACCCCCTAGTGAAAATTATATTATGTAAATAAGTGTATAATAATGTAACAATGTTTTGTTATGTTATTCTATTATATATTATTTTTTTATTATACACTTGTTTATCGTACGATAAACAAGTAGTTGTTTGTAAAAAAGTGTAAGAAAACGTAACAAATTGTACTTTTCTACTGGATTTCGGACGCTTTTACATTTTACCACAGTTTATACCATTTTTTAATAATTTCTTACTTTTCCTTACATTTGTCTACGTTTTATTACTTTTTAATTTGTACTCTTAATTCAAATTTTATAGGCATTCTTACACTTTCGTACATCTTTTTACATTTTATTATATATTTGTACTTTTAATTACATCTTTTTACGTTTATATACACATTTGATACACATTTTACATCGTATCACATATTTGTACACTTTTTTCAAATAGTTCATAATTATACTTTTATAATAATTTATAATTGTACTTTTATTTAAATAAAGCTATAAATAAAATATTTTCAAAGATGTAAAGAAAAAATACTAAAACGTAATAAAATGTAAATTATTATGTATTAGAAATATAATTAATATATGTTACAAAATGTAAGTTACTGTATAAAAGTTTAAATTTTTATAAATTCTTACAGATTTTTCTAACAAATACTTCCTTATAATTTCATAAAAATAAGCTACACAAGGAAATATTTAGATAACGTAAGGAATTGAAAGAAAATGTAAGAAACTTTAACAACTTGTTAAACATGCCCGAAATCCAGTATCGTATGATTTCTTACATTTTTCGACAATTTATTCCATTTTATAAGTATTTTCTTATTTTCTTTCATATTTTATAATTTCAGCTAGGAGAGATTTTCATGCTTGTTGAAATTAGGATAAGTTTTAATAAGGAACGTTTATTTATGATTTATTAATATAAATTAATATGAACAAAATTTTTAATATAATGATAATTATAGCAATTCATGGTTATTGCGCAATATACAAGATTACGTACACTTGCATTGATATGGCTTATCTCCCGATTCCTCCTCTTTTATTCATAAATAAGTGAAACATCGGTCAGTCGAAAACAAATATACGTTACTGAACGTTTTTCTACGCTCGTGTTAAATTAATATTCAATGTCAACATTATTTTATGGGTATTAATTGAAAATATAAGTGTCTGGAGGTACTTGCATCATATTTTTTAATGGCAAGTAAACATTTTACGAGTACGAAATCCTATTTGAATTGAATGATAACAACAATAATAATAGTCGTAAGTAACCATATAATTGAAATTTCTTTCTTCTACATAATTATTCAAAATATTTCTAATAGAAGGATATAATAGATATAATATTGAAAAGTTAAATAAAATGCAGCATTTTTAAATATAAAACTCGTCAAAATATACAATAAATTTTGAACAAGTGGCCGAAGTTAAGAAAGTCAAATTCAGTCAAAATCTATTATAGAATCTTTATTGTACCAATTGTAAATATTTTGATAGTGAACCTTTACTCTTAATACATGCATTGAATTATTTTATGATAGTAAAAATTATGTTTTGATTTTAATTTTTAGAATTACTGTTACATTACTGTTATTCTAATATATAAAATATGACATACTGACGATTTAATCAGTTAAGTGTAAAAAAATATTCATACGAGTGAATAGAAGTAGTACTTTATTTATAATAATAACGTTTAGCAACTATTTAGTGCTAACAAAATAGTGTATCTTGTAGACAAAACATTTTCAAACAATAAAAAGTTTTGGATGTCTGAATACTTTTTACACTTACTGTACATTCATACTATTGTACATTCCTATACTGTTCTGGCTATAAAAAGGCTATAATAACTAAAACTTTTACAGGTTTACACTGCGACTCAACGTATCTAAAAGAAGAAAGAAAATATTTTCCATAAATATGAATTTGGTAAATGCGATGAATGTTTTATTTATTTTAAACAGTATGTTTCAAGATCAAGAAAAGAAATTACCTGTTAATGACGCTGAAAGAAATGTTGCTAATATAGTGTATAATATTATAATATCAAGTATAAATGATCGTAGTATTTACGAAGAAACGGAAGAATTTCTATATTATGATGATACCTACGAACCTTACGATGACATACCTGCAGATGATTTACATGAAGATATCGATGCAGAAGATATGATAACACCCGAAACTGAAAATCAATGTAGGACCGAATCAGAGAGTATTAATTTTGACTACAAAAAGCAAGCTGTGGAGTATTGGTTAAGTAGTAAAAACAAGTTAAAATTTGAAACAGTCCAAAATCCATTCAAAAAATTAAAAACAGCACGTCAGCTGTATAGATGGAGAGATCAAGTGGCAATAGGAGGAAGTAGGATCGATAAATTGAAAAAAATTGAGGAATATTGTTTACAAAAATTTAACGTAGCCAGATCGAATAGAATACCCATTCATGACATTGATGTAAGACGTATGGCAAAAGAAAAAGCATTAGAGTTAAATTTCAATGAATTTAAAGCTTCTAGACACTGGTGAAATGAATTTAAACGGCGATTTAATATCGTTTCTCGAAAAAGAACAAAAATTATTACTAAAAAATCTATAGATGATTCAGAAGAATGGTCAGCACAAAAACAGGAATTTCGCAATAGAGTAAAAAATGCCATCATAAAATATGATGCAAAACGTGTTTATAACTCCGACCAAAGTGGTTTTAATTACGAAATACACAGTGGTCGAACCCTAAATTTTAGAGGAGATAACAGTGTATTCAGTGCATCGACAACTCATTCTTATACTATCCAACCTACTGTATCTGCTGAAGGAAAACTTCTATCACCCTTCTTTTTAGTCATGTAAGAACCAAAGGGAGAGTTTGGAACTGTAGTCAGAAAAAATTTATTTGCAGCAGAAAATGTTTATGTAATGGCATCGAAATCAGGTAAATTGACTAAAGAACATGTTGAAATTTGGGCGCAAGATGTATATTTTCCATCAACTACCATAACAAGTACCCTGTTGCTTGATTCATGGAGAGGTCACTCCCTAGATATAATTTATAAAGTAAAACCGGAACATAAAACCTTAACGATTTTACAAATTCCACAAAGAACAACAAGTGAACTTCAACCGCTTGATATTTACGGTTTTCGAATGTGGAAGAACTTCGTTCGAACATTTTCGGATATGATATTTCTAACAAATGAGGATCTCAACTTACACGATAGAAATAATATAATCAAAATGCATTCATTAGTACATAATCAATTATCAAGTCCCAGGTTTCAAAATTTATTTAAATATGCTTGGTACGCCGCCGGTTACATTGACGAAAGGCCAGAAAAAATTGAAAACCCAAAAAAATTTTGCTTCAATTCTAATTTTATTACACGCGATATTTGTGGTAAACGAGCGATTATAACATGTTCATGGTGCAAAAATCGCTATGTTTACAACATTTTTTTCATGAATATCATTATTGTAAAACATATAATCCATGATCATCAGAATAATTAGCTAGCTTGCCGTCTGCTGTTGGCTGACCCGTAGGATTTAAAATTGGTCGTTGTGCTGCTTAGAAATTGGTAGAATTGTATAAGAATTTGTATTAAAAGATAATAAATTGTAAAAATCTGTAAGAATTTATAAAAATTTAAACTTTTATACAGTAACTTACATTTTGTAACATATATTAATTATATTTCTAATACATAATAATTTACATTTTATTACGTTTTAGTATTTTTTCTTTACATCTTTGAAAATATTTTATTTATAGCTTTATTTAAATAAAAGTACAATTATAAATTATTATAAAAGTATAATTATGAACTATTTGAAAAAAGTGTACAAATATGTGATACGATGTAAAATGTGTATCAAATGTGTATATAAACGTAAAAAGATGTAATTAAAAGTACAAATATATAATAAAATGTAAAAAGATGTACGAAAGTGTAAGAATGCCTATAAAATTTGAATTAAGAGTACAAATTAAAAAGTAATAAAACGTAGACAAATGTAAGGAAAAGTAAGAAATTATTAAAAAATGGTATAAACTGTGGTAAAATGTAAAAGCGTCCGAAATCCAGTAGAAAAGTACAATTTGTTACGTTTTCTTACACTTTTTTACAAACAACTACATTATCATACACTTGTTTATCGTACGATAAACAAGTGTATGATAAAAAAACAATAAATAATAGAATAACATAACAAAACATTGTTACATTATTATACACTTATTTACATAATATAATTTTCGCTAGGGGGTCTACATACTATTTTTCGTGGAATATAAAATATTTCTAAAAAATTTTTCGCCATATTGAATTCATTATTTTCAAATTTTTATTGTGGATCTAACTATGGATTTCGATTAACGACTTCAAGAACCCATTTTAAGGAAAAAAATAATTGCCAAAAAAATATACCTAATTCATTTGTGTCAGGGGTGGTTTACCTCTTAAGGGGTTGTTTCGCGAAGAATGCCCAAACACACCAACTGTTATTTATTGTAGTTGGCAAAAATAATGTTTTGACCTATTTTTAATTATTTTATGAATTCCCACAAAAAAAATTATTCTTAAAAAAACACAATTTCACCCTCTAAAAAATAAGGGATGCAACCCTTAATGTTCATACTACCACGGATTTCTTGACTTTTTAATAAGAAACTCTTTCCATTTTGTTTCGTTAAAAAAAGTTAAGTAGAAGCCGTGATATATCAAAAAAACGTTTCTTGCGGGTAAACTTTAGGGGTGATTTTAACCCTTATAAAGCGCTTCTCAGCCGATAAAAAAATGGTTTCGTGAATCTCGCATGGAGGTCTACTTTTTAATATGGGTTTGGAATTTTTTTTTAATTTGACAGTTCGGGTACTTTCCTTGTAAGTATAGCGGCGTTAGGTGAACACCACCATGAAAAATACGCTGATGAGCATCCCAAATTATCAGTGTAGTGAAATGACAATTAGCTAGCAGAATAGAGGGTGCTTAGCATCTTCTTCTGGAAGAGGGTGAGTTAGACGACGGCCCACCCTGAGCAAATGATTTTGTATCATGGGGTTTCGTGATAAAAGAGGACTTTTCATTGAAAGTTTACCTTTCCTACTCAACTGTTGAAGTTCAAGTTTAAAGAAAGCGATTTGCACTAAATAAGTCAGACAAAGTCTGGTGTTCTCAATCTCGCTAGCACTTATCTCCTTAGAAGTTGGAGTATGATTACATAGTTGGGATTGACAGTAAGAAAGCTAACAACAGTACTTGAAGTCGCTTTACACTCAGTTTTCGCGCAGATTCTGTAGATGAATCTGAAGCAGTAAGAAGCCATTTGTAACAATTTATTAAATGACGAATATTTATTGATAAGACTCCAAATTTCTTGAGTATTCTCGTCAGAATTTGGTGTAACCTTACTAGCGACTAGAGTATGACTAGGTTGAAAATTCAGACTATTTACGGTGAAGTTGAGCTCATCATGGAACCTCGACCACGGCTCATGACTATCAGACAGCCAAGAGGGACCTTTCCACCATAAGCTATGCAGAGCTAGTTTGGAGGGCTCAATATCTCTAGATATAACATAGGCGGGGTTATCACCTGATCGCACGTAATGCCAATACACGTCAGATAACAGAGTATGAATCTCTGAGCACCTATTTGCTACAAACACGCCCCATCTAGAAGGGTGGTATTTTAATCAGAAGAGCACATCCGCAGAGTCAGACCGTAGAAGAACACTGTCAATCTTTAGAGTGAAAGATTCGATAAGCGCTTGAGTAAGGCGAGCAAGTAGCAACGCAGCTCTAAGTTCTAAGCCAGGGATACTTAGCGTTTCAAGTGGAGTTACTCGAGTCTTGGCCACTTGAAGTGTTAGATTAGAGTATCATGGTTTTGAATCAAGCGCAGATAAATTACTGCATCACATGCAAATTTAGATGTGTCAGCGAAACAGTGGATTTCAATGCGTTCATATTGATGTGTGAATCCACTCCAGCGAGAGATTTTGATGTGAGAAATAGAATGAAGATCTTGCAACCAAGTTTGCCAACGATTCGAAACATCGAAAGGAAGTTCATCATTCCAACTAATGCAAAAAGACTGCATGATGATCTTAGCGGTGATTATAATGAGAGCTAACCATCCCATGGGGTCGAATACACAAGCTATTCTAGAGGGAACAGAGCGTTTCGTAAATGGCAACTTAATTGGAACGTATCAAAACTTTGATAAAACAGTTTATTCTATCATATGTTTTACAGAGCAGTCTTTTCGTACAAAACAGTCTATATTAAATAATAAGTCAAGGATGACGAAAACGTGTGTTCTATGCAAGAAGCAGCCCATTCCTGGTGACAAAACCATACTTTTTCCGGGTGAGTATCAAAAAAGCGAACGTTCACTTTGAATTGGCAGCAAAGTATCTAATTTTGCGAGCTCGAGCTCCGTTATTTCCATGTAACTTTTTCAACTCAGATGTGTGATTAGAATATGCGAATCGTCGAATGCTAAGAAAGAATAAATGGAATACGATCGAAATAGTTACATTCGAATCTTTATTGTTTGGATAGTAAAAAGAACGGATATTTTTTATGACGACGATCATATAATCGAAAGTGCAAACTATCCATTCAAAAGATGTAGAATGTTCAAAGCGTCCAAAATTAAAAATTTGTATTTTTTTAATTGATAGTGCACGATACTCGTCGTTAATAATGAATTTAACGATATTACTAGCTGAAAATTATTTTAATTATGTTAAAAAATACACATTTTAATTTTCGATGTTTAGAACATTCTACATCTTTTGGATGGATGGTTTGCCCTTTCGATTATATGAACGTTGTCATAAAAAATATTCGTTCTTTTTACCTTCTTTTTACCATCCAAACAATGAAGATTTAAATGTAACTATTTCGATCATAGTCCATTTATTCTTTCTTAGCATTTGACGATTCGCACATTCTAATTACACGTCTGAATTGAAAAAGTCACATGGAAATAACGGAGCTCGAGCTCGCAAAATTAGATACTTTGCTGCAAATTCCAAGTGTTCGTTCATTTTTTTAATACCCACCCCCTTTCCCCGTTCATTTATACTCTACACTCTATATGGATGTAGGTTTGACTGTCACACAGAAGTGTGACCGGTCAGGGTCAATTGTCAGTCAAAATTTTTTTTGTCAGGTGAGGGTAATGACGGTCAATTGACTGGTCAATTGACCGGTCAATTGTCCAGCTCACATCACTGACCAGAAAGCACATTATCTCAATAGATTTCTGATCGGACAGCTTTTACCATAGTCTTCGGCTAATTTCAATAGCGTGCGCATGCCTAGAAAAAGCGAACAGGCAAAACAATACGTCACTGTATTCAATCGATAAATTTGAATGGTTTCGCTCTTGTTAAAACACCATAAAATCGACTGAAAGGGTTGATCAAATTGTTCGACACCAATTTGTAGGAACATTTTCTCGCTGGGCACAGATCAAAGCGACGGGATTTTGCAGGATTTGGTTCCATGTATAGAAGATCGTCACTGAAACCCCTGATATAGTTTTACTCGAACCATTAAACACAGTACGTAATGATATGGTAAGAAGACCTGAGAGTTGTTAGACAATGAATCAGAATTCGAAGAGAGGGACATCTGACCAAAGTCAATGTATTCTTTTATGAATTCAGTATAAGCAATTCTTAATTTTTTGTCCTTAGCGAAATTTGCCTCGAGGCAATTAAGTGCGCATAATGCGGCAGAATGAGAGTTTTCAAGATGAGCAGAGCTCATATTTTCTCGATTTTTCCATGAAAGACTGACTGTATATCGACCTAATTCATCTTGTCGAGTGGTTTTTTGGTAAAAATCCTCGCATGATTATTCATCAGGCGAGTAAGATTTCTTGTCAACAGTTATTTCGTCCGCCCTCCAAAAATCTTGTACAAGCACCAAGAGTTTGGCTTGATGTTCACATTCATTTGATCAATGCTGAGATAAAGAATATGGCCCGCTTTCTGGGGTTGACGAGGAGAAACTGACTGTTAAGAGCCAACTAAATTTAGAACTTAGTGCTATCGGCGAAGACTTTGACCCTTAATGATTTGGCTTTCAATGATTTGCTAACACTGAGAAGAATACCGATGCGAGAGGGTTCGAAATACATGGGATCTGCTAGATGCGGCCCTCTTAAGTATTCGAAATTAGAAATACCACCTACAGTGGGATCCTTATATGAAGATAATTTTGGCAAGACAATGGTATCGACTTCCAACGAATAAGTCGAATTGAAATGAGGTTGTATAGAAAGACAAGCTACCTTAGAAGACACGGCAGCTGTCTTTTCTCCTGTACCTTGAATATGAGTGTGACTGGTTCTACAATTTAGTAACAATTGATTACACAATGCTTGTTCAATAAGAGATATTTGAGAACCAGGATCAATCAACGCGTGCATTTGAATTTTGGTTCCATTTCGACCAATGGCGTTGATCCTGGCGGTAGCCAAAAGTACGCCTGCACGTTTGATACTAACACAAGTATTTAGAGAGGCTGCTTGATGCGCAGGTTGAATGTCATTAGAAACGACAAGATTGCCACAGTTAGGGCTTGAAGAGTTTGACACTGACGCAGTCTGATCAGACGTTGTCGAATTATTCGGCTGATTAGACGAATAGCCATCAATGTGCACTAGATTGTAATGCTTAGCTTTGCAAAGAAAGCATGGATACGAGGAAGTACTATTTTTTATGTGGTGCTTTCCTAAACAGTTAAAACAAAGATTAGACGAGATAGGGATCTCTTTCCGCTCGGTAATCGTCTTATTGAGAAATTGTTGACATTGATTTATCTAATGCGGTTCATTACATTGCAAACATTTCCTTTTCTGATCATTTTTCGCTCTTTGAGGCGATACTTTATAAGAATAAGCCGTTTGAGCATTGTCATGTTTTGGTATTCGAGATTTTGAATTGGTAGATTGAGTTTTAGGGAAGAAGATTTAGCACCGGCTTCAATGGCCTCTAGAGTGAGGGTTTGACTTCGAAGATAAGCTTGAAGTTGTTCCATTGTGGGTGGGTCAACACTATCACCTAGGTGTCTTTCCCATTCTTTATGTGTATTTAAATCAAGCCGATTTAGCTTAAAGTGAACGATTAAATCACTAGCTAACGAATTAGCTCTATCAAGAGCGGTAAGACTAGCGATGGAATTGAAAATTTCCCTATAAATACGCTTGATTTCAGATGAGATATCTGATTTCATGGATTTGACTGAGACGATTTCTGAATTGCGAGAGCTAACAATACATTTTTTTCTCGTAATATTCGATTAAAGCTGTCCATGCTCGTTCATAATTATCACCCGAAATGTGAAGAGATTTTATTTTATCAAAGTCATCACATGTAAGATGAGTGCGAAAGTAATACAACTTCATGACGGACGATAAGCCCTCGCGACGATGCAAAACTTAGCGAAAAATATCCCTAAAATTTTCCCAATCAGAGAATCTGCTTGAATATTTTGGTAAATCTATTTTACGTAGAGATTGAAAAGAAACGTTAGTAGATTGAGCAGGGCTTGGTAGAACTGGCGCAGCATTCGAGTTGGAAGAGCCTTGAGTAGTATCTCTTGTTCTAACAGATTTTAAAAAATCAAGAAAATCTCCTCTGTGGTCATAAAAGCTATCCTCAACCAGATCACAGAGTTTAGTTGTAAAATAGACATGATTTTGATCAAGATCCTTAATGAGCAGGATTTTCTCATGATTTAGAGAAGAAAAATAGTATAATTTCTTCCAAGTCCGGTTAGGCGTGATTCTGCATAACCTTACGTCATGTTCTCTCTACCCTTAGATTTGAAATTTTGAAAAAAAATTGCAATTTTAGTTTGGAACGATAGCTGCTTAACATGAAACTCCTCCATTTTACGATCAAAGTAATTAGATTAGCAACTAACTTGACTATTTATCCTGGGTATTGCGTTAACTACTTTTGCACGCTCGAGAGCAGAGCAAGAAATAGTGAGAGTTATTAAAGTTAAGCCTTAAACTAGGTTATAATACTTATGCTAAAGTGAACGCAAAGATGCAATATTGAATACTGCTGCAATTGCTCCACCGCTGAGTCAGTAGATGATGATCCACAACGTTGACTGTACGGTAACAAGACCCCAACTGGCAGTAAATTCAGCTATCCCTGTAGCATAGTTAGCTGTTGAATCAGGAATGCATCCAAATGCGAGCCAGCAATCGAGGTTGCAGTCAAGATGGAGTATCAGCAAGCAGTAGGCAAGTTGTAATCCGCAGTTGAGAGCAACAGAGCCTCGTGTTGGGTGCAGTTGACATTCAATGAAACTGCAAGGTCAAGTAACATAAGTATTTGGTAAGTCAACAAAATTGCATTCAAGTTCCACCAGATTAATTTCAAAGACTGAAGTTCAAGCTCCAAACACAATTTCAATTAAATAAAACTTAAACTCAAACTTAAATTAAATAGTTTTAATTTCAACCAAATGTACTCAAGTTTTATTTAAGTAATCTTAATCTTATTAAATAGATATTATTAAATTCTCATTAAATAGAATGAAGAGACTAGGGTGACTAGACGACAAGTCGCAAGATTAACTAATCCAATAAAATTGGAACGATACATGTGTCCAGCTAATCAGGCGATGTATCCGAGCACTAACCTAGCACGTCGCTGGTGGGCTCGAACGGCAGCGTCGACAGCGAAGCAGATGGACTCGTCCGAGGACAGCTTCGTTCCTTTGGTGAGCCCTCTGGCAAATGATAATGGACTCGTCCGCCTTCAATTATGCTTAGTGACGTAGGCGGCTTCCTGGATGTCACACGTCCCGGTGGTCGTCTTCTTGAAGATGTCTCCTTTTCCCTCGTTGAATGCTCGCTATATGCACGGCGAGAGCCTCGCACCTTGATACTGTAGCGAGCGATCTCTACGCGGGTAGTCCGTGAATGAGCTAGTGTGGACCCCGTACGTGTAGGCTCCACGTGGGTGATTCTTGTATTGAATGGCGTAGACCCCGTAGCGACTAGGCTCGACACGGGTAATCATTGTATTAAATGGCGAGGATCCCGTTTCGACTCGTTGCACTAAAAGGCTAGCTTTACAACGCATGCTCTTCTACAGAATTTGCCACTTGTTGCTCTTGCCTACAACAAGATGGCTGACAATAGTTGGTTTTAATGCAGACTCTTGTGATTAACACAGCTGACAGCTGGTTAAGCAGTGCGTGCTCCTTTTATGACGACTTGGAGTTGGTAGACACGCACACTCCAAAGGCATTTTTAGAGATGGGAAATATAGCGCTTAGATATGCTATTTCTCCTAGGAAGCCTTAGATTTGGCTTCCGAGTGCACGCGATGGCGAGACTGGAGAGATAGTAACGAACGCACGTAGTCGGCAAACGGTTGCATGCGACTTTATCGGCACTCACGACCACGAGAACTTTGATGTGTACCTGTTAGTGAGCGCGAAGTCTATCTCTACACCACTCGAAAGTAGACATAGAAGATAGGAGAAAGTTTCTTCCTTTGTGTCCTCATAGCGATGTTGGCGTCTTCTTCTCCCCACAGTCCGGCTCGAAGGACCAAATGTTTTTTGTTGTATAAACATGGATCAGGATAGGAGTGAATTTGAAAGGTTCAATTAGAAATCCATTTTCTGTTGAGATAAGTTGATTTATTGAAAGTGCTGTTGCCGTAAAACTATACAGTACGAGGGCTGCTATTCGGGCGTTGCTGTCTCTTGGCTGTCGCGTGCAGAACTGAATCACGGCTGGTGCAGCAAAGCGCCGTCGGCCGATGACGTGGTAGTGGGAGGGGCGGTAGATTGACGTGTGGAGTGAGAGACGCTTTCGGCATCGAACGTTCGAGACGTTGAATTTCTAACACTATCACACTTTCAAAATTCTTAATGGCGGATCCAATATGGTGGTTAAAAATTAGAAAAAAGCTTAGGTTTTTCTCAAAATTGGAATCCAGAGGTTTCGAAGTCGCTGATAATGATTTTGCTACAAGACTTTCCAAATTCAAAATGGCACATCCAATTTGACGATTAAAAGTTTAGATTATACTGAAAATTGGTATACAGGGATATTCCAGATCGCTGATTCAGATTTGACTATTGGATTATCGAAAATCAAAATGGCAGATCCGCTATGGAGGTTAAAATTTCGGAAAAAGCTTGAATTTAGTTCACAATCGGTATACAGGGGATTTCGAGGTCGTTAATCAAGATTTCGCTATTGGACTTTCGACATTCCAAATGGCGGAACCAATATGACTGCCAAAAGTTCGAAGGAAGCTTAGATTTTGTTGAAAATTGGTATACATAGGTTTTCGAGGTCGCTGATCACGATATTGCTATCTGACTTTCGAAATTCAAAATAGCGGTAAAAAATTCGAAAAAAGCTAAGATTTTGTACAAAATTGGTATACAGGGGTTGCTGATCAAGCTTTTCTATTAGACTTTAAAATTCAAAATGGCGCATCTAATATGGTGATTGAAAGTTGTAAAAGTGCTTAAAGTTGGCTAAAAATTGGTACGCAGGGGGTTTCGAGGTCGCTGATTAAGTTTTTCTATTAGTTTTTCGAAATACCAAATGGCAGATCCAATATGGCTGACAAATTAAAAAAACAGTGATTTCTCATAATCTCAGAATAAAAACTAATAAATAAATAGAACAGGGGTGTACCCACCTAGTATATATATACTAGGAGGGTATAAATAGGGGGGTACTAGGGGGTATAGGTATACTAGAGGGTATATATAAGGGGTTAATGGCAACCATTTATATATATATATATATATATATATATATATATATATCGAAGTTTATGGCAACCAAATAAGTTTATGGTCACCGGTGTACACAAACGTCGATAATGTAGGGGTTTATGGCAACCGACCTACAGTCTAAAATCTCATGGTTTATTATTTCTTTAGTCACTTGTAATAGGGAACACTGTGCTGTAGCTACTAATATAGAGAGTTGATTGTCATAAACCTTCTCAATCGCATATGAGGCGTTTCACCTCATATGTTTATATATATATATAATTATCACTTAACCCCTTTATGGAGCCCATCCCTGTATATTAGTACCTACGCCCAGAGTTCCCGTATACAAGTGACTAAAGAAATAATCCCTCTCTGGGTATAGAAACTCTAGATCGGGCTCCATAAACGCCGTATAAGAATATTTTATGGGACCCGGGCTCCATAAAAGAAAACGGCCTCCATAAATCTGGTAAAAGAAATGTATATATATATATATATATATATATATATACATATAACTGCCCCAGCGCGGTTTTTAAGATATAAGATGTTTTGTAATTTTTGAAGGTGAATATGGAAAATTTCGAAAAAAACTGCCTATATCATTGGAATGCTGAGGAAAAAAGACGTTGAAAACGCTTATCAAACAATTTTTTTAAGTACATTTTAGTATCATAAACATGAGTTGGAAATAGCACGATTTGGCACTCGCGCGTCGATCTGGGGCAGTTGACCTGAAACGCCTCATATGCGATTGAGAAGGTTTATGACAATCAACTCTCTATATTAGTAGCTTATATATATATGACTATATATATGTGTATGTGTTCACCGCTATGTTTCAGGACTTTTCATTGGTTTACCGCTATGTTTCAGGACATTTGCATGTTTTCAGGACTGTACTGAATTAGGAATATGTTTACCGCTACTTTTCAGGACATTTTTGTATTATTCAGGACATTTAGGGTTTCTTTCACAACGTTTTTTTCCGTAAAATTTTTCCGAAATCAACGTAAAATACTGCGGAACTGGAAGGGGGCGCCGCAGGCGTCGTGGTGTTAGTCAACACCCTGAGGGATATTATTTCTTTAGTCACTTATATACTGTTTAACGTTTTATACCTACTTCTATTGCAGAAAATCTGTAGGTGTCCTGGAAGGTAGCGGTGTACTAACAAGGAGTGTATACCAGATCCGGGTACCATATTCACCCAGGGTTGTGGGATATCACTTCTTACATATAAAAATGAAAGGCTGTGCAATCCCAGACCCTAACGCATCCATGATTTTGAGTTACAAGAGATTGAATTATTTATAAATTATGTGAAATTAAGTGATTTTTTCACCTTAAATTACTCATTTGACGGCTAAACCTTACTTTTATACCTCTAAACAAACGACAAAGCATTTTTATTTTTTTAAATATCATATATTTTAACAAAACATATTATAATTTTTAACAAAAATGTCCATTGTTATTTTATATTATTTTATATTACCTTATTTCAATACATAAAATGCAATTTGTGCCAATATTCCAGGTTTAATCAGAATGAAACCAATTGCCGACTAGGAAGCATGGTTTATTGATTAAACTTATTCAATTTGAAGTCCATTGTGAAGAATATTTAATAGTTATATTCCACAATTTGTCTTTAATATCGAAAATCTCATTAGAAATAATTGATCCCATTAGAAATAATAGCTTCATGTTTTAATTTTGGCGTAACGAGCTGAAGTATCTTGCCTATCTTTGGAATCCTGGAACATTATAAAAAAAGACACAAAGTATCATTCTTTATACAATGAAACACTGTAAAAAAACAAAATTATACATATCTGATGGAGAATATTTATGAAATTCTTTTAAGCTGTCCTTTTCAAGTTAGTCATAGGCTTGAATTTGACTGATGTTTCACACACACACACACTGAAAACTTTTTTCCTTTTTGCTCGTCTTTTATCGAGAAATTACTCTATTCATTGTTAACAAATTATCTGTAAAACACAAAACAATTAATTAGTCACAAATAAAAAACGTCAACTGTCAGCGGTTACGAAATAAAGGTTTTTGTTGTCTGCTGTTATTATGTTCTGAAGGGGTAGTCTAATCGATTCAACAATCGACTATAGTCGATGAAAGAATCGATAGTGTACAGTTCAATTAAAAGTGTAGAGATGGCACCACTCGAACGTCAACTGTACAGAGGGTCTGGAGATGTGGATTCCATCGTAAAGAAGGTTGGGTTACGTGTAGCAGGTTATGTGGATTATACCTCATGCTTCATCAAAACATATGATAATACGATTTGTTGACATTCTGTATGTTTTATTTTTTATTATTTTAAAGTGAAAAAAATTATTTTTGTTATTAACTTATGGGCATTTTGATGGTAATTAAGTAAGTACGTCATAATTAAAAATATTACTTACGTCGAATTAAGTAAGTACGTCATATTATTATATTTATTTTTATATTGTAAAATAATTTTTTATTTGTTGATTTAAATGTATATAAATAAATAATTCAAAAAATTTCTGCTTAGGAAATTAAAAGAAATTTGTTACATGATTAAAAATATTTAATTTCTAATATTAATCTAATTTTTACCTAATCTGCAATGTATTAAAATGTTTTTTTTAATTATTTCAAGATTATTAGAAAATTATTTAATAAATATAAAACAATTTTTAATTTAAAATATATGTATTTACAGAGAAAATATAAATTGCACCGTGGATATTAAACATTCCTGAAGAATAATTTACATTTTGAAGGATGGTACATGTCATAAAAACAATGGAAGCAGAAAGACGAACGACACCAAGAGCACTTGCTAAACTGAAGGGAGCCACATGAACATTTATTAAGTCCTTTTTCTGGAAAGCAGACTTCCTTCACATTCATAAAAACATCCCTGTCAGTGATGAGTTTCGACGCAAACCAAGAATACTGGATCATACTTTGAAATATGGGTGCCGACAGTTGATTATGGATGGGTGCATGAATTTTGACTGCATCTTCTCTGGTATTTAATTGACAATCTGTCTGTCTTAAATCTGTACAGTTTTATAATTTTTTCACAAAATACTTTATCTGCCTGTGCATGTATACATCTAGAGGTTGGCACAGTGGCGTACAATTAGGTGGAATTATCTTCAGACTACATGAAGATTCTCCATTTTCATTTTTGAAGTCCTCATGTAATGCTTTTTTGGAATGTCCACTCCAAGAATCCAAGATAAGTGTGAAGTTTTTCTTCTCAACATAAGGTTCAATAATATGTTTATTAAATAATAATACCAAATTGGATGACAATTTTTCTGATTTGGAGCATATAATGTAAGTATTTTTATATACATTAGAATACTCATTTATTTTTTTTTCTATTGTTGGGCCAAATGTTCCTGAAACCTCTTGGAGACAAATAAGGACTTTGGGGAGTAGTTTTCCGGAGGCAGTCACAGAATATTGTACTGTATAAGAGTGAGTGATCTTGTTCAAATCACCAAGATACAGTTCAACTCTTTTTTCTCCAGTGTGTTCAAGTGTTCGAAGTACATTTACCCTGTACTCACAGCCCATTTGGTCAGTATTGATGACTAAATCTAAATTAGCAGAGGATGTTACACTCCTAATTTCAGCTTGAAATTCTGCTGTAGTACGTTCAATTTCGTCAAATGATCTACGCTCTGTCTGTTTAATGTATTTGGTTACTCTTCTCTGGCTTATACGGAATTCCTTTTTAAACTGATTTAGCCAAGCAGGAGAAGCAGTAAACTCAAGTGGCACGTTTGGGAATTGCATGGCTGCCTGTAGAGACCATGTTCTGAGATCTTCTGTTTCTACGTGCTCTTTTCTTTCTCGAGTTTCTACAAATCTGTCATATACCCACTTTTTAATAGATTGCATTTGATCGTACCGCGTATCACCATTGATAATTTCTCTTTTCCATCTTGACAGTTCATCTAGTCTAGGCACGAATTTACCTCCATGGACTTTCATCGTGCTGTAACTCCAATTCGGGTGCTCTCTTTTTAAATTGACTATCTCAATCTTTTTTTCAAGCGGTACAATATCATACTTTGACTTCTTTTCTTCAGGCTCGTAGTCAGAACTTGTCTCACTTGATCTGGTTTGGGATTCTATAAAAAAGTAATATCGATTAGTATGTGCAGTATTTTTTAACATTTGCAATATTGAATTTGAACAATTTTATTATTTTTTTTTGTAAATGTGAAACTGAAGATTTTAATTACAATTGGTAAATCAATAAATTGTTTATTTCAAATAATTAATAAAATGTTCTTACCAGAAGAGGCATTATTCTCTGAAGTTGAGTCAGAAGCGTTGGTCTCACAAAGCATGTTATCTGCTTCATTAGCTTCATCCAAATCGACGAGTTCGTAACTTTTCACAAGTTTAATGTTTTCTATATGCTCAATTACTACATCAGCTAACTCTTTTCCCAAATTTTGAGCATAATCAGACAGTGTCTCACTTGGCTCACAACTAATAAAGCCTTTGGTTTTCAATATTTCAATACAAACAAAAACACTATCAGATATAAATCCTTTAAAAATTTCAAAATTAAAAATCTCGTTTTCTTCCATTTTAAAAAACTTGATCAAATATAAAAAAATTAAGAAATAGATCAACAAATATGTATAAATCGAATAAATTAAAATTAAAATCAATAGATCAAATAAATAAAATATAATTAATTTCAAATTTCTGAAAAAAATTTCTGAATAAAAATGATTCGAAAAAAGTATGTGATAAAATGATATCAATAAATAAATAAATAAATATATAATAATAAAATAATACAATATGAAAATATTAATTAGAATATATAAAAGAAAAAGAAAATATAAAATATTATAGAAAGAATAAAAGATTTATAAGGTGCCTTTGCTTTTTAATGACTACTCACTCAATGCTACAATTATTGTAAACGACTAATTAGCGAACAAAATTTAAAAAAATTCGCTTTGAGAACGATGATTTCAACCGCGTCTAACAGATGTCGCTCAAGTCAATATACATCGTTCTATAAACGGTGTTCTATACCTATATATATATATACTTCTAAAAGAGCTGTATCTGTATTATGTATACTATCGATTCTTTCATCGACTACAGTCGATTGTCAAATCGATTAGACTACCCCTTCAGAACATAATAACAGCAGACAACAAAAACCTTTATTTCTTAACCGCTGACAGTTGACGTTTTTTATTTATGACTAATTAATTGTTTTGTGTTTTACAGATAATTTGTTAACAATGGAATGGAGTCATTTCTCCATAAAAGACGAGCAAAAAGGAAAAAAGTTTTCAGTGTGTGTGTGTGAAACATCAGTCAAATTCAAGCCTATGACTAACTTGAAAAGGACAGCTTAAAAGAATTTCATAAATATTCTCCATCAGATATGTATAATTTTGTTATTTTACAGTGTTTCATTGTGTAAAGAATGATACTTTGTGTCTTTTTTTTATAATGTTCCAGGATTCCAAAGATAGGCAAGATACTTCAGCTCGTTACGCCAAAATTAAAACATGAAGCTATTATTTCTAATGGGATCAATTATTTCTAATGGGATTTTCGATATTAAAGACAAATTGTGGAAAATAAGTTTAATCAATAAACCATGCTTCCTAGTCGGCAATTGGTTTCATTCTGATTAAACCTGGAATATTGGCACAAATTGCATTTTATGTATTGAAATAAGGTAATATAAAATAATATAAAATAACAATGGACATTTTTGTTAAAAATTATAATATGTTTTATTAAAATATATGATATTTTAAAAATAAAAATGCCTTGTCGTTTGTTTACAGGTAAGGTTTAGCCGTCAAATGAGTGATTTAAGGTGAAAAAATCACTTAATTTCACTTAATTTATAAAAAATTCAATCTCTTGTAACTCAAAATCATGGATGCGTTAGGGTCTGGGATTGCACATCCTTTCATTTTTGTATGTAAGAAGTGATATCCCACAACCCTGGGTGAATATG
Source organism: Torymus aiolomorphi (assembly GCA_036365515.1). Classification (NCBI taxonomy): domain Eukaryota; kingdom Metazoa; phylum Arthropoda; class Insecta; order Hymenoptera; family Torymidae; genus Torymus; species Torymus aiolomorphi. The sequence continues at coordinate 189,233,566 of CM070873.1, read as the reverse complement.
GCAGCCGGATCTGGTTTACACTCCGTGTAAGTTATATATATATATATATATATATATATATATATATATATATATATATATATAGATATATATATATATATATATATATATATATATATATATATATATATATATATATATCATAACTATGGGAATTGGTATATTTGAAGAGATATCAACGTATAGATCGTTACTTTTGAAGAGATGTCGGCATTTTGAAGAGACTCCTCAAATTTCTCAAAGAAAGAATCGCGACTTTTGACGATAAATCTATACCCTCTTTTCCCAGAGTCGGTAACCTGAGGGTCACTATTTCTTTAGTCACATTGTCCGAACTCTGAGCGAAAGGTTCACATCTCCTTAAAAGTACCAATTTACAAACATATCATATCATATATATATATATATATATATGGGGCATTCTTTGTCAACGCGACACCCCCTCTGCCCAGAACAATTTTGATCCAAATGAGGTCTACCTAGGCTCAAATGAAAGCTCTTGACTTCTACTTTCGAACGCCGTCTGGCGATTCCGAAAATTCAAAATGGCGGATCCAATATGGCGGCTGAAAGTCTCGGAATGATGGAAAAACAAGTTTTTCTTCACTCTAATAGCGAATCTGATACGAAAATTGTTATTTCTTGCTACTAATATGAAGTTAGCGACATATTTTCTTACTACTACCGTTCAAACCGAGCGATTAAAATTATATTTCAAGGTCATTTTGAAGGTCAAAAGTTATTTTCTGTATTTTCGGACTAGCATTCCACGAAACTAGTAGAAAACTTGATTACGATCATAACTAGACTTGACCTTGGATCATTTTTCAAGGTCAGGATTTCTGTCTCTGCATAATTAATGTTTTGTTGAACGTAACCTCCTATGAGACATTTGTTCCTTTGTGCATATCGTGGGACCGGCGATCTAAAAATTTCATGTATAAAATCTTTAGAGAAGATAAAGTTCCACAATAGAACTATCAAGTAGTTTTAGCATAACCCATTCTGAACCACGTAGAGGTACTAACTCTCTCAGAACATAAAAAAATTAAAAAAAAGGAGGATAAAAAATAGAAAAACTTGAATATTATAAAAAAAATTCAGTATATTTTCCCATTGAAAATTAAAGTAGAACAGATACAGACTTAGCAGCATTCGAGTACCTTTTCATGATAACTTTTCCGTCACTTGATAATTGAAAAGAATGATGTTTAAGAATCTGTGGGACAGGTAATGCATCTTGAAACCTACGATTGAGTTTCCTTTTGAATTTATCATGTTCAGTCTGCGTAAAATAAAAAATCCTTATATTTTCAAAATGATTTTTAGCCCACTTCACAAGAGATGTGTGCGTCAGAATAGCATCTTTCGGTTTCGCCTTCAAGCTAGCTCTATAAGCTTCTCTTTTAAATATTGCACCAAGACCATCATAACAGCTTTTACCATGAGCAGTGGCGCAAAAATGCCACTCTGCCTCAATACCAAAATCCTTCTCATGATGAAGAAGATTTGCTATCTGAAAGCGGTTCTTGAAATGCTGTTTTGCTCCATCTGTCACGTAAATAATCTTTTTAAGTTTTTTTACTTTTCTTTTGATTTCTGGAATCAATAAATTCTGAATAGTATAGACAGAAGAAGTGTCATGCTTCAAACTATTCGACAAGAATACAGAACTTTCATGCTTCAGCTCTGAATCTTCTTTATAATAGTAAATAGCTGGAAAAACAGTGCACTGGTCATTATTAAAATGGAAGGCTTGAGATGCATCTTGAACTGCAAAAGAGTAATTCTCAGAATAGTCGAACATTACCAGAACTTCTCCATTGCCTAGATTACTTTTTGTTTGAGCAATGAAATTGCCTTGTTCTTTGGCAATATATGAGTGGGGTTTGAGTATCGCCAATTTGGCATATAATTCATCAACAAATTCTTCAACTGGTAGAGTTAAATTCTGCAAAGTTGATCTATCCGTTCCTGACCACGCACAGTACTCAATTTGTGAGATATGTGCCCCATCCAATATTTCAAGTAAACGAGACGTAAGATTTTCAGAACCAGGGCACTTCGAACATTCATCCAAGTGACAGTCAGGTGTAGGATTCTTACACATAATTTGCTGTAAACAATCTTTATAACTACAAATGGATTCTTCTTGATTTTTCGTGAGCTTCTGAATATCGATTGCATCCAACATCAATTTACAATTTTGATGAATGGTGCAAACGCAGACGCTATGCGTTCCTCTAGCACCAGCAAGAACACAATGTTTTGGTCGTAATTTCGCGAAAGTACTGAATCCTACTTGCACTGTTGGTTCTGCTATCTTGAATAATTCGTAAAGTTCTCGTAAATCGAAATATAAAAGACGTTTTTGCACCTGAGTCCGCTTTCCATCAATAATAACAGAGACAGTATCTTTTCGACCCGGCATCATCCGACTGTGCAGATCGTTATAATAACATTCAACAATGACTTCTATTACTGCCTTTAACAAAGTTTTACCATGTTTAGCCGTTGTTGTAGCTAAAATACCTCCATCGGCTTTGAGTTTTTTCGACTTTCTTACTAAATGTCTTGATGTATTGAATTCACGGGAAATTCGACTAATATTCCAAGTTGATGGAGCGATTGTAAGTATAGTTAGTTTCAAAGGGTCATTAACTGCTAATCTAGAAAACTTTTCTTTTAATTCTGAAAACATGTCTTCCAATTCGATTTCTCTAGCTGATCGTGTAGCTTCTTGAACAGATTTATCAATACCAATGTTTTCTGATGTCGTCTCTATATCCATGTTTTCATATTCGTTGTTGCCTTCGTTATCTCTTGTACCAATAGATGAAATGGGAGATCTACATAACTTTCTACACTTACTACAAATTTTTGAATTATCTGGCAAATCTGGAAATCTTCGTTTTAAGTTGTTCGACAACAAGCGAAAATCATTACCTATGTGACCCTTACCATTAAGAGGGTTGATGCAACGATCGGACCGTGCTACTGTAGACATATTCAATCCATCTAAGTAAGTGATAATACTCGAATATAATAACGTAGGACTGTTAGAACAGGTGCTGTGAAAAATGTCTTCGAATTAATTTGAATCCTCTCGAAAATCGATGGGAACTATATGTACGAAACGTTTAGGAAAGATAATGCACGAAGTATAGAACCACAGATACACCAAAGAGTTAGAGTAACAGCCGCACTAAACTTTTAGAGAAGCATCGGTACTTAAAGAGTTTCGAAAGAGGAATAAAAAAAGTTAGAGAGATTTTAGAAATGTTCTATTGTAAAGTTTAATTACAGGGTTATCAAAAAGAATGGGACCCCCGTATTTTCCCAGAAACGATATTTTTTGAAAAAGCTAAGGTCATACCGTAAGTAATTTTCAACGAGGATTTGTCTGGTCTGATGACCTTGAATCTGACCTCGTCGTTGACCTTCAAAGTCAATTCAAAAATTGCAACATTCAAAAATTTTGCAATTTTTGATCGCATTGTATTCGTGTATAGTCACGCAGTATTACACCAACTATAGCATCCATGGCGTCACGTCGGTTTTTTTCTCTCAGTGCGTATACTGCACGATTTTTGTGCAGGAGGAGCACCAAATAAAAAAAGCAGTAGCAGCACAAATGTGTTGTACCATTGCCACACTTTTTAGTACTTCTTCTGCCCTAAACTTTTGTACTCCTGAAGAACGATGAAATAGATTAAATGCGGAACAATTTTAGTGCAACATTTGCTCTAAAATGGGAGAGTAAAGGACTTAATGTTTAGTTACGAAACAATTCTTGCATTTGGTACTGATACTCGACGCTAACGTGTTTCTTCTTCACCAAACTTTTTTCAGTGATTCTGAAATGTTTCAAAGTGTGGATATAACCACAGTTTTTCTGTTACTGTTCCGAATTAGAACCGATTGATAGCATGTATTGAAGAAGTATAACTGCGAAAGAATCGGTTTATTAAAATTAGAAGTCACCATGAAAATGACCTTGAAAAATGATCCAAGGTCAAGTCTAGTTATGATCTTAATCAAGTTTTCTACTAGTTTCGCGAAATACTAGTCCGAAAATCCAGAAAATAACTTTTGACCTTCAAAATGACCTTGAAATATAATTTTAACCGCTCGCTTTGAACGGTAGTAGTAAGAAAATATGTCGCAAACTTCATATTAGTGGCAAGAAATAACAATTTTCGTATCAGATTCACTATTAGAGTGAAGAAAAACTTGTTTTTCCATCATTCCGAGACTTTCAGCCGCCATATTGGATCCGCCATTTTGAATTTTCGGAATCGCCGGACGGCGTTCGAAAGTAGAAGTCAAGAGCTTTCATTTGAGCCCAGGTAGACCCCATTTGGATCAAAATTGTTCTGGGCAGAGGGAGTGTCGCGTTGACAGAGAATGCCGCATATATATATATATATATATATATATATATATATATATATATATATATATATATATATATATATATATATATTTATCCATATATATACATATATATACATGTAGGAAGTGCTGAGGTGAGGTGAATGATATAGACACTACTTCTTACTGAAGTCTTTATTCTCTCTCTCTCTCTCTCTCTCTCTCTCTCTCTCTCTCTCTCTCTCTCTCTCTGGCGTGGTCCGACTGGAACAGTGGTCGGAGCGGAACTGAGCGGCGACTTCGGCGGCGCTCGCTCGCAGCATGCGCTGCTCTCTCTCTCTCTCTTAACACTATCTAGTGCGGCCACCTATCGGTGGGGGCCTATAGTACTCCACCCGAAAGGAGAAAAAATGAGTATCAATTTTTTTAACAGGTGCGAAGTAGTGCTTGATTGATGAGAGGGATTACAAGAGTGCGTGTGGTGAGAGTGCAGTCAGTGCGCAAAGAGCTATAAAATTATTTACATTTAGTGACGAAGTTGAATGTCATTTTTGAGAGATGAGCGTGGCTTAAGATCTAGAATCACAGAATAATGATTATACAAGTGTTTTCTTGTAATAGGAACAATGACAATTGTTTGTTCGGATTTGACTCCATAAGGCTAAAGTATCGTCTTTGGTTGCGCAACTTAGTGAGAATAATATAATGTTGTGATCTGTGAGATCGGGAGTAACGAGCAAGTTACTCGTGATTGACTTAAGCTTCACAGAACGTATTTACAAGAAGATTTACAGCAAGTCACGTAGTGCGATAAATTAAACTAACGTAGGTTTGGTCTCTGCACCCCCTCGCAAGATGAGCAATTATGTCTGCTCGAAAGAGTCTACTCAGTCTTTTTTGTTCCGTTTAAGAATATTGGGAACGAACTTTACGCGCTTAGGTTTGGGTAGAGGAGGAATGGGCTGGGTTGGATGTCCGTTGGCGGGAGGGGTGAGAGGTGAGGGTGGCTCGTCCGCTGCTGGAAGCTGTGGAGGCTTGAGAATGCCTGCAGGTTTAGGCGTGGTGCGCACTGTGATTGGAGATGGAGGGGTGATCGGTTCAGGAGTGATATCCTTAGCGTCGTCCGGGTCCCCCTGGAGGATGAACGCAGGCTTCAAGCGTTCGATGCTTACGGTCCTGTTTCTGCCATTCACGTCTATGTCGAAGATGTGATTGTCGCTGTTGCGCGAAATTACCCTATGCGGGCCAGTGTAAGGCCGTGTCAGAGCTGATCTGATTGGCTTTTCCTGCAACCAGACGTGAGTACAGGTGTCTAAACCTTGGTGAAGAAATGGTTTGATAGCTGATTTGTGACTAACCGGAACAGGTCGCAGGTGACGCATGAATTCGCGGAATTCGTTATGAAACGTGCGAACGTTCGGTTCTTCAGCTGTGAAAGGTGAGAAATCGCCAGGGATTCTCATTGGCTTGCCGAAAACTAAGTCAGCCGGGCTGGCATCTGTATCCAAACGGATGCGCGTGCGTAACCCCAACATGACTGTGGGTAGTAGAGAGACCCACTCCTGATTGTTGCCGTGGCATGTGAGGGCTGTTTTGATGTACGTGTGAAGGCGTTCTACCATGCCGTTAGATGCAGGGTGGTAGGACGTGGTCCTGACTCTGTTGATTCCTAGAATCGATCAAAGTTCGGAGAACAATCTGGATTCGAATTGGGCGCCTTGATTAGTGGTGATCGTCGTTGGTGCACCGTAGCGGCAGATCCAGTTGTTGTAGAAAGCACGAGCTACTGTAGGTGCTGTGGTGTCAGAGATTGGGATTGCCTCAGGCCATCTGGAGTAACGATCGATGATGGTGAGGACGTGAGTGTAACCTGGGCTGTTGGCAACAGGTCCAACGAGGTCCAAGTGTAGGTGATCAAATCTAGCATCTGCAGTGACAAAATGCTTGGGCAAAATTTGTTGTGTCTTGTCACTTTGGATTGTTGACAAGCAGCACATCTTTTGCACCAAGAAGCAATATCACGGCTCATGTTTGGCCAAACGTATTGTTGGTGAATGAGGCGAGTTGTGACCTTTGCTCCAGGATGTGAAGGTGAGTGATAGCTGTCGAAAACTATTCTTTGTAGTTTTTGTGGCACGTACGGCCGTATAGAGTCTTCAAAGAAATCGCAGTAGAACGGTGTGTGATCGGAGCCCCACGTGAGCTTACGAAGCTTGAGGGGGTGATCCGGGGTGTTCAGGATTTCTTTGAGTTGCTCGTCGTTTGCTTGTTCCTGACTGAGTTGCGTTGGGTCGAAGAACGTCGGAAGTCTAAAGGCGTTTATGTTTGCAAGAATCTTCCTGACCTGAGGGTCTGCTAGCAGCTTGGAATCGCTCCAGTCGATAAGTGTAGGGTAAGTGAAAGTGTTGATTCTGGATAGAGCATCCGCAACATCATTCTCTTCACCTGGAATGTAACAAATCTCCGTGTTGAACTGGGCGATGTAGGATAGCCTTCGTGAGCGAATGGCAGGCATCTTGTCCGAATTTTGCTGTAGCGCATAAACTAGCGGCTTATGGTCTGTGTAGATCTTGAATTCCGCACCTACTAGGTAGTAGTGGAAGTGACGAATTGCCTCATAGATGGCTGTGAGCTCTCTGTCGTATGTGGAATACTTCTTCTGTGCAGGCGTAAAGAGCGAGAAGAATCCCAGTGGTTGCCAAACGTTGCCGGCGCGTTGCTCAAGGGCTGCTCCCATTTTATCGTCTGAGGCGTCTGTTTTGAGGCGTAACTCCCCATTTTTATTGGGGAAGGCAAAGAACGTGAGATTGGCAATGTCATCCTTGCACTTCTGAAAAGCCGCCTTGGCTTCTTCGGTCCAGGGGACTGGACGCTTGTCCTTCTTCTTGGCGCCTCTTAGAAATTCGTTGAGCGAGCGCTGTGTGTCAGCTGCGTTAGCTAGCAGACGCCTGTAGCTATTTACAAGGCCTAAGAATCTGCGTAGATCTTGTATGGTCTGTGGTGGAGGAAATTCTTGCATTACCTTGACCTTCTCTGGGTTTGGTTTGAAACCATTTGGCGTAATGAGATGACGCAGAAAGACCAGTTCTGCGACGCCGAACCTGCATTTCTCCATGTTGACTTGCAGCTCGCACTCATTGAGACGTGACAGCACTAAGTCTAGGTGCTGCTTGTGTTCTTTTTCGGAGGTGGAGGCGATCAGTATATCGTCTAAGTAGACGAACACAAAATCTAAGTCGCCTAGTGCTGAGTTAATGTATCGTTGGAATGTCTGTGAAGCATTGCGAAATCCGAACGTCATGACTGGGAATTCGTAGAGCCCGAAGGGCGTGATGACCGCCGTCTTGGGTACGTCCTCTGGTGCTATTGGTATTTGGTGATAGGCCTAACGTAAGTCCAGGGCTGAGAAGATGCACTTGCCGTGGAGCAAGGTCATGCAGTCGTGCATGTGTGGAATTGGGTAGCGGTCTGGGACTGTAACCGTGTTTAATTTGCGATAGTCCCCGCAAGGGCGCCAGTCGCCATTCTTCTTAGGTTCCATATGTAATGGGCTGGCCCAGGGGCTGTTTGAGGGGCGACAGATGCCCAATTGGCACCATTTTCTGAATTCAGCTTTTGCTGCTTTGAGTTTGGCAGGTGAGAGGCGGCGAGCGCTCTGTGAGACTGGTGGTCCTGTCGTTAATATGTGGTGAAATACCTCCCGCTTCTTGACAACCCGGAACTGAGCTGGTCCGAAAACGCTGGGGTATTTGTTAATGATGCTTGCATATTTGTGGTGCGGGGCCAAAAACGAGATTCGAAAGGATCGCACTGCTTTGACGAACGCACGTGCATATGTGAATTGGTTACCATCTATCAATCTCTTAAGCTTGAGATCGGGTAAGAGGTGGTACTGAGTGAGGAGGTCTGCTCCGATGATGGAGTGGGGAACGTCCGCTACGGTAAAGTTCCATTTGAGCCTGTAGGGTAGGCCTACGTCTATTTGGAGGCGTGCGACGCCAAAGACATCTATTGTGGATCCGTTAACGGCGTATAATTTGACTTCAGCTGGGCCTCCTCGCCAGCCTTTGGGTTTCGGGATGACCGAGATGTCGGCACCCGTATCGATTAAGAAAACTTCGTTGGAGAGCTTTTCTTTAACGTGGAGACGTGCGGTAATCCCAGACCGACTGTCAGTCTCCACGACAGCAGGTTGATCTAGTTTTCCTGGTTGGCGGGGGTTTCAGGGTTTCTAACCTTGTAATCTTGGCCGGATCCGCGTTTCCAGCTGCACGGGAGGACGCAGTTGCGTGCTTCTGTACCAAATTTGAAGTGGTACCGGCAAAGCCACTTCTTGTCGTTGCGCGAGCCAGACGGTGATCTAGCCGGCGAAGAATTGGGCTTATCTCTGGAATTGGGGTGTGAGCGTCTTCCCTGCCTGGAGTCCTTGTGCGGGTCACGAATAGCCGCTAAGATTTGGGTACCGATATCTTCTGAGATCGCAGGGGGAGAGTTGGGTGTCTCCAGAGCGTTAATGTTGTGCGATTGCTGAAGGACGTCGTGGGCCATGTCTGCACTTTTGAGAAGTTCTGTTTCTTCTTTGTAATTCATGACCATGATCTGGATTTGCGCTGGAAGACGAGAACGCCACAAAGAGATGACAGTATCTCTTGGCACACGACCTTGAGCCAGGCTTAACATCTCAGCCAGAAAGTCAGATGGTCGTTTAGAACCGATTTCTAGTCCTTTGCAAAGCCTGTCTAGCTGTTTCTCTGGAGTCTCCGCGTATCTTTCTGTAAGGATTTTCTTGATCGAGACGTATTTCTGACCTCTGACGAGAGTGTTAAGTTTGTGTTGCAGGTCGTTGTGAATATCTTGAGTGAGATGTCTGCCTACAAAGTTGAATTTGGCTTCGTCATCGGTGACGATGTGTGCCAGAAATAGGTCTTCTAATTGTTTGAACCAACCTTGTGGATCGTGTTTATAGAAATTCCAAAACTGTAGATGTTTGGTGCTTGCGAATGCTGAAGGGTTATGTGATTGAGTGTTGAGATTTAGGTTGGGTTGTGTGAGAGGAGAAGGGATTGGTCCCAGAGGGTGTGTATGGGTACATCCGGTCGAGAAGATGGGACCCGGTGGCATTGAAGCTGTGGTAGCTGGAGTAGCAGTGAGGCATCGTTCGATGAGCTTCGCGAGCCCCTCCAATTTGCGGCCCATTATCCCTTCCATTCGTTCGTCCACGGACTTCATTAGATTCCCGATATCATCTGCCGTGACGAAGTCACTGGTGCGTTGCGAGTGAATATCCCTGTTCGCAGGGAGCTGCTTGCGGAGGGCACCGGTTATTGGATTGGCGAGTGATTGTGAGAGCGAGGAGTCGCTGGTAGCAGCCTTGTCCTCAGTGCGGGGGGGTTGATTGAATTCAAAGCTGAACCGCCTCTGTCCTGCTGTTGTATCACTGGCAATGGGTAAACCAAAGATGAACATCGAGGACGTGTTTGGCGTCGTTGGCTGGATCTCAGAAGTTGGAGTGAGGGGTGCTTCGGCCCTTGTGTTGGAGGTGAGGCTTGTGTAAACATGGCGCCACTCGGCGGGGGAACTTGATTAGGTGCCTCTCGGTCAGCTGAATTACTTTTGTTAATTGGAGAATGCTGCATCATGTTTGTGGTCAAAAGAGCTCTTCTAGAGCTACGGGTAGTATGGAAGGGTAGGTTAGGATCCCGTGTGGACGAATCTAGTAGCGCTTTTAGTTCGCATTTGCTCATTTATGAGGAAATGTAGAAATCCGTGGAATGAGGTTGATACGGTGCCTAAAATTGCCTTACGCCGCTGCGTATTACAAACTCCTAGATAGTGCTCGCAGGCACATACAATAATTTAATAAACTAAACCTAAGCTAAAGCTTAAAACTAAATCACGTGTTTTTGGTTATTTCGTCGTGGCGCGGACGAAGGCAATGCTTGATTGCAAGGAGAGTGCTGTTTCCCCTGTGTGAGTCGCTGCTCAAAGGAGAGGGAAACAACAGCTCCGCCTCGGCGACAGCATTGAAGCAAGAAAAGATTTGCGAAATAGTCTCACTAGATAATGCGTTAGTTCGCTGCGGACGCGGAAGTGCGGAACGCAAGTTTCGAGAAATACTGTAAAAGAAGTCTTTGGAAGCGACCTTGCGTGAGAGCGAGTTTGAAAATCGCGACAGTGCACGAAAGTTGAAATGGCCGCCAAGATGGCCGTCAAGTTCTTGGAACGCGTGGACGTTGCGCGCGAATTCCGAGAATTCAAGATTGCACGAGGTGCAAGTGCACCGCGATGCGCGTTATTATCTTTGTCGGTCGCACGCTAGCTTTTGCTCGCACGCGTACCTGTATGCAATGCTGAAGTCGTTGCTTGTATCGAAAGCGATGTGTCAATTGTTGCTGGGCAGCTTCGTTGCTCCACGGATGCGGCAAAAGGCGCCGGTGACGGTGGCTTCACGCAAAGCCGCACCCAGAGGTCTGCTTTGCTGCTAGTTGCAGTGACGTTGAATGCAGCGGCGATGCGATGAAAAGGCGCCGGTGACGGTGGCTTCACGCAAGAGTCCTCGCTGCTCCCCGTTGAGTTAGTAAGGAGGAGTGATTTTGATGATGGCTTGCATCGTTCAGAGAATGTCTGTGTGCGCCGGCGGGCCTGCACGCGCACGACGTAGTTCGACAAAGGTCGAATTACCCGGTATGCGCCGGCATGCCTGCACGCATACGGGAAGTGTGGCAAAAGATTGTGGCCTTTTGCGCAGTCCCCACGTTTCTCGAGAGAAGACGTGGATAACTGAAGAGAAAATCTGTGTGCGCCGGCGTACCTGCACGCACAGAGAGAGCAAGTTGGACACGAGCGGACTTGTTGCTGCCCGATGCTGTGAGAGCGAGCTTGTTAGGACACGTCGCTCTGCCGCAGCCAGAGAGGCACACTGAAGGTCACGCAGGCGAAGCTCCATGTCGGGGTCACCAATGTAGGAAGTGGTGAGGTGAGGTGAATGATATAGACACTACTTCCTACTGAAGTCTTTATTCTCTCTCTCTCTCTCTGGCGTGGTCCGAATGGAACAGTAGTCGGAGCGGAACTGAGCGGCGACTTCGGCGGCGCTCGCTCGCAGCATGCGCTGCTCTCTCTCTCTCTTAACACTATCTAGTGCCGCCACCTATCGGTGGGGGCCTACATACATATATACAGTTTCAATAGTCTGTTACTTATTTCTGAGTTTGCACTCCACTTTCATCAAGGTCTCGTTTTAAAAGTAACATTTTGTATCAAATTTTTAGCCTCTGTCGAGGGATATTAATCACGTCACAACCGCCTTAAGCATATTTTCTATGGTATTTTCTTACGTATAAATTAGAATATAATTAGCATCAATCTGGAAAAATTCTGAGCAATTCTACTTATAATTTGGAAACTTTTTCCCATTTAATGTGCTATACAAAAAGTTTCAAGTTTTTGAGTTAAAAATCATGAAAATTAAAGATTTATGAAAAAATTCAAAATTTTCAAATTTTCAATTAATTCTAACTTTTGAACGATTGAATATTTTGCTCTAAAACTCTAGGGTTGTGTTTTGGGGCTAATTTGGAACTAGTAAAAAAATTTTGAGCAATTTCAAAATTTTGACCTGTCACACACATGAAACAGGAATTATGTTGACATCGCGTGTTAATACTTATGTAAAATTAACACGTAAAAATTATGCGGACGTCCGCATAAGTACCGCAAAGTCAGCATAAGTCTCGCACCAGTTCAGAAATTGTCTGCATAAGTCACGTTCCATACAAATATATATAAGCTTGTATAACGTTAGTTCCCAGGACCCCATGTTACTGTATACCTATACGTGACTAAAGAAATAATGTCTCTTATGGGGGCCGATGTCCTCAAAACTGACGTTAAACATATGTAGATTCAGGGACTGTCCCTAAAACTAACAAATGTCCCCGAAACCAACGTTAAACATCTGGAATGTCCTGGAAACTAACATAAAATATATATATATATATATATATATATATATATATATATATATATATATATGTATATATATATATAAATATATGAAACGCTAGTTATGCAGACACTTTCCGAAATTTAAATAGACTTATGCAGACAGAGACCGACTTATGCAGACGTCAGCATAAGTAGAGGGATTATTTCTTTAGTCACGCTAGACTTGTGCAGACACTTGTATAAACGGTACTACACTTATGCAGACAGGTCACGTGGTCTTATACATTGGTGTCAGCATAAGTCGATGTTCATATGATTATATATATATATATATATATATATATATATATATATATATGTATATATATGTATATATATATATATAATATAGGAATATATATATATAAGTACGTTAATCCCTGCTTTCTGCTTTCTGGGAATTATAGACTCTTTCGCCAGAGTTCGGTCAACGTGATTAAAGAAATAATCCCTCTCTCTGGGTAGAAGGTATCAATATTGGTTACCAGAAACTACCGATTCACATACATCTTTCCTGGGGCCTCCCCGAACATTGTGGTGGTTACCAGAAAAGACGGTTGCAATATATGTGTGTGTGTGTGTGTGTGTGTGAAAATCAAGTTTCTGGGAACATGTATATGTGCAACCGTCTATTCTGGTAACCACCACAATGTTCGGGGAGGCCCCAGAAAAGATGTATGTGAATCGGTAGTTTCTGGTAACCAATATTGATACCTTCTACCCAGAGAGAGGGATTATTTCTTTAATCACGTTGACCGAACTCTGGCGAAAGAGACTATAATTCCCAGAAAGCAGAAAGCAGGGATCAACGTACTTATATATATATATATATATATATATATATTCCTATATTATATAGTTGTAAGGGCAAAAATGGGTACCTACCCCCTCCATCCACCTCCACTCACCACCACCTCCCTCCACTCCCCTCCACCCCCTCCGCCGCCCTCCACCCCTCCACTCCATTCCACCCCCCTCCACTCCCCTCCACCCACCACCACCACCCCCACCTCCCCTCCACCGCCCCACCACTTTTGAACGTTAAATTCTTTCAAATTTTACGTTATTTTGAAGGGCGTCTATCCCACCACCCACTCCACCCCCTCCACCCCCTCCAGCCCCTCCACACCACCGCCACCTACCCCTACACATACCCCTCCACCTACCCCACTACAACTAAACTCTTATAGATATGTTGCTGAAAATTGTATATAGGGGGTATCGAGATTCGCTGATTAGGAATCTGAACTCAGATTTTGAAAATTCAAAATAGCGGAACGAAAATGTCTGCCGCATATTGAAATATTACTGAATTTTGCTAAAAATTGTATATACGGGATTTCTGGATTCGATTATTACGAATCTGAACTTAGATTTTAAAAATTGAAAATGGCGGCAAAATATTTAAATAATACTGGATTTTGCTAATAATTGTATTTAGGGGATTTCTAGATTACGAATCTCAACTCAGACTTTCAGAATTCAAAATGGCGGATCGAAGATGTCGGCCACATATTGAAATAATACTGTATTTTGTTGAAAATTGTATATAAGGAGTTTTTGGAGTCGCTTATTACAAATCTGAACTCAGATTAAGAACATTCAAATTGGCGGATTCAAAGATGGTGGTCAAATATTGAAATATTATTAGATTTTGCTGAAATTTGTATTACCTTAATACGGGATTTTTGGTTTCGCTGATTAGGAATCTGAACATATATTGTGATAATTCAGACTGGTGGACGCAAGATCGCTAACAAAAATTGGAATTTTACTCGATTTTGCTGAAAATTGTATATAAGGAATATGTGGATTCGCAGATTACGAATCCCAAATTGGATTTTCAGAATTCAAAATGACTGATCGAAGATGAAGGCGAAATATTCTAACACTACTGGATTTTGCTGTAAATTGTATATAAGGGGTATCCGGATTCGCTGATTACGAATCCCAAATCAGATTTTCAGAAATCAAAATGGCTGATCGAAGATAGAGGCGAAATATCCAGAAACTACTGGAATTTGCTGAAAATTGTATATAAGGGGGGTATGTGGATTCGCTGATTACGAATCACAACTCAGATTTTCAGAATTCAAAATGGCTGATCGAAGATGGAGGCAAAATAATCAAAAACTACTGGAATTTGATGGAAATTGTATATAAGGGGTACGTGGATTCGCTGATTACGAATCATAACTCAGATTTTCAGAATTCAAAATGGCTGATCGGAGATGGAGGCAAAATAATCAAAAACTACTGGAATTTGCTGAAAATTGTATAAAAGGGATTTCTGGATTCGCTGATTACGAATCTGAACTCAGATTTTGAAAATTCAAAATGGCGGATTCGAAAATGATGGTCAAATATTGAAATATTATTGGATTTTGCTGAAAATTGTATATACGGATTTTTTGGTTTCGGTGATTACAAATCTGAACATATATTGCGAAAATTCAGACTGGTGGACCCAAGATCGCTAACAAAAATTTAAATTTTACTTGAATTTGTTAAAAATTGTTTAGAGTGGGTTTCCGGTTTCGCCAATTAGGAATCGTAACTCAGATTTTGAAAATTGAAAATAGAGGACACAAGATGGATGCCAAAAATTGAATTATTACTAGATTTTGCTGAAAATTGTATATAACCGGTATCTGGATTCGCTGATTACGAATCGCAAATCAGATGTTCAGAATTCAAAATGGCTGAACGAAGATGGAGGCGAAATATTCAAAAACTACTGGAATTTGCTGAAAATTGTATATACGGGGTATGTGGATTCGCTTATTACGAATCACAACTCAGATTTTCAGAATTCAAAATTGCTGATCGAAGATGGAGGCAAAATATTCAAAAACTACTGGAATTTGCTGAAAATTGTATATAAGGGGTATGAGGATTTGCTGATTACGAATCACAACTCAGATTTTCAGAATTCAAAATGGCTGATCGAAGATGGAGGCGAAATATTCAAATACTACTGGATTTGCTGAAAATTGTATAAAAGGGATTTCTGGATACACTGATTACGAATCTGAACTCAGATTTTCAGAATTCAAAATGGCGCATCGGAGATCGAGGCCAAATTTTGAAATATTATTGGATTTTGCTGAAAATTGTATATACCGGATTTTTGGTTTCGCTGATTATGAATTTGAACATATGTTTTGAAAATTCAGTTTGGTGGACCCAAGATGACTAACAAAAATTGAAATTTTACTGGAGTTTGCTAAAAATTGTCTACAGTGCGTTTCCGGATTCGGCAATTAGGAATCGTAACTCATATTTTGAAAATTCAAAATAGAGGACCCAAGATGGCTTCCAAAAATTGAAATATTACTAGATTTTGCTGAATATTGTATATACGGGATTTCTGAATTCAATTATAACGGATCTGAAGTAAGATTTTAAAAATTCAAAATGGCGGCAAAATATTTAAATTATATTGACTTTTGCTAAAAATTGTAAATAGGAGGTTTCTATATTCGCTGATTATGAATCTGAACTCAGATTTTCAGAATTCAAAATGCCTGATCGAAGATGGAGGCCAAATATTCAAATATTATTGGATTTTGCTGAAAATTGCATATATGCGTATCTGGATCCGCTGATTATGAATCTGAACTCAGATTTTGAAAATTCAAAATAGAAGACCCAAGATGACGGCCAAAAATTGAAATTTTACCGGAATTTCCTAAAAATTGTATATTATGGGTTTCCGGATTCGCTGATTAGGAATCTGAAATCAGATTTTGTGAATACAAAATGGCTGCTAAAAATTGAAATATTACTGGATTTTGCTGAAAATTGTATGTTGGGTATTTTGATTCACTGATTATAAATTCGAACTCAGATTTTCAGAATTCAAAATGGCGCATCGAAGATGGAGGCCAAATATTCAAATATCACTGGATTTTGCTGAAAATTGTATATAGGGAACCCATCTGGATTCGCTGATTACGAATCTGAACTCATATTTTGCCAATTCAAAATGGCTGCCAAATATTGAAATATTGCTGAATTTTACAATTGCATATGGGAAATTTCTGGATTCGCATGATGATGAATCAAAATTCAGATTATGAAACTTCAAAGTGGCATACCCAAGATGGCGGCCAAAAATTGAACTTTTCTGTTTTGCTAAAAATTGAATATACTGAATTTCTGGATTCGCTGATTACGAATATGAACTCAGATTTTAAAAACTCAAAATGGCAATAAAATAATGAAATAATATTGGATTTTGCAAAAAAATTGTATGTATGTGTTTTCCGAATTAGCTGATTACGAATCTGAACTCAGATATGGAAAATTCAAAATGGCAGAACGAAAATGTCTGCCACCTACTGAAATATTACTGAATTTTGCTGAAAATTGTATATACACGGAAAGAAGCATTCAGAGCTATAGGCCGTGAGTTATAACAGAGTAAGTGGGTCCCTTCTCTGCCACCGTGTGACGGCGCGACATTCAGGCATGTCAACGATGGTCTCTAGGCAACGCTATACGGGGTGACTACCGCAGTCGTCAGACATGCCATTCACGCTTGCCGCCGTACGCGTTAAAGCTTGAACCAACTGGTGGACCGAAGATGACTAACAAAAATTGAAATTTTACTCGAGTTTGTTAAAAATTGTATATAGTGAGTTTCCGGATTCGCTGATTAGGAATCTGAACTCAGATATTGTAAATATAAAATGGCGGCCAAAAATTGAAATATTACTGGATTTTATAATCAATAAGTTACAAATAAAATCAGAGCTGACGTAATGAACTACATATATATTCTGCATTATTTTGTTAAATATAATATACTTAGTATTTTAAAAATTAATAAATGTTAAGAATAATGTTTTTAAAAAACATTACAGAAATTTTAAATGAAAAAATGAGTGTTTCATGATATTATGTAATAGAAGATTATCCTCATTCATTATTATTAATATTTATCTCTAATAATGGGGGTTGGCGAGCAGAGCGAGCAGGCGCGGCTGCTTCGCCTTCTTCTTCGTCTGCCTCGCTCGAGCGCCGCGGCGCGCGCTATCGATCACGATACGAGCAATCGCGCGCTATTCGAATCTCGCGACGCAGTATACGTGATTCTCGCGACTTACATCGGCGCCCGTTACAATATATATATATATATATATGATATGTTTGTAAATTGATACTTTTGAGGAGATGTGAACCTTTCGTTCAGAGTTCGGACAATGTGACTAAAGAAATAATGACCCTCAGGTTACCGAATCTGGGAAAAGGGGGTATAGATTTCTCCTCAAAAGTCGCGATTCTTGCTTTGAGAAATTTGAGCAGTCTCTTCAAAATGTCGACATCTCTTCAAAAGTGCCGATCTATACGTTGATATCTCTTCAAATATACCATTTCCCATAGTTATATATATATATATATATATGTATATATATATATATATATATATATATATATATATATATATATATATATATATATATATATTTATATATAACAGTTATTTCTGGGAATTTAAAATGTATATAACTGTTATTTCTGGGACGTCCCGGAAATCCAGTTTAATACAGTTTAATACAGTTTAATACAGTTTAAAACAGTTTAAAACAGTATAAAACAGTATAAAACAGTATAAAACAGTATAAAACAGTTTAAATTACAATCAGGGGGGGAAAAGGGGGTGTTTCCGACCCTGATTGTAAGTTTTTACACTAAAAAGTCCAGGAAATAACAGTTATATATATATATATATATATGTATATATGGGTAACTTCACGTCAACTGTGACAGGTCGAAATTTTAAAATGGCTTAAGTGGGGTTTTTTAGTTCTAAATTAGCCCCAAAATACAACCCTAGTGTTTAAGAGCGAAATAATTAAATTAACAATATAATTGACATCAATCTGGAAAAATTCTGAGCAATTCTACTTACAATTTGTAAACTTTTTCCCATTTAAGGGGGTTCATCCAATTTTCCGTTTATTTAGGAAGTCTTTGAAACTTTTTTCACATGTACCTGACATCATTATCTATATGATATCCTCACAAAAAAGAGCCTAGTTTCACCGCTATCGAGATATTAATTGTCAAATTTGAGCATTATAACACGGCGTCTTATGGGACGCACACGCGCGAAAGATCGATTCAGTCTATAACTTCAAAGATACATTTAGCGTTTGTCTGAAAAACTAAAATGTTATTAAGATCAATAATTAGAATATCATATTACAAGTTCAGAGATCCTAGCTTCACCGTTTTTAAGATATTGTAGTTGAAAGTATGGAATTTTAGGTGTACGGCCGCGCGTGCAGACGACGCTGCAGCGGTGGGGGAACACACAGACGAGCGCCGCTCTGTGTGCACGCTCACAGACGGCACGAAGCTATGCGTATGTGTCTGTCCCGTATAAACACGCGCTCTGACTACAAGAGTGGGGGCCCCATGCGAGCAAGTCTGTGCGCGCGGTGCGGGGTGACATTGTTTCTTGATACGTTCCTGGTTGAATGAACCCCCTTAATCTGCTATACAAAAAGTTTCAAGATTTTTAGTAGAAAAAATCATAAAAATTGCTGTTTTTTGAAAAAAATCAAAATTTTCAAATTTTCAATTGATTTTAACTTTTTAACCATTGAGTATTTCGCTCTTAAACACTAGGGTTGTATTTTGGGGCTAATTTAGAACTAGAAAACCGCATTTTAAGCCATTTTAAAATTTCGACCTGTCACAGTTAACGTGAAGTTACCCATATATATATGGGTCGTTCCTGTACTTTTTTTAAGAAGTGTGCGCGGGGGGGTCGTCGATTTTGTCGACGATTTTTTTTATGAAAGTACATATAAAAAAATAGCTTGTGCAAAATTTCAGCCCCTTATCCCATTCCTAATTCCAGCTGGAATTTTTTTAAACCCTGATTTTGACCTGTTTTTAGCCAGTTTTCAAAAAATTCTAAAAGGCTGAAATTTTAACAAAATGAGATCGGTGAGGTCTCATTTTTTTTGTCTTTCATCAAGTTTTAAAAACAAAAATACACTGATATGAAATGATGACTTAGGTTTTATTGGCGATCTGTGATATGGCCATTGCATTTCATCATTTTTAGATCATCTTTAAACCTCTATATCTCGTAACTGGTTCCACATTTTTGAGCTCACTAGGTCTCATTTTTTTTGTCTCAACGAGACCTTTAATTTCTTTTTTTGAGGACCCAAATTGATTGAATAGACTTCAAGATACAGCCTTTTGAAGTTGACGTTTTTATCAAAAATCGCGAAAATCAACCGTGTTCATGGTCACAGTGTCAACCGAATTTTAATTAAAAATCATTAACAAAAGTATTTTTCATTAAAATATGATATTATCTAACTATACTCTTTTCCTATCATAGGAAAAAGTCAAAAAATAATTTTTTGTCGAGCATTATAATATCTAATTTCTCGATACCTAAAATAATCAAAAATGGCTCTCTACTGACATGAATTCTACCATCTTATAATTATTTTTGACACGTATACGTAACATAGATACAAAGGTGGTTCCTAGATCTTTAAAATCCGTAGTCGCTGATTTTTCTAGGCCCACTAGAGCCAAAGTTATAGCCGTTTTTATAAAAAAATATTTTTCAAGTGGTAAAATTAGAGCTTGTGACATATAGGAAAAGTTTTATTTACAAGATCAATCATAAGTTTCGCATACTTGTCCTACAAAAAAATGCTGAGCCTGCATATTTTGGAGATCTTAGGCCGTGTCTACACTATGCGAGAAGCACGTGTGATCAGCCGAAGCGATGCGAGCAAGCAATGCGTGTTGGACAAAATATTTAAAATACTTAAAATGATAAATAATATCATTTCACTACGATATTATTGACGATATTATTTATCGCTAAATATAGATCTACTAACTGATCTACTACGATTGTTCGGGATTGAAGTATCCAAAGTGCCCGCTAGATGGCAAGCGTCCGATGCGCTCCCACTATGAAAAACATTACGCAGCGGGCTTAAATAGAATCCTGCGGCGCCTAGTCGCTAGGTGCTTCATGCACATTCCTTTTACCTTACCACTTTCCGTTTTACCTATACAATGCCTTATTGCCTGTTTACTCGTACGCATAAGCGTTCATACCTTTTTCTGCAATCAACTTTCACTTTCGAGTAGAGTTGGTTGCATAGACTCTTGAAGTCTAATTTTCCCGTTTATTTCTTCTCGCTGACAAACCCTAATAATATAAACTCGCGTTTACGTTTAGTCGTATACAACGATATTATTTATCATTTTAAGTATTTCAAGTACTTTGTGCAAAACGTATGGCTTGTCGCATGCGCGCACCGGTTGCGCTTCTCGCATACCTAGTATAGACATGGTCTTAAATGCAGGTTTTCTATAGTTTTACGTGCGTCATAAGTATAAGCTCAGGTTAAATGAAACATACATAGATAGTTTCATTTAACCTGTGTTGACGTAAGTTAATAGATGACAGACATCCATTTTTCTGTGCGAGACACCCGTGAACCCGTCATCCGTTACACGACACACGGCACGGAATGTCCTTAAACAATGAGTACAAGTTACAATAAAAAATAAAATGAATATTTCTAAGTAGAATTGTGAAGGTAGTTGAGCAGAACTATTGCCAAGTATATCAGTATTGGTTCGGTTGAGTTTTATAAATTGTACAATTGTGTTTTGTAAGTGTTATCTTCTCAGGAATTGAAAGGAAATGATGTGCTATATTGGTCAATTGCATGAGGATGATAAATGTTATTTAGAGCATTACACAAGAAATAAATCTCTTAATCTAATTAGTAATCTTAGTAATGAATTAAAGCTGTATTTATCATTTAGGATTAAAAATTTTGATATTAATGTAGAAAATAAATTTATTTGCGACCATCATCTTCATAAATATGATACTCGATATACAAGTAGACAAAGGAAGTGTTGCAATTGTTTTAATAATCATTCAAAATCCATTGAGAATAATTTAGTAATGATTAGTGCTGATAAATGTGATAAATTTCGTAACATTTGTAATATAAATTTAGATCCAGGTAATAAGTACTGTAAAAACTGTGAGTTCAAAATTACATCAATAATAACAAAAAATGCAGAAAAAGATGAAAACACTGGGAATGATGGTTTAAACGTAAATGATAATGAGCAGCTTTCTTCAAGTAGTCAAGTTTCTTCAAGAAGCCAAGTGTGTACATCAGAAAGTTCAGAAGATATATTATTGATCCAAGGATTTCAACGTTTAAATAAAATGCTCGATGGATTTGATGAACCCCCTCTTAAACGAGAGAAACTTAGTGATTATCGCTTGGAAAATAAAACATACAGTGTTTTAGAATCAATAAATACGAAATTTTGTACAACAGTTAATAAAACATTGAATCTTAATTTGCCAACTCAATGCAATCTTAAACAGCTACAAGAGGATAGTATGTCATTTCACGGAATGATTGGAAACATAATTAAGTGTTATAATGAAGAAACTAATTTTGGTAAAAAAATATCGTTATTGACATTACTTCCAAATCATTGGAAATTTGAGCAAGCAAAACATTATTTCCAATGTTCACGTTATATGTTTAATAAAGCAAAAGAACTTAAAATTACTGTAGGTAAGTTAAAAAATGGGTTGTAATAAATTCTTAATATCTTGATTATAGACATAGTGTAAACATATAGAATCGATAATCCTTTATACATTAGGTTACATATATTATATTACACTTGAGAATTATTAATAGAAAATTTTAGTTTAATTTATTAAAATCTATGTAATTTTTGTTCAAGCAACTATAATGATAAAGGGTACCCCTATAAAATATTTAATTTAAAATCCTCATAATTATTTATTTATATTACTCATGTATTATTACTTAAGTATTATTATTTATGTATTACTTACGTATTGCTTACGTATTGCTTAAGTATTGTTTACGGATTAAGTAAAATAATACATGAATTGTAATTTAAACATTTAAATGAAATCCGATTTAATTAGAAAGAATTTATATTTGAGAAATCTCAATGTTCTCTCTGATTACAAGCTGTAATCTCAAATTTTTTTTTTTAATTTTTTAACATTGAGGAACGGGAGAAAAAAATAATTTCCAAAAAATGCGATTTTCAGGCCTCACAGTATAAGGAGGGGAGATAGGTCCCCGGAAAAATCGTAGAAAATTCTTTTTTTAGTATACTTCTATGAAATCACTGTCATTTTTCGCTTTCATTAATAGTGGCATTTTGCCAATCTTAACATGGGGTACCCTTCGTTATTCATTATTAGATAAAAAATAATAAAGTAATTATTGGATTTTAAAAGAACTATTAAAATTAATATAAAAAAAAAAAATAAAAAAATAAATTAATTCTAAACTATTTCTTTTCTTCCAATATAACAGGTCATAGTAATTAAAATAGAATAAACATTGAGCTAAATTTTATCGTCTTGATAATCGATAAATTAAAAAAATAATATTCTTATTATGATTTTATTTTGTGATTAAGTATACACTATTTGAAATTAATTTCAAAATATATTTTTCCAGGTGTCTTAGGAACTATTAAGCGTAAAGTGTACAGCATTCATTCTAATGAAGTTAGAGAATCTGTAACTCAGTATTATAGAGATGAAAACAATAGTAGAATATGTAGCGGCATTAAAGATTGCATCAGTGTTAAAAATCCTATTACTAATATCACAGAGAAGTTACAAAAAAGACTGTTGATGTATGATTTGAAGGATCTATACAACAATTGGGTGTAAGAAGAATATGAACAGCATTTTAAAGATCAGCGCAAACCAGGTTTCAGTATATTTGCTTCTTTAAGCCAAAAGGCCAAAAGAATGTATTAGTGCTGGAGTACCTGGTACACATACAATTTGTGTATGTCCTATACACCAAAATGTCAAATTAAAATTGTCTGCCATCAACAAAAATTTAGCCTACCGAGTAATTTTAAATGATTGTGTTTGTTCAACAGATTGGAGCGATTGTATGCTACATCTTTGAGAAAACTGTCCTGGTAAAGCAGAAATTCTGAAAATATTGGAATCAAGCTCATGCGAAGATGTTTCAGAGATTGAATATCATAATTGGGTAAATAATGCTGAATCACAATCTAATAATAGAGTCAGTCTTATTATGGTAAAAGAAACTACAAGAAATTTTATTATAAATTTAGCGAATGGCTTATGGGAGTTAACAAAGCATCATAATGTGACTGAAATGCAAAAATGTTATTTAAAACATTGCAAAACAATTATTACTCCACATGTATTATACTTCAAGATTTTGCTGAAAAATTTCTTATTTGTTTGTCAAGACTCGATCCAAGCATTTTATTTTAATAATACACAAGCAACTGTACACCCGTTTGTAGTGTATTATAAAGAAGACAATAACGACAAATTACAAACCTTATCTGTATGTGTTATTAGTGATTGTTTAAAACATGATGCTTGTGCAGTTAACACTTTTCAAGGGCAACTCATTGCACTTCTAAAACGAGATTTTCCGTTTATTGAGAATGTACATTATATGTCAGATGGAGCACCTACCCAATACAAAAACAAGTAAGAGTACTTTTATTGTAGTATATTAATACGTATTATATGAACAAAATAGACACCTTTAGATTTTTGTTCATTAAATGACCTGAAAAAATTTAATTTTAATTATTAAGAATATGTCAAAGTAATATTCTGAAAGTATATTTAATTTCTGTGAAAAACTATTTTGAGACCCAGAACATCAAAATCCATAAAGATGTAGAAAACAGCTTTAAAGATAAAATTACTAAAACAGTTCTTTATTTTTCCTGTATATCAAATTTAAAAAAAGCAACAACTTCTACGATGCAAGTTCAAATAATTTGTATTATTATGTACACAATATTAAACAAATTTATTTTATTTTTTATAATTTTTACCTTCAAGATATTATTTATTTACTGTAGGAACAATTTCATTAATATCTGCCATCATGAGGAGGATTTTGGCTTAAAAGTTAAGTCGCCCAACTTTTTTTCTACTAGCCATGGGAAAAGTCCGTGTGATGGATGTGGAGCAGTGGTTAAACGAACAGTACGCAGGGCATCCTTACAAAGAACATCAGAAAAACCAATTTTAAATCCAAAAGACATGTATGATTACGTTAGTGAAAATATTGATGGAATAAGGTAAAAATAATATAATTTAGATTTTTTGACTATATTATTTGATTATGTATTTGAATAATAAATCATTATGTGTTATAAAAATATAGAATATTTGGTTTTTAGATCTATTTGGGTGAGTCAAGAAACAATTGAGAAAAGGCGTAAAGTACTAGAATGCCGTTTTAAATTGACCCGAACTATACAGAATACAAGAAAATATCACTGCTTTATACCCATTGTTGATTCAACATTAAAAGCAAAACTTACTTCGTTTGATAATGATTATAAAATAGTTAAAATAAAATGAATATTACAAAAAAAATTTTACTTAAATTCTTATTTTCAATTTTAATTATCTATAAAGTCTGCATAGGTAATTTAATCAACCTAAAGCCATTACTATCGCTTGCTCGCGTCGCATGCGCGCATGGCTTGCTCGCATCGCTTGGGCTGATCGCACGTGCTTCTCGCATAGTGTAGACACGGCCTAAGATCTTCAAAATATGCAGCCTCAGCACTTTTTTTAGGACAATTATGCCAAACTTATGGTTGATCTTGTAAATAAAATTTTTCCTATATTTCACAAGCTCTAATTTTACCACTTGAAAAATATTTTTTTATAGAAACGGCTATAACTTTGGCTCTAGTGGTCCTAGAACCATCAGCGACTACGGATTTTAAAGATCTAGGAACCACCTTTGTATCTATGTTACGTATACGTGTCAAAAATAATTATAAGATGGTAGAATTCATGTCAGTAGAGAGCCATTTTTGATTATTTTAGGTATCGAAAAATTAGATATTATAATGCTCGACAAAAAATTATTTTTTGACTTTTTCCTATGATAGGAAAAGAGTATAGTTAGATAACATCATATTCTAATGAAAAATACTTTTGTTAATGATTTTTAATTAAAATTCGGTTGACACTGTGACCATGAACACGCTTGATTTTCGCGATTTTTGATAAAAACGTCAACTTCAAAAGGCTGTATCTTGAAGTCTATTCAATCAATTTAGGTCCTCAAAAAAAGAAATTAAAGGTCACGTTGAGACAAAAAAAATGAGATCTAGTGAGCTCAAAAATGTGGAACCAGTTACGAGATATAGAGGTTTAAAGATGATCTAAAAATGATGAAATGCAATGGCCATATCACAGATCGCCAATAAAACCTAAGTCATCATTTCATATCAGTGTATTTTTGTTCGTAAAATTTGAAGAAAGACAAAAAAAATGAGACCTCACCGACCTCATTTTGTTAAAATTTCAGCCTTTTAGAATTTTTTGAAAACTGGCTAAAAACAGGTCAAAATCAGGGTTTAAAAAAATTCCAGCAGGAATTAGGAATGAGATAAGGGGCTGAAATTTTGCACAAGCTATTTTTTTTTACATGTACTTTCATAAAAAAAATCGTCGACAAAATCGACGACCCCCCCCCGCGCACACTTTTTAAAAAAAGTACAGGAAGGACCCATATATATATATATATATATATATATATATATATATATATATATATATATATATATATATATATATATATATATATATATATATATATATTTATGTTTTATGTTAGTTTCCAGGACATTCCAGATGTTTAACGTTGGTTTCGGGGACATTTGTTAATTTTGGGGACAGTCCCTGAATCTACATATGTTTAACGTCAGTTTTGAGGACATCGGCCCCCATAAGAGACATTATTTCTTTAGTCACGTATAGGTATACAGTAACATGGGGTCCTGGGAACTAACGTTATACAAGTTTATATATAGATATATATATATATATATATATATTTATATATATATATATATATATATATATATATATATATATATGGGATATTTCAGGTGAAGTCAGCAGCTCAAAATTTTAAAATCGCTCAAAACTCGTTTTCTTTTAGTTTTTTATGAAAAAAAAAAATGTTCCTGAAATTTTAGGTCGATATTTGCAAATATAAAAAAGCTATGCAAGATTGAAAATTCATTTTTTTTCAATTTTTGGTTAAAATCCAAGTTTATTCATTTTTTAACTCAAAATCTTGAAACTTTTTGTATAGAATATTGATTGGCAAAAAGTTTGCATTTTTTCTGTAGAATATTGTCACGTCCTAAGACACGACATGACTGGGATGTTTAACTCGATTAAGAGTTATGCTCTTTTCTGGTCGTAGCTGCGTTAGCTAATAAACCATGGACGAGCTGTAGACAGGAGTGTAATATCAAATTCACTGTTAATCGCTGAGATTTAAGTTTGACTAATTTTTGGTTTAGGATTTGGTTATCGTAAGGACCAACGGTGAGTAGCACGAACGTCTCGTAAAGATCGTTTGGTCGATTTTCCTTGGATACCTGGAGTTTGAGATTCTAATAACTTTTCCCGGTCTCAGGTTATTCTCAGATTCGCCCTTCCCTATCAAGAGCAGAGCTCGTGTGTGAATTTAATTTTTATTTATGTAACTTATCCCTCTTGGGATTGATATATATTTTTCTTTTTAATAAATAAATTTTTATCTTAGTAAAGGATAATTTCTTTAGAATTTTCCTACGATTTTCTTGTTTCTTAATTTTTTTCTAATATAAATTGTTTTAGAGTTGTAATCTGAAATTTCTTATAAATTAAAATATTCCTTGTAAACACAACCAGTGAGGCTTACCCGTAAGGTCGTACAACTGCCGTTATGTTTACTTAATTCTTTTCTAAACCAATAGGAGTATGCTTACCCGTAAGGTCGTAACAACTATGGTTTAGAGAAGTAATTTAGGATATATCTAATTGAAGATTTTATTACTTTCTTATTGTAAACTGGAAAAAATCTTATAAATTAAAATATTCCTTGTAAACACAACCAGTGAGGCTTACCCGTAAGGTCGTACAACTGCCGTTATGTTTACTTAATTCTTTTCTAAACCAATAGGAGTATGCTTACCCGTAAGGTCGTAACAACTATGGTTTAAAGAAGTAATTTAGGATATATTTAACTGAAGATTTTATTATTTTCTTTATTGTAATGAGAAAATTTAATATAATTTAATTATATTCTTTGCAAACACAACCAGTGAGGCTTACCCGTAAGGTCGTACAACTGCCGTTATGTTTGCTTAATCCTTTCTAAACCAATAGGAGTATGCTTACCCGTAAGGTCGTAACAACTATGGTTTAGAGAAGAAATACTGAATACAGTTAATTGAAGATTTTATTTACCTTCTTATTTTTGTGTTCTTTATATTTTTTTCTTTCAATATAAGTTCCTTTGAATCTTGTAATATGAAATTTATTATAATTAATAATATTCTTTGTAAACACAACCAGTGAGGCTTACCCGTAAGGTCGTACAACTGCCGTTATGTTTATTTAATTCTTTTCTAAACCAATAGGAGTATGCTTACCCGTAAGGTCGTAACAACTATGGTTTAGAAAAGTAGTTTCGAATATAATTAATTTGATAATTTTGGAATTAGTATGTTAAAATTTTTTAGAAGTTTTGGAAAAATGAATTTCGAAAATTTGATTTTGGAAAAAAATTTGAATATTTTATTTGAGAGTTTGAATTTGTGTACAGAGTCTTTAAGCTTGTGGGGCTTGTGTCGATCTGCTGTACAGTCAGCAAAGCTTGTGAGGCTTGTGTTGATCTGACTTGGTCAGTTCAGTAAAGCTTGTGAGGCTTGTGGTGAACTGCACCCTGGACCAGTCAGCAAAGCTTGTGAGGCTTGTAAATCTGACTTGGTCAGTTCAGTAAAGCTTGTGAGGCTTGTGGTGAACTGCACCCGTGTAGTGCGCGTTGGGCGTATTTAAATCCATTGCTCCTCCTCTTCTTTAGCTGGAAAAACTGCGGTGTCGAATCGGGTGGTTGCGTCATCTTGAGGCATCGAATCGCTGGTTGACATTTGTAACGGCGGTTGATAGTCATGTATCCTGTAGTGTTAATTGTGGCCAGTGGTGTGAGAAAACGGTGTCCAATGGTGCGGGGGTGGCATCCCTTCCAAACGTCGATTTTTATGAAAGTGGGGAAAATCCTATGTTTTAACACAGAGAGCGGCAGAGAGCGGTCCCTTATCCCTTCTCTAGGGTATTTTCCGGCGGCTCGTATCTTCTTTAAGGAGCGAGAGAGAACGATATATGTGCGACAGAGAAAGAGAGATGAGAGAGACAAAAGATATATCCTTCTCTTTCTTTCGAGTCAAAAATGATCAATTTTCTGTTACTTGCTGAAAATTATACAATGTTGGCAGTTTATAAATTATAAAATATGTTATTCTATTACATTTTGTTCTAAAATGAAAATACAAATTTGAACGGAAGTTATCGGTCTATTACAACAGGAGTTAAACGCATTACAAATTTTATAAACTTAATTATACATTAAACAATGAAATTTCTTATGCAAACTTTATAAAAACATTAGTCTATTCATTCTAGCTAATATATCAATCATATTATTAAGTTATTTTATTAAATTAATACATTTTCCTTAGATTTTCTATTATTTATTTAAAATATTTGAAATTTAATTAGTTTTCGTAAGTAACAATGTGTTAAAATACAACTATTGTCCAGTAAAATGTTTTATCTAATGTGTATATTTCATAAAACTTGCATTAACAATGAAAATTACTTATAAATAGTCATAATAGTTAATTATTATTAAGAAAACGTACGAATTACAAATGTATTATTCAAATTCTAAACAGTTTATCATCTAAACTTAAAGTCTAGTTAGTTAATCTAGTAGAAATAGACAAATGGATTATTATTACTATAAAAACATATTATAATAATGGATTTTCTCATCTCTTAATTTTTACTTAACATAATGCAACTTTTATCTTAAACAAAAATTATTTTTCTAATTATAATTAATGAGATTAATATTCTTATGCTATAGTACATTGAGTCCAAAATGATGCTGGAAAATGCGTCTCCGCGCAGGAAGACTGAGAAAAATCTATTTTTAGACAAGCCATGTGTTTTGGGGCTGATGTAGCTGACAACCATGAATTGAATTATTTATCTTACTAAATAATTATGTAGCAAGATATTACAACTTGACTGAAAATGCTACGACTATTTTAATGATAGTTATTCGGAATACAAAATTTTACTAACTTAATAATCTAATTTACAATGAAATCATATATGATAAATTTATAATAACAGTCAATTATCTAAAATAAACTAAAACCTAAATGCTTTGTTATCAAAACTTGTTGATTTATATAATATAATAGCTATTATAGTAATTATTTATCGTTGGTTAATAAAGATTCTTTACATGGTTATAGGTTGCGTTTATAAAATGCATATGGTTACTCATAGAGCTATATTTTTGGGTTTTTGTTACTAGATCTTTGTATTATTAATACAAAAACAACAAAGCTGTTGATTGCAATTTAAAAAAGAATATATATAATTAATATTATTTTTCCTAATTTCCTTACTGCTATATTTAATATCGGTTGTTGTTAAAATAATTTTATTGATAACGGTTTGAGAGATAATGTAAAATAATATTTCAATGTATAGTATAAGTCATGTTTTGAAAAACTCGGAAAAGCGCGTCCCTGCGTGGGAAAGCGTCGTATCTATATTTAGTATGGGCCATGTGTTTTACAGCCCCAAGATTACGCACCCGCTCGAGGCAAGCGTCCCTTAAAGCTAATTTCACATTCTGAAGGAATATTTTCGAGCTTAAATATAGTTATTTCAACTGAAAAACATTAATTTATTTATTTATTAATTAGTTAAAATTTGATTTATTTATTACAAGAATATTTTGTATAAACCAAATATTTTGCTGATTGGTGAGTTTCCTTTATAGAAGTAAGAAAAGGAAACAAAAGAAAAAAAATAATGGGATGAGTGTTATTACTCAGGTATAGAAAATAGTCCTTCAGGAGTGTGGTTTAAGGTAACTAATATAATCCTAAATCTATTTTACAAATGTTATATCATGTAAACTATTCATCCCGCGACTGAACGGTTGCTATTTAATGTGTATTGTGTACTGTGTATCTGTTAAATGCTAACTTAGTTAATTTACATAAAAAAAAAATACGAACATATCCAATCAAACATATAAAGGTAAAATTATAATTAGCAATTCATTCTTAACCTATTATTTAGAACATATACTTATAGAAAGTCGATCATAATTTATAACTAACTAATTAATACAAACTGAAGTATTTCTAAATAATATTGCATTGCGGAAATATTGTAATTCAACTAAAGGTTTTATTATTATAATTTTTGTGACACGTAGATATTATTTTCTTATTCGGATTGATACATGACTATGTTATATTAATAATCAATAATTAATATCTGGTGAACATTTTTACTAGAGTGAGTTACTTATTTTACATAAGGAAAAGTAATAATCTTTGGTAACAGATTTTCTAATATAGTTTACTACACTCGTAGTCGTGGGTATAATCGGTTAATTGCATGCACTGCGTCGTTGTTTTTTTTTTTTTGGCAACTTGGGAAACTCCCCATAGCGCAGGTCACACCCGCAACCCTTGGTGCAGCAGTGTCGATAGGTTAGTAGTGGTTCAGGGCTATGATCATGTTTCGTCGATATGTGGAAAAAATTTTCCTTTTTATGAAATGACGTAGACGGTGCCGTCACAATATGCCAGCATTTATTTTATGACTATTTTTGAAAGTCTCTGATTGGCTGCTTCTTAGTATACCTTCATCGAAGGATATTTAGGCTGCAGCCAAATATTTTTTATCGACAACATTTTTTGGTATTCTTCTTCGGAAACCCTTCAAAATGCTTTTTTGGTCAAAACTGGCCGAGCAAAGGGAAAAAAGTTATAATTTTTTGAAATATCAAGAAAACTCCATAATTTCAGTTTTTGATAACATGATTAATGAAACTGAATATTATTCATACATATGGCATGGACCATACCACTGAATTTTGTTAGAGCATCAAATAGAACATTATATACATCTATTTTCAATAATATTAGGCTTACACAATAAGCGATACCTAATTATGAATTAAGGATAAATTAAGCTATAGAGGTTAATTACTTTAAAGCTGGCGAAATGAAATCAAGCTACAGACTCATAATTTCATTTATAATTAGGTATCGCTTATTGTGTAAACCTAATATTATTGAAAATAGATATTTATAATGTTCTATTTGATGCTCTAACAAAATTCAGTGGTACGGTCCATGCCATAAGATGTATGAATAATATCCAGTTTCATTAATCATGTTATCAAAAATA
This sequence comes from Torymus aiolomorphi, assembly GCA_036365515.1. Lineage (NCBI taxonomy): Eukaryota > Metazoa > Arthropoda > Insecta > Hymenoptera > Torymidae > Torymus > Torymus aiolomorphi. The sequence continues at coordinate 189,201,804 of CM070873.1, read as the reverse complement.
GGAATTATGGATTTTTCTTGATATTTCAAAAAACCGCTGCCAATTCATTGGCACGTAGCTTCCTGAATATAATTTTTTGATTCCTTTTATTAAATTAAAATTCGAAAAATAAATTTTTCACGAAAAAAATTGGAAAAATTTTATGGAAAATATTAACTTGTGATTTTAATTCTTATATGAATGGAAAACAATCTTCTTCAAGTTCTATTCTTCATCAAATTTTTCTTCTTCAAGTCCACTGTCAACAGCTTCTTGTCGTACATTGGTTCGAAATAAAAAAAATATTCTAAAGTTGTTCTTTGATTGTGTTTACAAGAAAAATTATTGTATGGGAGACATAACGCACATGCGGCACTGAGTATGAAATTGGTAGATGTCGGACAACAAATTTCTTTTCGTGTTACGTTGAAAATTGAACCTGTTATATTGAATGCGTTATGTGGAAAGGCTGTTATAATGGGAGGGGATGTATTTTAAAAAATTTGATAAAGACAGATTTTTTTTTTCATTTTTCAATTTTTCAAGTTTTACATTTTTGTTAATAATAAAAAACCGTGATAACTAAAACATTTTTCTTTTTAGAAAATATAAATATTTTAATTCTCTTTCAAATGCTACCCATCCCATTCAGATACACCGAGCCATCCTCAAGAAATACATTTTAAAAATGTCTAGAAAAACTTTAACCTCAAATATCTCTGAAATTTATGAACCAATCACTTTGCCAAAAGAACTCATCCGAGAACTATCAATGGTATACCTCTACAATGAATTTTGAAGCGAATAAGACAATTTTTCTATTGTAATAGTTGAACATATAAAACTCATTTTTTTTCATTTTTCAATTTTTACGTTTTTGTTAATAACAAAAGAACCGTGAAAGCTAGAGAATTAGTTTTTTTTAGAAAATATAGGTAATTTTATTCTCTTTCGAATGCCACCCACCCCATTTAGATACATAGAGCCGTTCTCGAGCAATTACGATTAAAAAAAAATTGAACAAAATTTAACCTCAAATATCTCCGACATTTATGGATCAATCCTTTTACCCAAATAACTCACTCGATTGGTATACAAAATCTACCCCTACAAAGAATTTCAAAGTGATTAAGCCAATTTTACTATAGTTATTGAACGACAAAAAAATCACTTTTTTTTATAAATCATTTTTTTTCTCAAAAAATAATGAATAAAAAAACCTAAAAATTTAGTAAGTTATAGTACTTAATATCCTTTATAACCGAAAAAATATTCATGTTAATATCTTTTTTTAATTTCGAAATATAACCTATTTACAAAAAATTACGTTTTCAACAATAACTTATGACGAAATATAGCTACCGACTTTTTTTTTTTTTTTAAATTGTAGATAATTTTATCCTACATACAGAGAATTCATGATATATAAATAATATTTGTTCTAAATATTAAAAAAATCGAAAATAAAAATTTTGAAAATTAAAAAATGGCTATTAAAAAAAAAATTAAATTTTACAAAAATAGAATATTGACCCCAATTGTGGAAGCAAAATCTAAAAAAATGATCACTCTCCCGTTAAAATCGGTCGAGTAGATCATGAGATATCAGCGTATACACACACACACACACACACACACACACACACACACACACACACACACACACACACACACACACACACACACACACACACACACACACACACACACACACACACACACACACACATCCATACGGACATTTTCTAAAAATAGTGTATTTCAATTCCAAATTTGCTAAATAACATTTCTAACACATTATCTCATAAACTTTTTTTTTTTACTATCACAAAGCTTCCTCTAGCAGCCAATCAGAGACTTTCAAAAAGGGTCATAAAATAAATGCTGGCATATTCTACAGAGAAAATGCAAACTTACTGCCAATCAATGTTCTATACAAAAAGTTTCAAGATTTTGAGTTGAAAAATGAATAAACTTGGATTTTAACCAAAAATTGCAAAAAAAATTGGATTTTCAATTTTGCATAGCTTTTTTATTTTTGCAAATGTTGACCTAAAATTTGAGGAACATTTTTTTTTTCATAAAAAACTAAAAGAAAACGAGTTTTGAGCGATTTTAAAATTTTCAGCTGCTGACTTCACCTGAAAAATCCCATATATATATATATATATATATATATATATATATATATATATATATATATATATATATATATATATATATATATATATATATATATATATATATATATATATATATATATATATATATATATATAATTATCCCCCCATCCGTTTATGGAGCCCATCCCTGTATATTAGTACCTACAGCCCAGAGATCCCTATGGCAAGTGACTAAAGAAATAATGGACCCTGGGGTTATAGACTCTAGATCGGGCTCCATAAACGCCCGAGAAAAATATTTTATGGGACCCGTGCTCGATAAAAGAAAACGGGCTCCATAAATATGCTCACGTGTATAAAAGGGCTCCATAAATCTGTTAAAACAAATGTGTGTATATATATATATATATATATATATATATATATATATATATATATATATATATATATATATATATATATATATATATATATATATATATATATATATATATATATATATATATATATTTATGTTTTATGTTAGTTTCCAGGACATTCCAGATAACGTTGGTTTCGGGGACATTTGTTAGTTTTGGGGACAGTCCCTGAATCTACATATGTTTAACGTCAGTTTTGAGGACATCGGCCCCCATAAGAGACATTATTTCTTTAGTCACGTATAGGTATACAGTAACATGAGGTCCTGGGAACTAACGTTATACAAGTTTATATATATATATATATATATACTAGGGGGCTTCGCCCCCTGCTCGCTCCGCTCGCCAACCCCCATTTTCAGAGAGAAATTTTATAATAATGAAGTATGAAAATATCAAATTTTGACAACATGAAATTTTGATGGATAAAATATCGGACTTAAGACGAATCAAAGGTAAAGGATATACTATTTATGTTCTTTATAATTGCTTCAGAGCAATGAAATATCGTTATATTAATTGAATAAATAGTGTTGTTCGCGTAATTTTTACGCGCCATCAATCTCACGGATAAATACGTCTGTTTACGTGAGTTTTGAATTCGCGCGCGCTTTTTAGCACTGACCGGGAGACTGCGAGCGACAATGGCGGGCGGCGGCGGCAGCGGGCCATTTCGGCGGGACAACGCGCGCGCTCGCGTTTCTTCGAGGGAGTCGGCCGAGCGCCCTTTGCAAGGACACACGTGTGTCGAGCTTTTCTCGTGGTGTGCTTCAATTGCGAACCCTTGGCTTTACGTCGCAATACGCGTTGTGTGTGTGTGTGCAAAAAAAGGGAGTATCAGGTGAGGTGTGCTTGTCTCGCGTGCGCAGGGCTCGCGCTCGAAAGGTCGACGGAGCCTGCCCCGAGGACAACCACCTAAATACCTTACTCCTCGTGTGCGCGGGTTCACGGCCGATAAGTCGACGTGACCGCCCAAAGGGCGCTAAACCCGATAATTCTGGTTGTCGGTTCCTGCAGCGTTAGGCATCCCGAGACGTCGGGACGCGCTGTGAGGACTTCCGCGGCATTATCGAATTCTCCGACCTACCATTGTCTGTATGTGTGTGGATTGCGAAGTGTGTTTGCGAGCGAAGTAAGTAAGGTAAGAAGCCTTTCGATTGGAATGGCCATTCAAAGGTTTATTATTATTTTTCTCTGTTGTATTGTTAACCTATGTATTATTTCTACGGCTTAAATATATATATGTATACTTATACTATACTTATATACTGTATTTATTCATCAAACCTATCTCTCACTCATACATCCACATCAAATTTATAACTCCTGCCTTATTATCTTATTCCCTTTTTTTCTTGTTTCTTCGTTTTTTTTATTTTGACATCAAACCGTAATTTACAAAATGAGAGGGAATCAGTTCCGGATTCGAGCCTTACTTGATCAAGGATCTGAGGCTTCCTTTATATCAGAGTCTATGGCTCAGCTTCTCGAATTACCGAGAAAACGTTCGCAAATATCGCTATCGGGTCTCGGTGGCAATGCGAGTGGCACAGCTCGCACGACTACGCAGGTGACTCTCCGATCATTAGTTGATCCATCATTCCAAATGGGGATAGAAGCACTGGTTCTTCCGAAACTGACGTCACAATTACCGGCTTGATCGATAGTAGAGTTGGATCTTAAGCAATTCAGTGACCTTTCTTTAGCGGATCCACAATTTAATATGTCAAACTCTGTTGATCTCATCCTGGGTGCAGACGTTTATGGCCAGCTGCTACGCTCAGGTTTGAAACGATTTCCTCCGTCACACCTTGTTGCTCAAAACACAGCATTCGGCTGGATAATTTCGGGTGCCATGCAGGTGGACGCACCAGGGCGAGCAAATTCAGCATTCCAGGCACAGACCCAAATAATGCACTATGTCACTGAACCTGATTTAGATGCATCGTTGCAGCGTTTTTGGGCGCTTGAAGAGATACCCGACTCGAAGGCTAAATGGAAGCCAGAAGATCAAGCCTGCGACGACTTGTTCAGGCAGACGCATAGGCGAAACGTAGACGGTCGATACGTCGTTCGTCTCCCCTTAAAATCAGATCTCCCTGATGTCTCAGCCGAAACTCGTCGAATGGCTTCAGGCTCTCTTTTGTCTATGCATCGACGCTTTTCACGCGATCCTGTATTAGCTCAAGACTACCGAGAGTTTATGACCATGTATAAAGAACTTGGACACATGATGCCTGTTCCCTCTGCGGAGATAAATCGTGCTGGTGTTTGGTACTTGCCGCACCACGCGGTCGTGCAAACTTTGATGCTTCTCGCCAAACCCCTGAAGGTCATACACTGAACAAATTTTTGATGAAAGGTCCACCTCTTCAAAGCGATCTTTCGTTAATTCTTTTGAATTGGCGCACGTATCGATTTGTTTTCACGGCCGATATCATCAAAATGTTTCGACAGATTGGTGTGCATCAGGCTGACCAGGATTTTCAGAGAATTTTATGGTCCCCCAAATCAGATGACATTCCTATAGAATACCGCTTGACGACCGTCGCTTACGGTACTAGCTGCGCACCTTACTTAGCAATTCGTACGCTGTTGCAGCTTATTCAAGACGAAGGTTTCCGATTTCCTCTTGGAGCTCAATGTCTTGAACAACATACCTATGTTGACGATATATTTGCAGGAGCCGATGAACTTTCTGTTGCCGTCCAAAAGCGCACTCAGCTCACCAAACTTCTACGTTTAGCTGGGATTGAGCTTGATAAATGGGCTGCCAATTGCGCAGATCTTCTTCCCAACAGAGTTCAACAAAACTCATCAACGCAGATTGATTCGGATGAATCTGTGAAGACTCTCGGCATTCAATGGGTCTCTTCTCAAGATGAGTTCGATTCACCACTCTAAATTTCAAATCCATATCAGAACCTCCGACGAAACGCGTGATTCTGTCTGATATTTCTCGCTTGTACGATCCATTAGGTTGGCTCGCCCCAATCACTGTACCTGCAAAGATATTGATGCAGGATTTATGGATTTTAAAATCTGACTGGGATGCCCCCTTGCCAGATGAGGTCCGTGATCGTTGGCTTAAGTATTGTGACTCACTCTTAGCTCTGCCTTCGTTGTCCATCAGTCGTTGGCTAGGGCCTTCGGATGGCAATTCTTGTCAAATTCACGGGTACTCGGATGCTTCTTCTCGAGCCTATGCTGCTGCAATTTATCTCAGAATTGATGAAGGGAATGGACATTTCCGTGTCTCACTCTTAGCTGCAAAAACAAAGGTAGCGCCAGTGAAAACTGTCAGTATTCCGAATTTGGAATTATGTGGTGCTGCGTTGCTCGTCAAACTCATTCGTCATCTGATACAATTGGAATTTCTGCGAAATCTTCCCATATTTGCATGGTCAGATAGCCAAATTGTCCTCACTTGGCTGCGCAAACATCCTTGTCATTGGAAAACCTTCGTAGCCAACAGAGTTTCGTACATACAAACCGAACTCCCATCTGCAACTTGGTCGCATGTTCCTACGAAGGAAAATCCTGCTGATCTGGCAACTCGTGGAGCTGAACCAGCTGATTTGGCACAGGAACCATTATGGTGGCATGGTCCAAATTGGCTCTCGCTATCATCAGAGCACTGGCCTCGCCCATCTGATACTCCTCGCGTTTTACACACTAAGACGCAATCCATTGAGCCTGAAATTTTGAAGAATTCGTAGAGCAAGAGCTGGTCTCGAACCAATTCCCTCTGAGTTCCTTTCGGCTTTGGAATTGCATGAAGCCCGCAACCTGGTTATACGTTTGGCGCAGGCCCACGCGTTTGCTCATGAACTAGAGATTCTGCAAGTAGGTAAACGATTGCCGAAACGTAACCCTTTATGTAAATTGAATCCCACTATTCAAGATGGTCTTATGCGTGTAGGAGGGCGCCTTTCGCATTCCGCCCTTCCTTCGAACAGCAAAAATCCGCCAATCCTGCCACATAATTCAGCTCTTAGTCTTTTATTCACTCGTTATGCACACCAAGCTAGTCTTCATGGCGGACCTACGCTTACTTCTAGCGTTGTGATGCAACATGTATGGATTCTGGGGAGGAATCGGCTGGTGAAGTCTGTTGTTCATAAATGCGTAACATGTCAACGCGCCAAGCCACGGTTGACGCACCAACTCATGGGGGATCTTCCTGTGGATCGAGTCAGACCAGCCAGAGCCTTTTCCTCAACTGGTCTCGATTACGCAGGCCCCTTCCAGATACGCACGACGAAGGGTAGGGGAAATAAATCATATAAAGGCTACATAGTACTCTTCGTCTGTTTCGCTACACGGGCTATTCATCTAGAGCTTGTTAGTGATCTTACTACAGCCTCATTTCTTGCTGCATTTCGACGATTTGTAGGTAGAAGAGGTATTTGCCGCCATCTCTATAGCGACAATGCTACCACCTTTCGGGGTGCAGATGCTGAACTCAAAGAGATGTTCAAAAGATCATCTAAGTTTTACACAGAGGCTGCCTCTCTATTCGCTAATGATGGAACTGAGTGGACTTTCATCCCTCCGCATGCTCCGCATTATGGAGGTTTGTGGCAAGCTGGTGTAAAGTCCACGAAACACCATCTAAAGCGGATGATAGGCGAACACACTCTCACGTTTGAGGAGTTTTCTACGTTATTGGTACAAATCGAGGCTTGCCTTAATTCGCGCCCTCTCAGTCCACTGAGCTCGGATGTGGACGATTTGCAAGCCCTTACTCCTACGCATTTTATTACTGGTGGAGCGTCGGCTTTACTCCCAGATGCGGGACCAATTTCAAGCCCGGAAAAGCGCCTAAATCGTTTTCAATTACTGCAGCGAATGCTGAACGAGTTTTGGAAACGATGGTCGCTAGAATATCTTCAGCATCTCCAAGAAAGAAGTAAATGGAGGGACCCTAAGGAGAATTTTGCCATTGGACAGCTTGTTCTCGTTAAAGACGATCGTTATCCACCCTCAAAATGGCCACTAGGACGAGTAAGAGAAGTTCATCACGGCCCTGACGGCTTGGTTAGAATAGCATTAGTCGAAACAGCTACCTCAACCTTTCGACGCCATATAACAGGTCTTTGTCCTCTGTTGATGGATGACAAAGATTCTGGGACTACACCAACCAGATCAGCCTAGAAGACCTTTGGACAGATCGTAATTCGTCCAAGGGACGAAGGCGGGCGGAATGTTCGCGTCATTTTTACGCGCCATCAATCTCACGGATAAATACGTCTGTTTACGTGAGTTTTGAATTCGCGCGCGCTTTTTAGCACTGACCGGGAGACTGCGAGCGACAATGGCGGGCGGCGGCGGCAGCGGGCCATTTCGGCGGGACAACGCGCGCGCTCGCGTTTCTTCGAGGGAGTCGGCCGAGCGCCCTTTGCAAGGACACACGTGTGTCGAGCTTTTCTCGTGGTGTGCTTCAATTGCGAACCCTTGGCTTTACGTCGCAATACGCGTTGTGTGTGTGTGTGCAAAAAAAGGGAGTATCAGGTGAGGTGTGCTTGTCTCGCGTGCGCAGGGCTCGCGCTCGAAAGGTCGACGGAGCCTGCCCCGAGGACAACCGTCTAAATACCTTACTCCTCGTGTGCGCGGGTTCACGGCCGATAAGTCGACGTGACCGCCCAAAGGGCGCTAAACCCGATAATTCTGGTTGTCGGTTCCTGCAGCGTTAGGCATCCTGAGACGTCGGGACGCGCTGTGAGGACTTCCGCGGCATTATCGAATTCTCCGACCTACCATTGTCTGTATGTGTGTGGATTGCGAAGTGTGTTTGTGAGCGAAGTAAGTAAGGTAAGAAGCCTTTCGATTGGAATAGCCATTCAAAGGTTTATTATTATTTTTCTCTGTTGTATTGTTAACCTATGTATTATTTCTACGGCTTAAATATATATATGTATACTTATACTATACTTATATACTGTATTTATTCATCAAACCTATCTCTCACTCATACATCCACATCAAATTTATAACTCCTGCCTTATTATCTTATTCCCTTTCTTTCTTGTTTCTTCGTTTTTTTTATTTTGACATCAAACCGTAATTTACAAAATGAACAAGTGTAGAAAATTGATCATGTTAGGAGGTAATTTTCGGCAAATTCTTCAGTTATGAAATGTGGTCACAACAATAGTATAATTGAAGAAACAATTAAATTTTCTGCGTTATGGTCTCTTTTTAAAGTTTTAAAATTAAATCAAAATATTCGTTCGGAAAATAAAGAATTTGATTCACTATTGTTAGAATTGGGTGAAGGAAAAATTAATCCATTTATTATTCCAAATAAATGGAAAACGAATAATATTTGTAAAGAAATTTATAGTTACATTGTTATTAAAACTTCAATAGATCATGTAATTTTAACCGCTCATAATAAAGATACTAAAATTATTAATAATAAAGTTTTAGAATTATTGAATAAAAAAGTACATACGTATTATAGTTTAGATTATGCAACTCATAAAGGAGTTGATCAAACAGACGAAAATATTCATTTAAATTATCCAATTGTAATGCAACAATATTAGAGAAGGTCTTTCACCTCATGAATTAAAATTGAAAGTAAATGCTATTGCTATGTTAATTAGAAATATAAGTATTGTACAAGGAATGTATAATGGTACACGTCTAAGTATAACTGGATTATATGCTCATAATGTTAAGGCAGAAATAATTACAGGCGAAAGAATTGGTGAAGAGGTTTTTATTCCACGAATAACATTAAATACTACAGATTCATCTTCATTTTCTTTTATTCTTTACCGTAAACAATTTCCAATTGCATTAGCTTTTGCCATGGCAATAAATAAATCTCAAGGACACAGTTTCGATTCTATTGGAATTTTTATTAGACGACCACTATTTTCACATGGTCAGTTATGTGTTGCTTTATCCCGATGTAAAAATCCTAAGAATATTTTATTGAAAATTGTTCAGAAAATTCTTTAATAATAAATAACATTGTATGGAAAAAAATTTTTGAAATTTAATCTATAATTGACACTATAAGATTTGATGAGTGAAAATTTATGTCGTATTTGTATATGATCTCAATTTCTCCTAAGCTCAAGGAATTTATAACAATAATCATTTTAATTAAAATATTACCCTTTGTGAAAATATAAGACATGTTGTATCTTCTCATAAGTTTAATATCATAAATAATCTGAATATTGTTGTACATTTAATAAATAAATATTTCATAATTATTTAACATATTAATGTGAAATATTTGTTTATTAAATGTAATAAAGATGTGAATTAATTTTGATTATATTTTAAACTTTGCACAATTTTTATTTTGGAGAAATTACAATAATAAGTAATGAAAATTAATTCACATCTTACATGGTGGAGGAAGGAAGGGCTAGGTTGGAGTCAAGGAGGATTCCGGAGGGATGGCTCCAATGGTTTTTAGGGCTACTGACGATGAATTCCATGGTTGCGTTTAGGATCATTATATAAAAAATTATTGAGTAATTCTATATGATTTCGGCATGTCCCAAAATCATATATATAATTATTATTATTTCTTATATATAAAACCTAAGCTCAATAAAATCAAAAATTCAAGGCATCTATAACAGTACCTCAGTGGTGATGTGGAAAGCTGTTCCAAATGTGCGAAATGTGGTAATAGTTGAAAACATAATTGTCTATGTTGGTTCTAATAATAATTAGTATATTTTTGAGTTTTTTTTAATGTTCGAATTCAAAGATTTAGTGACAGTTTTCTCTTTGATGGTTTTTCGATTATCATAAAAAACAATAGCCCGGTAGTAGTCCAGAGGTGGAGGGGACGGTGTAGAGGATGGTGGAGGGGACGGTAGGTGGAGGACGGTGTAGGGGACGGTCGAGGGCGGTAGAGGAGACGGTGGTCTGACTGAGATTAAAAAATAACGTGATTTTTGAACGAATTTAACGTTAAAAAGTGGAGGAGACGGTGGAGGGGCATCAAATAGGTAAGTGGAGTGGACGGTGGAGGGGACGGTGGAGGGCGGTGGAGGGGATGGTGGAGGGTGGCGGAAGGGCCGGTGGAGAGCGCTGGAGGGGGCGGTGGAGGGCGGTGGAGGGGACGGTGGAGGGACTGCGTTCAGATATAGCAGCAACGCCTATATAATATATATATATATATATATATATATATATATATATATATATATATATATATATATATATATATATAATATAAAAATATTTCGCCGCTGTCGCCGCCGCTGCCATGTCGTATAATCGGGCGTAAAGAGCCACTTTGCTCCCGTCGGGCGTAAAGAGCCATTTTAGATTTAAGAGGGGCTATTCTCCCGCCGGGAGTAAAGATACGCTTTACTCCCGCCGATCATAGAGACCCATTTTTACTTCCGCTGGGCGTAAAGAGCCATATTACTTCCGCTGGGCGTAAAGAGCCATATTACTTCCGCCGGGTGTAAAGAACCATATTACTTCCGACGGGCGCACTTTACTATTTTATAGTCTAAGTAAAGCATGTCGACGTAGTCGTTAGTCATAGAAAATATAATTTCGAAAATTAAAAATGAAACTTGAGAAAATCAGCTATCATTTGCTTTTTTTATAATTATAACATGTTTGTTCCTTCCAAAGTTATGAAAGTTCAAAGTAAAACATCGAAAATATACTGATTAATCCCTAAAATTAAACTGTTTAATTGCAGACATATTTTTTATGCACTTTCAATGATCTATTTTAAACATTCATAAGTTTCGAAGGAATCAACATTTTACTTATTATTTTTATCATTAAACAATATTACTTATGTCGACTGTAATCGAATATCAACTGATAAGAATTTTTTTATCGGTATTACAGTTCAGGTTTTAATTAAGTTTCTATTTCAGATTCTACGGGGATGATTATAAACAAGGGCAATCTGACTGCGATTAATATTTATAATAATTTAATTTATAAGAATGTAAGACCGATAAAAAAATTCTTATCAGTTGATATTAGATTACAGTTGATATTATTTTTATAATCGAGAAGCATGCTCTTTTCCGTTATTTTATGCGATTTTCCGACTAGATTTGTTATATTACGTTAATTTCACGTTATTTTTACGTTATATTATGATATTTTATATGAAATTAACGTTTAGTAATGAAAAAAATATCGTAGAATAACATAAAAATAACGTAAAAGCTAATTAAAAATAGTCTTTTCCGCCCTTTAACCTCAAAATGCTATCTTAAATGTCATTTTGCGGCCTCGGACGGAAAAATACGTTACTGAAACGTCGCATGAGGTAAATAATTCTCTTCCGCCCGCGTTAGTAATATACTATTTCTTACTCGCCCACCCGAAAGTACGTACTTTCGACCCGCATCTCCGCGCCGAAAGAGAAACTTTCGCATCCTATTTTAGACCAACCGCGCGCTCTGATTGGCTGCCGAAATTTCCTGACCCTCGGCGCTTCAGCGCCCGCGCGCATGTCCGAGGAAAGATATTGTTCATGTAAAATACTGAATAAAAATATTTAGAAAATATATTGAATGATGCAAAAATTATATTCGTCGATTATGAGGAAAAAGGATATTATACAACGGAAAAATATTCAGCATTAAGTAATATTATGTTTTCCAAATATTATTATTCAGTATTTTGCGTAAGTAATACTTAATTTGAGATATTTCGTTAAAAAAATTTCATTGTAGAATTTTTCCAAGAAAACTTCATGTAAGTATACACTTAAAAAAGTCCTAATTTGTAAATCGAATGTCCACATAACCCTATTTTTATGTTTAAAATACGCTTCCTTCATTAGAATTCTGAAATAATAATTTTTATTCCGTTGCCTTCCAAATTACACGCAAATTGCACATTAAGAAGGAAGTTAACTAATCTGTACGTTAAGAAAGAAGTTAATTTAACTGCTCGGAAAAAGAAAAGTAACATTAGTTGAAAAATAAAAAAAAGGTTATTTTTCTTTGTTACCCTCCCTTTTTTGCCGTGCAAACAAGCCGACCCCTTTTTTAACACACAGTCAAGTTGACTCCTTTCTGCAAGTGTAGCAAAATTAACCTCCTTTGTACCTAGCATTATTTATTTCATTTATTTTCAAATTTATTTTATAGGCAATTAGGTCTTACTAAATAAATCGTATTCCCAATTTAGTTATTTTATATGATTTCTATTCTTTTATATAATTCTCAAATTCATAGTATTCTGTAGAGAAGTAGGTTTATAGGTTAGTAGAAGAAATTTACGTATTCCCGATTTACTTATTTTGCCATCCATTTATATATAGATTCTCAAAATTCAAAGTGTTTAATAGGGGATTAGGCCTAGATTGGTGAATTCCGTCAACCAAGGAACCAATAACCAAAAGCTTGGCAAATATGAAATTGATGTGAAAAATTAATAAGTGGTAAACTTTTATCCTAAGTTTTATCCAAAGTGGTTCCTCATTTCAAAAAGGTAAATTATTTTTATATTAATGAATCCAACATATTTAAAGATATATAATTAAAAATTTGTAAAAATCCATAAAAATTTTCAGTTTTCTACACTTTCATTCTACAGTTCATAAAATTGTTATTAGCCGTAAAAGTCTATAAATATAAAATGTAAGAAAGTTTGCCAAAATAGAAGAATGTGTCAAAAAATGTAAAACAGTATAAAAAAATGTTAAAAATAGTAAAATAGAAACATATTAAAATGTAAATAAAATGTAACTTTAAGAAAATATATAAAAACTGCAAGAATGTGTTAAAAACTGTGAAAAAATTTAAGAACGTGTAAAAAAGGTTTAATAAAGTGTTAATAAATGTTAATAACTATTAACAAACTGTAAAAAAATGTTACGTGGGCAGGGTAGAGGACGTGGACGAGGACAAGGATGGAAAACAAAACGTATTATCGTGATGAAATTTTATTGATACCATTTTATTGATTTTATTCATAGAGAGATTTACAATTGTATTATAACGAGGTTCCAAGATAAAATACGGAGAAGATAAGTATCTCGGTCCTCCCTATTCTATCGAACCCGTTAGGCTCTCGTTCCCGCGAATTCGTGTATCTCGAGTGTGTGTTGACATCGCTCGGACGATGTATTTGCGTTAGCTAGGCGCGGGGCAGGCGCGACTTTGACCGTTGCAAAGTCGCGCAGGATTCATTTTTGAATCAGATTCTCTCGAGCTGTCAAACCGGGCGTACGCGAGTAATTTTGATCGTCAGTGAAGAAAACGGTATCGTGCGTCTTCACCGGTGCAGCGCAGCGCCAGTCCACGTACCGACCACGAAGAGCAGCGCACGTGAACAATCCGAGCCACTCCTGGGGTCCGAAGCGTCTGTAGGTGAACGCTGGACGTTAAGACTCGGCCTGAACACTCCGAAGTCGACCGGAGGATAAGGCCTGACGCAGGAGCGGATTCGTGAGCGAGCGATGAGGGGAGTGCACTCCCCTCCCGGTAAGACTCTTCGAGTATTTTCCGCGCAGCGTTTTATTTGTATTTTCGGCTCGCTGCGACGAGCGGCCGGTGTTGCGTTCACCGGCCCAGCGAGAATAAATACATTGATCCGCCCGCGCCGTCAGCGGATCACGTCTTCTTGTCGGCGCGCAACGCGACGCGTTTATGTTGTAATAATTTAAGAATAGACCTTGTTATTGTTCTGTGAAGTAATTGAGGCTATTCTTCATTTATCGACCTTAACCTAACCTTCTCCCGGATACCGCCGCCTCCGCGGGAAAACGACTCCGCCGGTCGTTTTCATAGCTGAACTCAGCGGCCGCGCGCTTTACTCTCTGAGCGCGCGTATTTTACTCAGCGATCCATTTAGTTGGAAAGCGAAGTTCGTGTGCGATCTTCGCGTTGTTTTCAGGATTACAGAAGCAGATCCCCGGGCAAGTCATTTTAGTTTGACACCCGCGGCACCGTGTTCTAGGGCATCGCTGGCCTGTGACTTTTCGGGATTTTTCCCCAGCAGCCATCCTGTTACAATGGCTCGCGGACGATCAAATTAACTCGCGTACGCGCGGTTTGACAGCTCGAGAGAATCTGATTCAAAAATGAATCCTGCGCGACTTTGCAACGGTCAAAGTCGCGCCTGCCCCGCGCGTAGCTAACGCAAATGCATCGTCCGAGCGATGTCAACACACGCTCGAGATACACGAATTCGCGGGAACGAGAGCCTAACGGGTTCGATAGAATACGGAGGACCGAGATACTTATCTTCTCCGTATTTTATCTTGGAACCTCGTTATAGTATAATAAATATATATTTACTATTTTATAATAAATATGTATTTACAATTTTGTAATACATATTTACAATATGTATATACAATTGTTTCAATTAATCTTTATTAAAAAAATGTATTTTCATTGTCAATAAATTTATTTACAATTTTTTCATTTCATTATTAATTCAACATATTTGAATTTTAAAACAACTTTATATATTTACAATTTTTATTTACAATTCTTTAAAACTTGTTTTTATATGTTAAAAAATTATTTGAAATTATTCATAACTCTTTAAAAATTATAAAATGAATTAAAAAAAAAACTTTTGATTTACTCATAAAATTAACCAAATATTTTAAAAATAATATAAATAATATAAATAATTAATTAAAATAAAAATTTTAATACAAAACTATGTTGTATTTAATGTATTAAAAAATTAAATAGTTATTTATAATTTTTTACTAAAACTTATATATATATATATTCATTGAACATTCATTTGGTTTTTGTTTTCAAACTAAACCTTATTATGTAAATGTCATTTGACAAATCAATGTGTTGAATATCACATATTTTTCAAATTTTAGTTTTCAAATTATTATTTATATTATTATTAAATTTGTGAATACTTTTTAATAAAATTTACGTTATCTATACGGAAGTGAAAAGTGTCATATTTATATATACTCAACCAAATAACGATTAGCTTAACATTCGTTACATTTCTATAAAAGATCAATGAAAATGTTCGAAGTTACGATCTAGACATAGTTGTGTATTTGAAATTGTCTTTAATACAATTATACAATCCAACCACTGAATTCTTCACTTTGAAAGTTACTTAGGACTTTGCCTTTTCGAAGTACCGAAGTCTCGATTTTTGCCAAAAATAGTATTTACGATTGGACAAATAGTATAAAATAGTGTGTGGCATAAGTACTTCACTACAAAGTAAAACAAGATTTATTAGTCTATACATGAATAGCACAAAAATCTGTTAGAAGTTTGAACAGAGAAGGTAATAAATCTATTATTTAGTTATTTTTCTTCGTTTAACCTATATAATTATATAATTATAATTAATATTTTATAACTATTTACAATTTTAAAAAGTATTTACAATATTTATTTACAATTTTACATTTCTTATTTATGTACAATTATATATGTATTTATAATTTTGTAATGAATTTGTACTTACAATTTTGTAATAAATATGTATTTACAATTTTTTCAATTAATCTTTATTAAAAAATGCAATTTTGCATTGTCAATAAATTTTTTTCATTTATCAATTTAACATATTTGCATTTTAAAACAGTTTTATATATTTACAATTTTACATTCATTATTTATTTACATAACAAACATTAAATAAAAATTTGTTTCATTTTACAACTATTTACAATTTTAAAATGTATTTACAATATTTATTTATAATTTTACATTTCTTATTTATTCACAATTTTATAATAAATCTTTCCAGTTTATTTATAATTTATAATTGCGTTTATTTTTTATAATAAAAGTCAAAAGTCAATAGAAGTCTATAAAGCAAAAGCAATAAACTTTGATTTCCGTCTGCTTTAAGTACTATCAAAACATTAAAAAAACCTGACATGTTGTTCCAACGGAAGACATTTACAGAAGTATGTACGCACGACCCAAATTCTTAATCGTATGTGAGATTTGAGTCGTACTAAAGGAACGTTTGAAGCCATGCTTTCTGTATATTCCGTACTTCAGACCTTCTGACGTCTCACTTATGACTATGCCTTTAAACATATAGGTAGTGTCACATAAGGTTTATTATGGTGTCTAAAGGAACGCGTTTACAGGAGTGTATACATAAACCAATTGCTTATAACTAACGTGCACGTAACACGCTTACTTCTCTCATTAGTCGGGAGCGGGATTCCACGCGTTCAAATACAATATGTTTGCCGCTAAATTTCAACAATGACTAATTAAATAGTTGCCATTTTTTGCAAATGACCCATGTATATAAAATAAAGTAATTGGTTATAGTTACATATCAAAGAAAATTATGATGAATTGGTAATTGGTTATAGTTACATATCAAAGAAAATTATGATGAATATAATACCATTAATAATGTTCTGTTTCTTTGCTTACATTTTTTACATAATAAAAGATGTTTATAGTTAGAATTTTTTTTACAATTTTTTTTGGCAGTAATATTTTAAATAAATTTCTAATTTATTTAAAATATGCACTCAAAGATATTTAAAATATCAATCATTAAATAGTTTCCGTCTTTCACAAATGCCATATCAAAGAAAATTATGATGAATATAATACCATTAACAATTTTCTTATCCTTTGATAGTGATAATTACTTTATCAAAATGACAAGTCAGGGCAATGAAGAAATGGAAAGTAATAAACTTTTATTCTATAAAATTAGAAATTTTTAAACATAAATTTAAATATAAAATAAACAGTCATAGATTACATTGAATACGTAGAAAAATTTTTTGAATATATGAAACGTTTGGAACCATGTAATATGGAGCAATTAAATAACAATTTCAAGAAATTAAATTTACGCTCGATTAATATAAAAAAACAAACAAAAGAAAAAGTAAAAAAGTATAAAAAATATTATAATATGTAATTGAAAATCAAGTATAACGTTGAAAGAATGTTGATTCGAGATTGATACCTCGCAAAACGATAGAAAACCGAACGAATCGCTTAAATTAGATTAAGAATAATATCTAATAAATAAGTAAGAGCAATAAGTATAACATTTAATAAATATTCAACATTATAACGTTGTATTCAATATCAAAATGTTAAAAAAGAAGAAATTAAAAAAATAATTTTTACACTATTATATATAGTTATGTATCATATTTTGTGTACCTTTTTTTGACCAGTTTGAAATATGATATTTCCATTGAGAAACAAAGATACACATAAATATATAATAATATATTGACTTTGTCAGTCATATATACCCTTTAATTTAAAAGTAACTAAATATTCTTGAATTATTTTATCACACTAAAATTATTAAAATAGAAAAATAATTTTTAGAAAAATCTACATTCTAAAAAATTTATATTTTTATATTGTTCTGTTCATTGATGGTAACAAATTTTTATTAAATAGGATTGTGTCAGCCTTTTCGCCTTATTTTCTAAAGCTTATTTCATAGCTGATGTGTGGCAATCAACTTTAAAAGGCCAATCAAGAAATATTTTTGGATCTTTTAAAGTGTAAGGTTTTTTCAAAAAGTAATATTTTTCTTTTTCCTATAATACATTGAATTTCATGTATTTTCATATAGGTATTCTACGATTCCTCATATTTGATATAATAAAATGAATAAGATCTCAAAAAGAATTATAAAACATAAAATGAAACCAGATGGTAACTATCTTTTCCGAGCATTTGCAGAATTTTTATTTAGTGATCAAGAGCAACATAGACAAATTCGATTGAAATTAGTGGATAAAATTATAAGTGATTGGATAGTTTATGAATCTTTTGTATTAGGAGACAATTCTTACAACACAATAATTACTGATTCAAATTCTTACAAACTACATATGTCTACTAATGGTAGTTTTGGTGGAGAAGTTGAGATTGCTGCTTTTGTTAGTATTTACAATGTAAAAGTTATAGTACATCAAGGATATTATAATGCAAGGGAATTCGGTGCATTTAATAGCAGAAAAAAATTAGTTCTTTTATTATCTGGAAGCTTGGATAGTGGTCATTATGATATTCTTGATATTGAAAATATTTTTTTGTCTGGAGACGATAGAAATTATTGGTCGATGGAAAAAAAGAGACAAAATGATAGAATCACGAACTTCAGTGAAAGAAGGTTGAAAAATAATCGGGAAAAAGGTAGAGTTGTTAATATGAATGACAAGGAAAATCAGATAGAAAAGGATATAATTGTTAATATCAATGAAGGAAGATTGGAAGATATGGGGAAACCGATGCAGTTGTTAATAGTAATGAAGAACGAGTGAACAATAAGATTGAAGAAACTGTTATGAACATGAATGAAGAAATGAATGATATCTTAAAAAGAGATATAAAACATGAAATAAAACCGAATGTTAACTGTCTTTTCCGCGCATTTGCAGAATTTGTATTCAATAATCAAGAGAAACATAGACAAATTAGATTGAAATTAGTAAATAAAATTATAAATGATTGGATAATTTATGAATCTTTTATATTAGGAAACAGTTCTTGCAACACAACAATTACTGATCCAAATTCTTACAAACGAAATATGTCTAAAAATGGTAGTTTTGGTGGAGAAGTTGAGATTGCCGCTTTTGTCAGTATTTACAATGTAAAAGTTACAGTATATCAAGGATATTATAATGCAAAGGAATTCGGTCCGTGCAATAGCAGAAATAAATTAGTTCTTTTATTATCTGGAAACTTGGATAGTGGACATTATGATGTTCTTGAAATCGAAAATACTTTTTTTCTTCAAGACTATCAAAATCAATATCGTCGGTTACATTATGCTAAAAATAAAGATGAAATTAACGTATGTAGAAAAAATCGGCATCTTGATGGTGATAAATTAGAGAAGAAACGAAGACTTGATCGTATTTGTAATATGAATGAAAAAAGAGTAAACAGAAAGAAGATTGAATAGACAGCAAGAGAGAAAAGGATCGAATTATAAATATGAGTGAAGGAAGGATAGGAAATAAAAGACAAAATGATAGAGTTTTTAATATGATTGAGGAAAGGCTGCAGAAAAAAGAGGGAAAAACATAGAGTTATGAACATGAGTGAAGGAAGGCCGGAAAATAAGAGGAAAAAAGATCGTGTCACGAACATGAGTGAAGGAAAGGTGAAAAATAAAAGGGAAAAAGATAGAATTACGAACATGAATGAAGAAAGGGTAGAGAACAAGAGAAAAAAGGTAAATGAAGTAAGAGTAAATAATAAAAGACAAAACGATCGGGTTGTCAACATAAATGAAGGACGAATGAATAAGAAAAGATGTACAAATGTTGTAAACAATTTGAATGAAAAACGGTAGGCTAAGAAACGTAAGCTTGATATTGCAAGTAATATGTCTTCAAATTGAATTTATAAGAGGAGAAAGATACAAAAAATTAGAAAGATGTGCCCTCCAAACTTAAATTATGTAGATTCAGGCAATATGGATTATGTATGCTCTAATTGTTCTGCAGTTTTTTGGGAAACAGAATTTTCAAAAAAAAGTTGTTGTCATAACGGAAAAGTTATTTTACCTCCTTTATCAGAGTATAACGAAGATTTGAAAGAACTTCTGTATGACAAGAAATTTAAAGAACTAATCCGTTATTACAATAATAAATACTCATTTGCGACTTTCAATGCTACAGTAATTAACAATAAAAATAAAGGAGTTTATAATTTAAAATTCCAAGGCCAAGTTTGTCATACATCTCCGAAATCAGTTATCGTTAAACACAATCAACATCCTCAAAATGGTCAAAGGATCCCGCACATAATGTATGGGAAAAAATCATTCGGTCAAATTGAACGAAATTGAAAAAAGATAGATTTCTTCAGGACCTCAAGATCTATTTTTTTCCAAAGTTTCGTTCAATTTGACCGGATGATTTTTTTCCATACATTGTGTGCGGGGTCCTTTACATTTATGATGAGTATACAGCAAATCAGTTAAGATTGAAAAATAACAAAGCATTATTAGAAGAACATTTCACAATATTAAATAGAATATTAAATGACAACCCATATGCAAAAAAATACAAGCATTTATATGAATTATCAAAAAATACTTAAATTCCTCAAAACAAATTATATTTTGTTCGAAATATAAAATTGAACCAAAATGTTTATAGTAAACCAAAAACTGCGGAATGTGCCGCTTTAATTATTTCACGAGAAGGAGAAATTCCATCATCTTTTGATTTGTGTATTTATCCAAGAAATCCGGATAACAGTACATCACATATTTTCATACATAAGTTATCTCATCATTTGGATCCGATGGTATTTCCTATTTTATTTCCTTCAGGAGACTTAGGATGGAATCCCGATTTACATCAAAATTCAGAAAATAATAAAAGATTGACTGCTTTGCAATATTATTCAAACCGAATTGCTTATCGGCCAGGACCAATTTTCAATCCAATTTTATGTAGTGGACGATTGACTCAACAATAAATAATACATGCATATATAGTCATAGAAAGTATGATTATTATATATATGTGATTATATATATATACAAGAATGGATTATTTTAGATAAAATCAAGGAAAATTAAGAGTTGCATGTTATCAAGGGTTATTAGATCATGTTGGAAAAAATGCTTCAAATAAATCAAAAAATTTCGAGAACAAAGAACGTTTGGGACATCTTTTTATTTTACCATCAACTCATATTGGTAGTCCTAGACATATGCATCAATTATATCAAGATGCAATGGCTATAAATAGAGCTGTTGGAAGACCTGATTTATTTATTACTGTAACGTGTAATCCAAATTGACCGGAACTTAAAAGAGTACTATCAAACTTCCATCAAGGAACAACATGTAATGATATTCCTAATTTAACAGCAAGATTATTTAATACTAAATTACGAGCAATTTTAGCAGATATTTTAAGTGGAAATATTTTTGGCGAAATACTGGCATATATTTACACAATTGAATTTCAAAAAAGAGGATTACCTCATGCTCATTTATTATTTGTCTTAAATTATGAAAACAAATTATTGAATCCACAAGACATTGATAAATATGTGAGTGCTGAAATTCCAAATGATGATAAAGAATTACAAGCATTAGTTATCAAACACATGTTGCATGGTCCCCATACAGAAAATTCCCTCTGTTATAACAAGGAAGATGTTTGTTCGAAAAACTATCCAAAAGAATTCAGTGATTTTACACATTTTGACAAAAATGGATTTTCCCAATATAAACGAAGAAATAATTTAAATAGTTATACATACAATCCAAAAGTAAATGGTGAAATAGTGAAAGTAGATAATTCAATGGTAGTTCCTTACAATCCTACACTTTTGAAAAAATATCAATGTCATATAAATTGCGAAATATCTTATTCGGTCATGTCTATCAAATATCTTTATAAATATATTCATAAAGGGTTTGACAAAGCATATGTAAGTGTATCGAAAAAAAATTCTGATACAGATCAATGTGAAATATATGATGAAATTACTGACTATCTTAATGGGAGATATGTTAGTCCAATAGAAGCAGCATGGAGAATAGAAGAGTTACCATTGTCAGGAAGGTCACACACAATTATTCATTTAGCTATTCATACGGAAAATCAACAGTATATATATTTTGAAGAAAATAAAGAAGACGAAGTTTTAAATAAAAATAATAATACAACTCTAACGGCGTGGTTTCAATTAAATTTACAAGATAAAGAAGCGAGAAAAATTAAATATTCTAATATACCAAAGTATTATTTATTCAATTCATCAAAAAAAGTATGGCAAAAAAGAAAAATATTTTCAAAATCTATTGGTAGAATGAATAGTGTCAGTCCTAAGGATATAGAACGATTCCATTTAAAGTTGATATTAAATCGTGTAAAAGGAGCAATATGTTTTGCAGATTTAAAAAAGTTCGAAAATGTATCCTACAAAACTTTTAAAGAAACAGCAATTGCAATGGGATTAGTAAAAAATGATAATGAAATTTTCAATATTTTTGAAGAAGCATGTTCCATTATGATGCCAAAAGAATTTAGAAAATTTTTTGCTTGGTTTCTTATTAATGATGATATTCCTTTTGCTTGTGAACTTTGGGAATCTTTAAAAAAATATTTTAGTGAAGATTTCAAAGATAATCAAGAGCATCGAGCATTAAGAGAAATTGATGAATTTTTAAAAGGTGAAAATTTATCATGCTCTGAATTCGGATTACCAACATTTAATGATTTGACTTATGAACTATCGGCTCGTGAAAAAAAAATAATAATTGATAAACACAAACAGTTATTTCAAGAACATAAAAATCAATTAAATAATGAACAAAATGATATTTTCAATTTCATAATACAAACTAATGATCGTATGATTTTTATTGATGGTCCCAGAGGTACTGGGAAAACATTTCTTTACAAAACATTAATTCATTATTATTTAGGAGAAGGGCAAAAAGTTGTTTCTATGGCATGGACTGGAATTGCTTCTATACTACTTCCGGAAGGAATGACAAGTCACAGAACTTTTAAATTGCCATTAGATTTATCAAATATTGAAACAACATTTTTGAAATTAGATTCAGATAAAAGAAGGTTACGTGAATGTGATGTACTCATTTGGGATGAAGCATCAATGATTCCTAAAAAAGCATTAGAAGTTGTTGATAAAACTTTAAGAGATTGTTGCCAAGTCGATTCAATACCTTTTGCTGGAAAATTATTAATTTTAGGAGGAGATTTCAGACAAATTTTGTCAGTATTGAAAAATGGATGTAGAATCACTAGAATTAATGAATCTATCAAACGTTCTAATTTGTGGCCAAAATTTAAAATATTAAAATTAACTAAAAATATGAGATCCAATAAAATAAAATTTTCAAAATTCTTGTTAGAAATCGGTGACAGACAAGTATCGTCTTTATCAATATCTGAAAAATGGAAAGTCGACAATATATGTGAAAAAATTTATGGTTCCACTATAACTCACACGGAAGATTTATCAGATAGGGCAATTTTATCTGGTCATAATCAAGATATTTATCACTTGAATAATGAAGTACTTAAAAGAATAGATTCAACAGAGAAAATTTATTATAGTATTGATTATGCTAAACCAAAAGGATTAGATCAAAGTGATGAAGATGTTCAATTAAATTATTCAATAGAATATTTAAATTCTTTAAAATTTCCAGGGCTACCATTTCATAAATTAGTATTAAAACCAAATGCCATTGTTATGCTCATAAGGAACATTAGTATTAACGATGGATTGTGTAATGGTACAAGATTAAAAATTTTAGAATTGCACAAGTACAACAAAAAAGCCATGATAGTAACTGGTTACAACAAAGGACAAATAGCTTACATACCTAAAATAACTTTAAATTCAGGAGAATCATCGTCTTTACCTTTTATATTATATCGAAAACAATTTCCTGTCGTCTTAGCCTTCGCGATAACTATTAACAAGTCACAAGGTCAAAGCTTCAATAAACTTGGAATATATTTTAGGCGGCCTTTATTCTCTCATGGCCAAGTATATGTAGCTTTGTCAAGATGTACAAACCCAGAAAATTTATTTATTGAAAATGATTCGAATCATTCTGATGGAATTGAAAATATAGTATGGAAGGAAATTTTTGAATGATGTATAAAGATTATTTTGAAATATAAAATGAAGAGCTTTTAACTATAAACGAAGACACCAATTCGCAAGACGAGTTAGCCACGGCTACCGACATCAATTGTTTTTTTGCATAAACGACATCAATTGCTTTTTTGCATGTACTACAACCATTCAATATCTGTGGAACATTCCGACAACTAAGGCACGGCCGATAAAAATAACTTTTCAGTTAATTGTTGTCATGTAACTATACTACTACCACTATTCGTTTATGTATAAGTGAATAAGTTCTATCATTGACAGAACTATAAATTAAAAGAATCGAACAATTATTAAAATTTTGATCATTTCTAATTTCTTCTTCTTAAAACGCTATGTTATACAATTTCAATATGAAAATGAATATTAGAACTCCATTAATATAAAACACATAAAATTAATATCATTTACAGATACCAAAATGTCGAAACGCCCAAAATCAAATAGTACTAATGAAACACCAGGAAAAAAAAATCAAAAATTTCATTTACGTACACACCATCTGATTTTTGAAAAATAAAATTCATATTGGCGACAAAAATGTGTAAATTATTTTATTCTATTCTTAAAAAATTAATAAATTTAATATACTTTAAAAAAATATTTATTAAATTTATATATTTTGAAAGTATGGTTATTGGATATATTGAAGCAGTAGAAAATCCCCGTACGATAATTTCTAAGGCTACTGAAAAATCATACTACATATTTAAATTTATTTTAAATAATAATGACGGATGTAAAATTCAATGTAATATATGGAATAAGGGTATCGAAATATTTGAAGATAAAATCAACTATAATGAGGTCATTTTAATATAATTTCATAAAAATAATATAACAACTATTATTAATTAAAATTATTTCTAGATCGTTCTATTACAAACAGTAGTTGCTAAAGAAAGTTCTAATTTTAATAGCGGCAATATGCAATGTGAATTCCACTTAAAAAATTATTCCAAAATTACTACGATAGCTAATCGCGATGTATCGGAAGACATTACATCCTTAACAATTAAAACTTTTGAAGAAGTGAAACAATCAAATGGACTTATTAGTAATATTTATTACATATGTATATATATTAGAAATAAATTAAGAATTCAACATGTTTAATTAAAATTTCAGAAACTGAAGGATATTTAATGAGTGAATTTGCTATTTCGAATACAAATTTAAGTAAATTACTTGGTGCTATCACAGATAAAACCCATAAATTAGAAATAGTTGTTATAAATGGTACTGAAGAACGAGACAAATTTACAGACGGATCCAAATTGAGAATAACAGGGGAAATATATATAGCAGGTAAAAAAACGTTTCAATTAATATCTTACATTATAGTAAACATCCATGGTGCAATTAATATATATTTATTATTTTACAGAAAACGGACACATCTATTTAGAAATACTAAATGAAGAAAAATTATCGATGGCTGAATTAATATTGGGAGGAGAGATTTTGAAACGGGACTGAGAATAGCTAAATGAAAAAGGATGCCGGTTCAAATAAAATAAAGCTAAGTACTTCGTTATAATTAATTAAATTGGATTTATTAAATAACCTAAATTTTTATTACAGATTTTAAGTTACTACACAATCATACTTTTTATGATTCGTTATCAAATTAATTTAAGTAGTCTATACATATAGTATTTCCCGAAATACATCATTTCATTAGGACAAAATCATTATTCGTAAATCGACAAAATAGTACATTTCGATACTAGTGCGAGGATTTGATTTTCCCCTCGTGTGACTGTTTGCACCCGAGCAAAGCGAGGGTGAAAAGGTCACACGAGGAGAAAATCAACTTCTCACACAAGTGTCGAACCGTATTTTTTGACACGACGTGCGAGAAATGAGATTTTTGCACGCATCGTTTAACACAGCGTGCGAGAAATCGAACTTCTCGAACGGAGTTTCAAAAAAAATTTATTTTAAAATTCATATGAAGTGTTTTTTTAAATAAACATGAAAATAAGATTATTTGGGAATTTGATAAATAAAATAGGACTACTTCATCGGTATTCTCAAATGACGATTTTCACAAATTTTTCTACAATTTTTTTTTAATACAAGATCTCGAATAAAGTATTGTTCATGTAAAATACTGAATAAAAATATTTAGAAAAATATATTGAATAATGGAAAAATTATATTCGTCGATTATGAGGAAGAAGGATATTATACAACGGAAAAATATTCAGCATTAAGTAATATTATCTTTTCCAAATATTATTATTCAGTATTTTGCGTAAGTAATACTTAATTTGAGATATTTCGTTAAAAAAATTTCATTATAGAATTTTTCCAAGAAAACTTCATGTAAGTATACACTTAAAAAAGTCCTAATTTGTAAATCGAATGTCCACATAACCCTATTTTTATGTTTAAAATACGCTTCCTTCATTAGAATTCTGAAATAATAATTTTTATTCCGTTGCCTTCCAAATTACACGCAAATTGCACATTAAGAAGGAAGTTAACTAATCTGTACGTTAAGAAAGAAGTTAATTTAACTGCTCGGAAAAAGAAAAGTAACATTAGTTGAAAAATAAAAAAAAGGTTATTTTTCTTTGTTACCCTCCCTTTTTTGCCGTGCAAACAAGTCGACCCCTTTTTTAACACACAGTCAAGTTGACTCCTTTCTGCACGTGTAGCAAAATTAACCTCCTTTGTACCTAGCATTATTTATTTCAATTATTTCCAAATTTATTTTATAGGCAATTAGGTCTTACTAAATAAATCGTATTCCCAATTTAATTATTTTATATGATTTCTATTCCTTTATATAATTCTCAAATTCATAGTATTCAGTAGAGAAGTAGGTTTATAGGTTAGTAGAAGAAATTTACGTATTCCCGATTTACTTATTTTGCCATCCATTTTATATAGATTCTCAAAATTCAAAGTGTTTAATAGGGAATTAGGCCTTTCTGTAATAAATTTTTTTTTTAATAATTTATAATTAAATCTAATTACAGCGTAAATTAAAATTTATTACAGGATGGGATACCTCTACAAAAAAAACGCGCCTATCAATCTACCTCATGGGTGGTGTGGTAAAGATAGAAAACAATATTAAAATGTTAGCACTTTTGAAAATTATATATAGATATATAAGAATAAGAAATAAAGTTTAGTAATAAGTTTCTTTAAAATAATATACAGTAACATTTTACTTTTCACTAATGCGACTTCTCAAATAAAATAATTTTTATTTTTTTATAATATAACTTTTTTAATAATCAGTGTTTAATTGGGGATTATGACTTTTGAAGATAAGATATAGATATATAAGAATAAGAAATTAGGTTTAGTGATAAGTTTCTTTAAAATTCTATAAAGTAAAAGTGGGGGGGTTGGCGCGCGAAGCGCGCAGGTGGACGAAGCCCCCCTAGTATATATATATATATATATATATATATATATATATATATATATATATATATATATATATATATATATATATATATTCTACAGATGTTTCTTCTTACCACCCAGGTATTGTGAAATTTTACTTAAAGCGTATAATTTTGTTACGTCGGATCTACCAATAAAACATCCGACTGTTTAAAAATAAAACTATATTGCTCTCTTTCGAGCCTAGATTTCGAGAAACCTACTAGCTCGGGCTAGAGCCAGATACTAACTAAGTGGACTGGGGTATAAGTAAGGGCAGCAATAAGGGCGCGATGCGGCTGAAGTACCGTGAAACAAAATGAAACGCGAAGGTAAATTGTAAATTTTTTCCAAATTATCCAGATCTATCGAGAAACGGGAGGTAAATCTCATGTACTTCGATTACTAGGCCATATTTGGTTTGTTTTTTAGCGTATTGAGAGGAATTTTTAATTGCACATGTATATAAAAAGAACACTTTGTTTTAGGGGGACGCGGTTTCGAAAACACGATTTATTTTACAAGGAAATGGGGTTTGTATGTGGGAGAATAAACGAACTAACCAAGAGAAAGATTAGATAGCAATTTTTTAAAATCCAATTTTATTTATCCTTGATCTTTAGCGGCATTTGATGGTCCATTGTCCCTGCTGCGTGTTTTTATGAAAAGTGTCGGTTGTTTAACTGATTTTAAAATAAATAAATACAAACACGAGAATCTTTAGTTTTGTGCAATCAATTTATTTCAATGAAAAGTATGTGTTACCATTGCACGGTAACAAGGTTAAACAGCGATTTTCAAAAATATTTTAAAGTGTCGTAAATATGCTTACAAATGTTTGAAAGAGGAAAAAGAGAGAGAAAAATGAACCTCTTCGGTTGAGGGTTGTGAAATGAGTAAATTTGGAAAGTTGAACTTGAAAAAAAATAGAAAAATCGCAGCCGCGAGTGTTCGCACACTCGGCGGGGCTAGGGCTGAGACTGAGTGTCATGTGTTAGACGCGGTGACGGACTGGGCTAAAGAGGGGACGCTGACGCTTCCCTTGTCTTCGACGCCGAGGGATACTATTGGTCGCTCGGAGTTTTGGGACCACCCTCACTCAAAATCGAACGTTTGGATTCGATAATGAGGCGCCATTATGCATAAACGCGATAACTTAAACATGAAACAATAAGACAATTTTATTCTTTTACATTTAGTAATAAGATGAAATATCCCCCACTTTGATATAATGGGTTTTCTAAATTAATTGAATTTTGGTGCTGAAATTAGTTTAAATATAAAGAATGGGCGGTACCACTATTAATTAAAAGAAAATGAGTTTAAATATGGTAATTATTAATTTTAAATTGAATATTGTTTAATGAATTGGTAAATAGATAATAATGCCATATAATTATTATAAAAACTATGAATATTTCGATGAACTGAAAATTATTCAAAGTGGTTTATCCATTTATAAATTTTTATCGCAAACGAATGTTTTTTTAAAGGTGAAAGCGTACAAAAGCTTTTACAAGTACATCTATGTAAAGCTTCGCTTTACGCATACTATGCGTAAAATTCAACTTTACACACTCAAACAATGCGACGACGTGCTTTACTCATACTATAAAAAAAAATATTGTTCGTCACGCGGGCGAAATCTTTACGACCTCGTGATCGCCCAACACTCGATGCGTAAAGTTCAACTTTAAGCCCTAGTGACGAAAACTACTATTTACGCCCACGTTGTAACTTCAAAAATATTCAGCCAGCGGGCATAAAGTACTACTTAACGCCTAACAGGCGCAATAGCTCACATAATACTCCTACAAAACTTTATAGAACCTGCGCACTTTACGCCCGTGTTTTATTTCTAAAATTCATAAGAATTTTTTCTGATATTTACGAAAAGTCAAAGCCTATATAAAAAAATTACATAGTTACCACCACATCACCATTTTTCATTATTCTTTTTCAATTTTGAAATTTCTATAGTATTAGGCATCTTGGGAGGACAATAGAAGTCTATAGAGCTGCTCTAGCACGGGTGGTCCTCCAATCTCCCATACATACTTGGCGGGCCCGATGGTTTGCAGTTTACCGGTGGACTTTGCAAATGTGGAATACTAAATTTGTGCATAAATTCATTAACAATGTTTACATCTATAAGTCCACTATAAATAATTACATTGGCTCTAATTTTTAATTGATACCGTTTAAACATAATATCCGTATATATGCAAAATCTCATGATTTACTTCCATTACCCAAAATACTTATCCTTGTGTCCGTCGTTTTTAAGCGGGAATGAGACAAAAAATGCATATAAATTTATAGTCTACTTAAGGGGGTGTCAAAAGTGTCTTATTAGATTTTACTAACCATTTTATAAGCCACCTATTTTGTATCCTTTTCCCGCATGTAAATATCATATGAGATCTCATATGAGTATTTCAGACGTCAGATCTCATATCAGATATATCATAAATGTGTCATCTGCAATTTTATATATTATGAGATCTCACATCATATTTTCATGCGGGTTTGCACTTTCTATTTAAAAACAGAGTTATACATTCAACACGGATCAGTATTTAATATGTAGAAGCAACCTGTTTATTCATTTTATCTGATCTTTAAACGTATATGAATATTTATATGAAAATGACCATGTCTACACCTTAAACTGCAAACCGTCGGGCCCGCCAAGTATGTATGGGAGATTGGAGGACCACCCCTGCTAGAGCAGCTCTATAGACTTCTATCGTCCTCCCAAAATGCGTAATATTATAGAAATTTCAAAATTGAAAAAGAATAATGAAAAATGGTGATGTGGTGGTAAATGTGTAATTTTTTTACATAGGCTTTGACTTTTCGTAAATATCAGAAAAAATTCTTATGAATTTTAGAAATAAAACACGGGCTTAAAGTGCGTAGGTTCTATAAAGTTTTGTAGGAGTATTATGTGAGCTATTGCGTCTGTTAGGCATTAAGTAGTACTTTATGCCCGCTGGCTGAATATTTTTGAAGTTACAACGTGGGCGTAAAATGTAATTTTACACGCAAGGTACTAAAAGTTCTATTATATCAGTCAAGTTAACTTGAGGGGTACTTGACTACAATTAATTGATTTCAGTACTTTCTTGTGTTTAATTTGTATAGAAAGATGAACAAATTTGAATACATTTCTGAAAACAGTCATACAGTAGTTTTCGAGAATTGTTTGCATTACTTGACTATCGATAATTGATTTCACAACTTTCCTTTCTCTGATTTGCAGTGAACAATTTGAATGTACTTACTTACGTATAATTTGTTCAGTATACAATGACTCAAAGAAGTAAAAGACTTTCACTGGTATTTTTTTAATTTCTTTTACAAAATCATAAATATTATTATTTTATAGATAGATATTATCCAGAGAAAACGTCTATACTTGCCTTATTGTATACTGTCGTAGAAAGTTTTATATTAACAATATTATTATTTTTACACTAATGAAAAAAACTATTACCATTTGTAGAGTGCTTATTGAATAGATGAGACTAGAAGAATTAAAAGGACTAGACAAATTGTGTTGTAAGAACATACTTAAAAATATCTTTTAAAAAACATGTTGATTGTTTAAAAAAAATATTTAAGCTCTCATTAAGGTGGTTCTACTGGGACTCCCTAGTCAAAGCAGTGCTAAATGTAGAAGTTACCTAAAATTTAAAAAGCCATAGTTGTAATGTAATTTATTTATTTAAAATGATAGATATAGTCCATGTAAATAAAGTGTATTTAACATGACTAAGCTAACTTTTTTCACAAAATAACGATTTTCTAGAAACTAGATATCGTCATTACAAACATACATAGTTAATTTGAGTACCCTCCATCTTTTTGAATAAAAATAAATCAGGAAACGACCCTCCCTATCGTTTGCTGATTTATTTTAGTCATTACAAACAATTGTTGATAAATCACTGGAATCTCTTTGTTTCTCAACCGATTTTAGTTTTCAAGGTCTCAATTTGCTCCTTAAGAAATTTCATGGGGAGTTGCCGAAGGAAAAATAAAAAATTTTTGAAAACTCAGAAAGTTATAGATAATTGTTCATAAATTCATGCACGTCGTTAAAACAAAATATTCTTTTAATTGGCTATAACTTTCTGAATTTTGAATAATTTTTAATTTTTCCTTCGGCAAGTCACCATGAAATTTCTCAAGCAGCAAAATGAGACCTTGAAAACTAAAATAGGTTGAGAAACAAAAAAGATTCCAGTGATTTATCAACAATTATTTGTAGTGATAATATCTAGTTTCTAGAATATCGCCATGATAGGTTGTTTGTATGTGTAATGAAACACGTGGATCCTTTTGAGCCCTTAAGTATTTTATTAATTTACTATCAGTCGACGTTTCGGAATCATTGTAGGATTCCCTTTTCCAAAGACTAGAAAACAACGATGTAACTTAATTCGTATTAATCTAATTGCGCAACTATAATGACAAACAATACCACAGCACAAATCTTACCTAATTAAATAAATTAACTAACACATACGCCCAATTTCATAGCAATGTAGTTGCTCGTCAATACAAAAAGATTGGACATTTGTTTGTCATTGTTTGTCATTATAGTTGCGCAATTAGATTAATACGAATTAAGTTATATCGTTGTTTTCTAGTCTTTGGAAAAGGAAATCCTACAATGATTCCGAAAAGTCGACTGATAGTAAATTAATAAAATACTTAAGTGCTCAAAAGGATCCACGTGTTTCATTACACATACAAACAACCTATCATAGTTGAATTGCGAGCAGTCTGAAAGGACAAAAAACTCATTAGAATATCGCCATTTTGTGAAAAAACTTATGTTAGTCATGTTAAATACACTTTATTTATAATACATTGAATATCTCTATCATTTTAAATAAATAAATCACATTACACTATGGTTTTTTTTAATTTTAGGTAATTTTTACATTTAGCACTGCTTTGACTAGGGAGTCCGAGGAGAATCACCTTAATGTTTTTGGTACTCAGTGTGACGGATGTTAAGAAAGGAGGCAAGGGTGAGGGGGAGAGGGGGAGAGAGAGAGAGAGATTCTTAATACTTGGAATTATTGAAATTATCACTTGCTATACATCTTATAAAATTAAAGACAAAAGTTTATAAACTAAGGATCATTGTGAGGAAAAAATCTTTCTCGATATTCTTTTACAGTAGATATAACTTCCTGAAATTATTATTGATTGGAACTACTTAAATTAATAACCCACACATAGTGTTGTAAATTAAAATCACAACCAGCTTATGAACTGATGATCACTGAGAATCAAAGCTTTCTTGATATTCTTGTATAGATAAAACTTTTGACGTGTCACACCCTGGGAAAACCACACACAAGAATAACTGAGCACTTTTATTTATTGAAATTTTCACAATAACACATCCTTTTCGCTTTTTCCATTTTACATAATCTTTTATGAGATATAAGTTAGATGTAAGTTCTTGAAACTATTATTGATTGAAACTACGTAAATTATTAACTCATCATTACCCACACATGATCTTATTAAAACAACACAACAAGTTTATGAACTGATAATCACTGATAATCTAAGCTTTCTTGATATTCTTGTATAGATAAAACTTTTGACGTCTCCTACCCTGGGTAAATCATTCATGAGATTAACTGAGCACTTTTTTTGTTGAAATTTTCACAATAACGCATCTTTCTCGCTTTTTTCATTTGGCATAATCTTTTAATTGGTGCTTGACTAAATATGTACGACAGCATAGCAGTGATATCGTCTAAGCTTCTTGACGATGACAAATGTTTTTCCATTAATAATATAACCACCAGGGTCATGAGGACAATCGTTCATTTTTGCTAATTCAAAATTATATTTTTCAGACAGTACATAATTAGAACTCCTCAACATGATTGGTAATATCTTCAAAATGACTCGAAAAAATCTTGTTATGTAATGTCTGTAAAAATTAGAACTCCTCAACATAATTGGCTATATCTCCAATATTACTTGAAAAACTCTTCTTGTGTAATATCTGTATCTGTAAAAGTAAAAAATCACACAAGTCCCACCAAAAATTATTATTGAAATCTTTGATATCTACACTACTATTCTACTAAACACAACAATTTTTGCAATCTATTTATAAATGTTATAAA